>CAJQUW010014512.1:45000-57500 GCA_907163375.1 Prostheceraeus crozeri
ACCGGCAGAAGCCTAAGTGCACGGATCAGCGATCACATGTACGCAATACACAACAATCCCTCCTCGTCCTCCGTCGCCAACCACTTCTCCAGAATTTGTCAGCCCTCCAACTTCACCTTCACTGCGATCGACTCCAGTCTCAATCCCCAACGCAGGAAGCTGAAAGAATCCCGCTGGATTACAATCCTTAAAACCAAGCAACCCAACGGACTAAATACAATAGCTTCTTTTCTCCCCAAAACCACAAATTTAATTCTCCCTTATACAAAGTGCACCTCTAACCTCATCAATGTCATTCGTGAGCTCTGTGGAACCATTCCTATCCGCCCTTCTTATACCCGTGACAGTAACCTACATGACATTTTCAATTAGTGTCCTCCCTAAAATCTTCCGTCAATTTCCTCTTTCTTTCCTCATCTTCTTCTCCTTCCACTCTCCTCTTCCCTATCTTCCTTCTAGGTCTGCCGATTTCTTCTCTCACAACATAATTCTCCTTTTGTAATTAATTTTCAATTTATTTCACGCATTCCTATTCCAAACAAAATCTTGGTCCTTTTGTAAAGTAATCTTCAATTTATTTTCACACTTCCCATTTCAAACATTGTTTGATGAACCGCTTCTCCTAGCCTCTTGAATCTTGGTCCTTTTGTAAGTAATTTCAATTTATTTTCACGCATTCCTATGTCAATAATTATTTAATGAGCCGCTTCTCCTAGCCTCTTGAATCTTGGTCTTTTTGTAAGTAATTTTCAATTTATTTTTACGCATTCCTATTTCAATAATTATTTAATGAGCCGCTTCTCCTAGCCTCTTGACTTCATGTCTTCTTCTTTGAGTTTGCTTACTAAATCTCTTGACGACTCTGTTTTCTTAACTCGTTGACGCCTTTTGTTCAGCGTTTCCTTTCATCTGCCCCTCAAAAACTAAGCTTCACACTCAACTCCACTTGTCATTGTATTCAACTCGCCCAGTGCTATTGTCAATTTCTCCTATTGTCCAATTAGTCTCCTACCCTTACTTATGTGAATTTTCATTCCTTTAACATCATTTTTGTATCTTGAGCTGATGAAGCATTACGCGAAACCGGTACTCATTTACATTTACTCCATCAAACAGCTGCTGAATTTTTGATTTTTGATTTTGAAAGGACGTCAGAGCGAGCGACTCAGGCTCTTGCCTCTCACTCTCCCTCTCTCTCCTCAACCTGTCCAGTGCCTTTCGTCCTTGAATTATTTTCATCTAATTCAGCATGCGTCGCACAATCCTACCTACACCAAACCGCAACTCCTCAATAACCAACTCCTGGAGATTCCGCAACCATCATAACAGCCGCTGCTTTCAATCTTCCCAACCCCTCACAGGAGGCTTCTCCACAACACCGCGCTCTCCCAATTCAAAGCTGGAACAAGCTCCTCCACCGTCGTCGAACTCAATCCCTACACAGTACTTTGAAGTCACTCGAGCACATTTCTCCATCATCAAATGTATGCATCATTCGTCCCATCTCCGAATGCACAAACCAAAGACTCTTCTGAAGCAAGCTAAAGTTTTGAGTGAACTCCTCCATCCTGCTTTCCCTTCTGAGTCCTTCAGAAGAAAAGCTGCTCGAATTGCTGACACATGGCTCTCCCAAGCTACAGAGGGTCTGACTGACCACTACTTGGAGGTCAAGTCCTGTGCACTTGACAAGATCCGGACTACTGAAATCCCAATCGAGGTCCTCGACAACTCGATCTCAATGGTCACTAAGTGGGCTAAGAGGCAGCTCGGAAGAAAACTTCATCCCGACGTCCTCTCTTCTTCTATCGCTGAAATCCGCACCAATCAAATCATCGCCATCAGCGTGCCAAGCCCACACCACCTCAACCCTCCTCCTACCAATGAGCCCCTTTTACAAACCGCTTCGATCTCAACTTCAACACAAACCACCTCTACCTCTACACAAACTTTGGATCCCACTCCTACGACGGAGCCTCCCTCGATCTGCTCACCTCCAGTCTTTTCCACTTCAACCCTCCCAGATACTCCTCTACCTCAACGACCGAATAGAGGAAGAAAACGCGCACGATCCTCTCCGTCCGCTCCACGTCAACTAAGCCTCTTCGGCAAGAAAATCGACTCTCCAGCCGCACCATCACAACCTTCTGACACCATATCTAATTGGCAAGAAAACGTCGTTGCTGGCGATAGCAATCTTCGAGACATCAATTTTTCCAACACCACCGTTATCGCTCACAACAACGGCAAACTTTGGCATTTCAAGACATTTCTCTCTACGATCACCACACCAGCTCCTGACGTCAGGCGCTTCGCAATTTGCTTAAGCACCCTCGACAAGGACAACGTACTCATCTCTACCTCCACAACTCTTAAAGGCGTCTTAGGCGCAGCCCGTCGTGTTTTCCCGAACGCCAAACTCCTTGTCCAACTGGCTGGTATTGACTCAACCTTTTCAAGTCAGCAGATCTCAAATCTACAGGATCTCAATGCCTTCGTCATCAACAAGGCACCCTCCTCATGCGTCCATGTCCCAACGGCTTCAAATTTCAAGCAGGTTCGCGGCTCGTGGAACGAGGATAGTCGCCAACAAATCCTTGATTCTCTCAAGACTTTTTTAGCATAAAGCCTGGAACGCTTCAAGCAGCCACGGTAAACAATCACGCTTTCCTTGACGCTTCCTTTCATCCGACCGAGCAAACTTTCGACATTCTGTCCTTACCTGCCTCCTTTGTCCCCACTCCGCGCTCTACTTCGCATGACAAGATCCTGGACCTCATCAAAAATTTCGTAAGAAAATTGCAATGGAATGCCGCTCTTCCTCTCACCAACTTCCCATTCCAACGCCTGGGTCCTTTCCCCTCCGAACGCTGGCCTCCAAGAGCAATGGTGCCCAATCACATCCTTCGAATTTCTAGTCAGATACTCACGGCAACCAGAAATTACCTACGTCGTGACCACGAGTGTTTCAGCTCGCCAAATCTTACTCCTACTCAATCACAGGAACTCTCACGCTTGCGTACTTCTACAACCACCACTATCAAGCCTTCAGACAAGGGCGGAAAATGGGTACTCATGCCGACTGAAGCTTACTGTGCTGAAGCTTTCAGACAACTCAACAACGCAAACTTCTACGAACCTCTGCCAAGTATGCAATCTTCAACCAACCAAATTACCAGCAAACTACGTCAACTGATCCGCCACCTCCACTCCTCCAAATTCATCACCACCAGAGAACAAGAAGTCTTATTGCCGCCTCCCGACCACCGTCCAAGAAGATTTTACCTCCTTCCTAAACTCCACAAAGAATCCTGGCCCTCAGCCGTAACTCCTCCTGGCAGACCCATCGTCACCGACATCCGTTCAATTTCACGCCGTTGCAGTGACCTTATCAACTTCTTCCTCCTGCCTTTATGCTCTCTCCAAGCAAGTTACGTCAGGGACTCCGGCCACCTCCTCGCCATATTGAGAAGTTTTATCTGTGGCCCAGACGATATCCTTTTCTCAATGGACGTCACATCCCTCTACACCAACATCCCAATTGAAGAAGGCATCCAATCGGTCAGTGAAGCATTCCTACGCCACCCTGATCCATGCCGCCCAGACCTTACCCTCATCTCTCTCCTCAAAACTATCCTAAGTTCAAATGTTTTCATTTTCCAAGACTCCTGCTGGAGACAGAAGCGAGGTGTCGCCATGGGTAACCCGTTTGGCGGAGCCTTTGCCAACATCTTTATGGCAAAATGGGAAACATCAGCCCTCAATGACTATCCACTCAAGCCATCACTTTGGAGGCGCTACCAAGATGATATCTTCGGCATCTGGCCCCGCGGCAGGCAGGGTCTCATCGATTTTCATAACTTTCTCAACCGACGCCATCCTAACATCAATTTATCCCTCGACTTCGGACACTCCGTCAACTTTCTTGACCTCAGCATCCACATCTCAAATTCCAAACTCGAATTTACTCTGTTCACCAAAGACACGGATACACACCTCATCCTACCTCGTTCCTCTTCCCACCCTCCCCACACCTTCAGGGGAGTTTTATACAGTGAAATCCTGCGATTCGCCACCCACAACTCCAGTAGAGAGGCATTCAACTCATCTCTCAACTCGATCTCCAAAGTCTGGCAGTCACAAGGCCACACCAGAACTATGATTCGCTCCGCAAAATCCAAAGTCATCTCTTTCCTCAATTTCCACTCAGTTTGGGCCCCGGGCATGGTGCCCTGTGACTCATCCTCGTGCTCAACTTGCCCGTTCGCCACCTTCTCCGACTTCTTCAAATCGCCTCACTCAGCTAATTGCTTTCCAATCAATTGTCGCTACTCCTGTCAAAGCCAAGGTGTAATTTACCTAATTTCCTGCCTCAACTGCGGCGCTTCCTATGTCGGAGAAACCGGCAGAAGCCTAAGTGCACGGATCAGCGATCACATGTACGCAATACACAACAATCCCTCCTCGTCCTCCGTCGCCAACCACTTCTCCAGAATTTGTCAGCCCTCCAACTTCACCTTCACTGCGATCGACTCCAGTCTCAATCCCCAACGCAGGAAGCTGAAAGAATCCCGCTGGATTACAATCCTTAAAACCAAGCAACCCAACGGACTAAATACAATAGCTTCTTTTCTCCCCAAAACCACAAATTTAATTCTCCCTTATACAAAGTGCACCTCTAACCTCATCAATGTCATTCGTGAGCTCTGTGGAACCATTCCTATCCGCCCTTCTTATACCGTGACAGTAACCTACATGACATTTTCAATTAGTGTCCTCCCTAAAATCTTCCGTCAATTTCCTCTTTCTTTCCTCATCTTCTTCTCCTTCCACTCTCCTCTTCCCTATCTTCCTTCTAGGTCTGCCGATTTCTTCTCTCACAACATAATTCTCCTTTTGTAATTAATTTTCAATTTATTTCACGCATTCCTATTCCAAACAAAATCTTGGTCCTTTGTAAGTAATCTTCAATTTATTTTCACACTTCCCATTTCAAACATTGTTTGATGAACCGCTTCTCCTAGCCTCTTGAATCTTGGTCCTTTTGTAAATAATCTTCAATTTAGTTTTACGCATTCCTATGTCAATAATTATTTAATGAGCCGCTTCTCCTAGCCTCTTGAATCTTGGTCTTTTTGTAAGTAATTTTCAATTTATTTTTACGCATTCCTATTTCAATAATTATTTAATGAGCCGCTTCTCCTAGCCTCTTGACTTCATGTCTTCTTCTTTGAGTTTGCTTACTAAATCTCTTGACGACTCTGTTTTCTTAACTCGTTGACGCCTTTTGTTCAGCGTTTCCTTTCATCTGCCCCTCAAAAACTAAGCTTCACACTCAACTCCACTTGTCATTGTATTCAACTCGCCCAGTGCTATTGTCAATTTCTCCTATTGTCCAATTAGTCTCCTACCCTTACTTATGTGAATTTTCATTCCTTTAACATCATTTTTGTATCTTGAGCTGATGAAGCATTACGCGAAACCGGTACTCATTTACATTTACTCCATCAAACAGCTGCTGAATTTTTGATTTTTGATTTTGAAAGGACGTCAGAGCGAGCGACTCAGGCTCTTGCCTCTCACTCTCTCTCTCTCTCTCTCTCTCTCTCTCTCTCTCTCTCTCTCTCTCTCTCTCTCTCTCTCTCTCTCTCTCTCTCTCTCTCTCTCTCTCTCTCTCTCTCTCTCTCTCCGGCTCACCTTGTCATTCGGGACCGAAGTAAATTTCCTCGACCTGACAGTAAACATTCAAAATCGAACACTGCAATTCAAACTTTTCTCCAAGCCGACGGATTCCCACATGGTCCTATCCCGCTCATCCCATCATCCGCAACACACCTTCCGTGGAATTGTCTTCTCCGAGATCATGCGTTTCGCAACACACAGCTCCACGAAAACTGCTTTCCAGCATACGTTTGAGCAAGTATCGAAAGTTTGGAAAATGCAAGGTTACACCCGATCTATGATCCGAACGGCCAAGAACAAGGTCATCTCCCTAACCAAACAACGCGCCAATTGGAACACAGGAAACTATCCATGCAACCTAGAATGTAAGACTTGCAGATACACGACAACAACCCTATCGTATTCACACCCTAGCAAGGACATTTCTTACGCTATCAACCACAACATCTCATGTGATACACAAAACGTCATCTATCAAATCACCTGTACACGCTGTAGCTTGCGATACATTGGCGAAACAGGCAGGCCCCTCAAAAGGAGAATCGCTGAACACTTCTACAACATCGCGCGAAACTCATCAAATCACGTAGCCAATCACTTCTCCACATTATGCAACTTAGAAGACTTCTCGTTCATCGGACTCAAAGTTATCACTAACCCTCAGAAAAGGAAAATACAGGAAGCAAATATCATCGCCGAATTCCAGACCCTCTACCCCCAAGGCCTCAACTCTCTCTCCTCCTCCGTCTCCAACAACAAAACCAATCTGATCCTTCCACACTCGGACTGCTCCCATCACATCGTCTCCGTGGCCCAAAGCATCTTCGGCATGGACAAAGTGAGACCCAGTTTCTATCGCTCCAAAAACTTAAACGAACAACTTCGTTAATAGATTTTCAATTGACATGCATTTTGCCTAATCATCCATCTTGTGTCATTCAACTGGTAATTTAGTTTTTTAATTCTTCCCCTCTTTACGCAATTAGTCTTATCCGCAGTTATTACTAGTATTGCTTCCACTCCGGTTCCCAGTGACATCGATACTAGTTTCCATTCTTTTCTTTATCACAAGTAACCACATGTATTTGTATTTAGTGTTTCATAACACTCTTTTCGGTTTATATTACTTTTTTGTAGTAGGCATTCGTACTGCTGACAGTCATGTTGCATGTAATTTTCTCTTCCACTAGCCACTTTTTTCCAAGGCTTAGTCTTTACCCTCTTCTTTATCCACATTCAATGTAAGCTTTTCTACTAGACCTTTTAGATGCTGCACTATTTTTCATTATAGGGTCCTCATCCTTCAGTCTCTATGCTTCTATTTACCTTCTTGCTATTAGCTATTTAATTATGATTAACAATTTTCCTTTTAGAACTTTCCACTCATCGCATTATCTACTACATTTGTATTTAATTTGTTCCTTTTGCACTATCTCGTACATTTGTCTCTCCATCTCCCATCATTGGCTAATAATTACCAGTATTTAATCTCGTCAACTCCGTTTACCTTTGTGTTAGTTGAAAAAAAAAACCCGACTCTATGTCTCCCTTTTCTTTCTTACTATTCGTTATTTAATTATGATTATCAATTTTCCTTCTAGCATTTTCCACTCTTCGCATTATCTACTACAATAGTTGTATTTAATTTGTTCCTTTCGCTCATTTGTCTCCCCATCTCCCACCATTTGCTATTAATTACCATTTTTTTAATTTTGACAGCTCTGTTCTTATTTGCGGTAGTTGTTAAATCTTTATTTCCTACATTTCCGTTCAAATTTCTCGGCCCTACGCCTCCTATGTAACTTTCCCTTGTCGCCATAATCCAGTCCATCCTCTTCCAATTTCAAGTATTTCAGGTCCTGTCATCTTTTCTACAATCATTCTTAGTTTGTCCAATTCTGACGCCATCCCATACCGTAATCTAACACCTCCACCGCCCATATGTACAGGTTCCCCATTGTTAGGACATCCACTTGACTCCGCCCCTCTCTCTCTCTTCAGTTTCTTCAATCCCTTGCCCCCTCCCTGACCAACTTTTCATTGTATAACTAAACTCTCATCCCTTGACCACCCGCACGCATTTTCTTTAGATGACCAACCACTTCCCTCATAGTTAATTGCATTTGTCAATTGGTTAACCCACTCGCTTTTGGTAAATGTAAATTTTTATGTCATTCTCATTGCATCAATTTTCGCTGGACTGAAGAAGTCAATAACGAAATCCGGATATCCAGCACACTTTAGTTCTCAATTATTTAGTTTTTTTACCACGGGTTGTAGGAAAGTCAGAGTGAGTGGCTCAGGGATTCTACGGTCTCCCTCTCTCTCTCCCCCTCTCTCGCCCAGCACCTGACTTCTCCTGCAGCATGTTCCAACAACGTCGCCTCAACCATCATCCAACTACCCTCAATCTCCAACGACGCCACAGCAATTCCACTCCCTGCAATCGTCGACCTTACCACTCAAATTCCAGCTCCCGTCGAACAATTCTGCCAACCCCCCAAGGCAACCCACACAGCCAACACCAGTCGGTGTACAGAAGACCTCTCACAGGCGGATTTAGTCAACGTCGAGCACCTCTGACCGGAGGCTTCAGCTCCCCCCAGCCTCCAAGACTGTCATCCAACCACAGTTTTCAGCACACATCGTCCGAACTAGCACTTCCACCGCATCTCTTCCACATAACTCGTGCCCACTTTCAACTGGTCAAATGCCACCACCACCTTGACATTATCAAACTTCGAACCCCTGCCTCCCTTCAGAAGACAGCTTCTAGACTTGAGCAACAACTACGTCCTGCCTTCATCGATGACAACTTCAAAGTCTCCGCCCACTCCATCTCAAAGGAGTGGCTTGACAATGTTATCAAACTATTATGTTCGCATTACAACCTGATTATCTCAAAAGTAGAAGACTCCATTCGCGCTACATCTCTACCCAACGCCCTCCTCGGTAAATCCCTCTCCATCGTCACGAAATGGGCCAAACGCCAACTTGGAAGAAAGTTGAATGACTCCTGTCTCGCCAATGCACTAGATCGCATCAGAGAACTTCAACCAACTGAGCCAGACGAAGTTCTCCACCCCGAAAGCAGTGTCACAGGAACCACAGTTAGTGCTCCCAACCAAGAAAGTCCTCCAATACCACTTCTTCAACTGGCTTTGGCCAACACAACTACCAACCAGAATGGCCCTTCTGAAGCTGCACCAGCGAAGCCTCAGCTTCCTCCTTCCACTGAGGCATATACCGATCCGCAGGCTTTACCACAACGCCTTCCTAAGCAAGCACGAGTGAAGAATGCTTCGACAAACCCAGCCAACCTAGCCATTCTCAATCAACCTGCTCCTGCACCACTTAATCCTCCTCCTTCACCACAGACGTCGACAATCGACCTTATCCACCTGGATTCTCCACAGATTGAAAATAATGGCAACCTTTTAAGCGACACGAACCAAGACAACCGGCAGGGCTCTGTCGCTTCCCCTGATCCACTCAGACAACGCAAGCGACTCCCTACTTCTCCAGTCATTTCAACTTCCCAATTAGATCTGTTTGGAACCCCTATTGCTACCCCTCCTAAATCTGCAAGAAAATCGCAAATACAACAGAGGTTCGCACTTGATCTTCAGAAGAACGTAATCTGCGGTGATTTGAACATTGCAAACTTCATCCACGACGATACCTATGTCTTCGCACACAACAAAGGCAAACTCTCCATCCTCCGTGAATCTCTCAAAGCAGTCAGTCATACCTACCTCAGAGTACAAAAATTCATAATTGTCATCAGTGCCAAAGACAGATCAAACAAATTAACCTCAAACCGCATAGCTATCCAAGGCATCCTCAAAGAATCAGAGAGACTTTTTCCCAATGCCAAGCGGTTTGTCCACTTAGCAGGCATCGCATTAAGCTACTCCGAAGAGGAGAAATCCAACTGCCAAGAGCTGAACAATTACATCATCAACAAAGCACCCTCATCATGCCTGCATATTCCTGCACAACTCGACTTTGCCATTGCTGGCCACGATTGGAGCCCCGCCACCACTGAAAACACTTACAGAACCATAGCAAATTATTTAAACTAAACTCCGCAAAGCTCAAGGCACTACCGTATCTCAACCTAGTCATCCTGGACCCAAACTTCACTCCCACCAATGACACCTACGAACTTTTCCTCCTCTCCCCTGGATTTGTCTCTACGCCGAATGTCAATCAGCACAACCATATTAGACATCAAGTCAATGATTTCATCCGTAAAGTTATTTGGAAATCAATCCTTCCAGACATTCCTCTACCAAACCAACGTTTTTGGCCTACTTCCAAATACCCGCTTTCCATCGCTGGAAATGATTCCAACCCCAACACTAGAAAAAACTGAACGTCTAAGGAAGGCAACCCGCTCCATACTCAATACTGCACATGAATGCCACTCAACTGCTAACCTCCCAATTAGTCTCCGCAACGAAATAACAAGACTGCAAAATAATTCCAACATTACAATAAGACCTTCGGACAAAGGACGCAAGTGGGTGATAATGGCAACAAAACAATATGAACGAGAGGCAGAAAGGCAACTTCAACAGCAGGATTATTACAGACTGATCGACAATGACCCCAGCCCCGCAATTATAACCTCCTTAACCCGCATCCTCAGAGATCTTCATCAACGTCAATTTCTAACTAAGAAAGAACTCACATTTCTCCTCCCCACAACGCTTTACCAAGACAGAACCTTCAATCTCCTACCGAAGCTCCACAAAAACAAATGGCCAACACCAGGCATGCCGCCAGGTCGACCGGTAGTCTCCGACACTCGGTCTGCTACAAGGAATGCATGCAATTTGATCGACCACTTCCTCAAACCCATCTGTGAACTCCAAAGCAGCTACCTACGAGACTCAAATCATCTGATAGCCTTACTCAGAACAACCAAAATCAACGAAAATGATATCCTCTTCACAATGGACGTCGAATCTTTATATACCAACATCCCTACCAACGAAGGAATACAGACAATTTCCAGCTTCCTACGTCAATACCTGAATCCGAAAAGACCAGACCTTTCCCTCATCAATATTCTCCGACTACTCCTAACTTCTAATGATTTTGTCTTTAATAACAGGAGATGGCTGCAGCATCATGGAGTAGCCATGGGCAAAAGCTTCGGCGGCTCCTACGCCAATCTCTTCATGGCAAACTGGGAAAATGCCATCACCACCACCTGTGATCAACAACCCTCCTTTTGGAAACGATATCAAGATGATATCTTTGGCATCTGGCCTCATGGAAAAGAATCACTCAAAGAATTCCATTCAAAACTTAACTCCATGCATCAGTACATCCGGCTCACCTTGTCATTCGGGACCGAAGTAAATTTCCTCGACCTGACAGTAAACATTCAAAATCGAACACTGCAATTCAAACTTTTCTCCAAGCCGACGGATTCCCACATGGTCCTATCCCGCTCATCCCATCATCCGCAACACACCTTCCGTGGAATTGTCTTCTCCGAGATCATGCGTTTCGCAACACACAGCTCCACGAAAACTGCTTTCCAGCATACGTTTGAGCAAGTATCGAAAGTTTGGAAAATGCAAGGTTACACCCGATCTATGATCCGAACGGCCAAGAACAAGGTCATCTCCCTAACCAAACAACACGCCAATTGGAACACAGGAAACTATCCATGCAACCTAGAATGTAAGACTTGCAGATACACGACAACAACCCTATCGTATTCACACCCTAGCAAGGACATTTCTTACGCTATCAACCACAACATCTCATGTGATACACAAAACGTCATCTATCAAATCACCTGTACACGCTGTAGCTTGCGATACATTGGCGAAACAGGCAGGCCCCTCAAAAGGAGAATCGCTGAACACCTCTACAACATCGCGCGAAACTCATCAAATCACGTAGCCAATCACTTCTCCACATTATGCAACTTAGAAGACTTCTCGTTCATCGGACTCAAAGTTATCACTAACCCTCAGAAAAGGAAAATACAGGAAGCAAATATCATCGCCGAATTCCAGACCCTCTACCCCCAAGGCCTCAACTCTCTCTCCTCCTCCATCTCCAACAACAAAACCAATCTGATCCTTCCACACTCGGACTGCTCCCATCACATCGTCTCCGTGGCCCAAAGCATCTTCGGCATGGACAAAGTGAGACCCAGTTTCTATCGCTCCAAAAACTTAAACGAACAACTTCGTTAATAGATTTTCAATTGACATGCATTTTGCTTAATCATCCATCTTGTGTCATTCAACTGGTAATTTAGTTTTAATTCTTCCCCTCTTTACGCAATTAGTCTTATCCGCAGTTATTACTAGTATTGCTTCCACTCCGGTTCCCAGTGACATCGATACTAGTTTTCATTCTTTTCTTTATCACAAGTAACCACATGTATTTGTATTTAGTGTTTCATAACACTCTTTTCGGTTTATATTACTTTTTTGTAGTAGGCATTCGTACTGCTGACAGTCATGTTGCATGTAATTTTCTCTTCCACTAGCCACTTTTTTCCAAGGCTTAGTCTTTACCCTCTTCTTTATCCACATTCAATGTAAGCTTTTCTACTAGACCTTTTAGATGCTGCACTATTTTTCATTATAGGGTCCTCATCCTTCAGTCTCTATGCTTCTATTTACCTTCTTGCTATTAGCTATTTAATTATGATTAACAATTTTCCTTTTAGAACTTTCCACTCATCGCATTATCTACTACATTTGTATTTAATTTGTTCCTTTTGCACTATCTCGTACATTTGTCTCTCCATCTCCCATCATTGGCTAATAATTACCAGTATTTAA
>CAJQUW010014512.1:60000-390000 GCA_907163375.1 Prostheceraeus crozeri
ATCTTCGTTGTCATTATGGTCACATAGTTTACAGACACAATCTTTATATGTACTGCGATTTTGATACGTACCAATTTCTGCTGCCAGTGTGTGATTTCCTGTTCTGATTTTGATAATATTATTAATTTTATATTTGTCGCTACTTAGTACTAGATATTGCTTTAATTCACATTGGAATCTGCACAGTTCTAAATAATTAAAACCTTTATTGCTATGTTTGGCATTGTCGATCCATTCTTTCCTGAAGAACTCAATCAGACCATTATTAATTATTTTTTTGGACTTTACACTGCAATCCAGGCTTTGTATTTCTCTGAATTTGATTTTGTCAAATAAATTGCTTATCCTGACACACCATGTATTGCGATAGGACCTATGGTATGTATTGCTTTGTATGTTTTTGAATATTCGCGTGATTAATCGTGAAGTACTATCATCATTTAACTTAAGAAAATAGTTAATTGCCGATTTATAGCAATAAAATTCAATTGGTCTGACACCGAATTCACCAATAATGCAATAGTTTGGCGTAGTTAGCCGTAAATGGTAAAATCTTTTGTAAAATTGCATAATCACACGATTTATGTCAGTTAAGTTTCTATCAAAAAACAGCTCACTTCCATATCGCATTTTCGATACCGTCAGCATTTCAAATGTTTCGGTTAGTATTCTACCATCAACACAGTTGAACTCCTTTAAAGTTTTAGCAGTTACGTATGAGGATGCTTTCCCTTTTTTCGTTAGCTCTTCTATGTGTTTTCTGTCATTTTTCGTGATCCAATAACCTAAATATTTGTATTCGTCGTCTCTCTCTCTCTCTCTCTCTCTCTCTCTCTCTCTCTCTCTCTCTCTCTCTCTCTCTCTCTCTCTCTCTCTCTCTCTCTCTCTCTCTCTCTCTCTCTCTCTCTCTCTCTCTCTCTCTCTCTCTCTCTCTCTCAAAATCTCAAAATCTCAAAATCTCAAAAAGTTTATTGCCCATCTGGTGGGAACAAACAAGGTACATATGAAATAATTACAGTAATGTCAAATGAGTGGCAGAAAAAATAAAGATGACAATGTATGGAATGGGTGAAATGAAAGCTAAAAACACACACTTGCACCATGATCGCCGTTGTATACCTCGAGTGAATTGGTGATTAGGATGAAAGTCTGAAAAAGTCTTGAGATATATACAGTCAAAAGTTTTGCTATGAACGAGACAATGTCGAATGAATGAATGAGTCATAACATCATTAACTAGAGGAGAGGAGACAAGCATGTATCAAAATATATAAACATCGTTTTCATTTTGATTTGAGAATGATTATTTTATGTTATTAATCAAGTTTATTTGGAATTTTTATTTGCACATCACACCCAGCAGCAGTTTACTAACCCTATTATTAATCCTATTATTTAATCGGAGGCACGGTTATTAAATCAAATTCAATGTCTGTGAATCAATAATCTTCAGTACATACCTGGAATGTGATCAAGAAATGGTTGAGAAACAGATAACAGCCTGTAATGTCAACCGTCCTCCGATTAAGTATCGTAGCGAGTGACCGAGATATTCCTATAATCTACTTTCAATGTCTGTGAGTAATTTTCACCATCACTTAACAATGCAATTCTGCTACCCATTGTTTTATTTGTTCGGTTCATTCATCAAGTGTTAGCGTTTCACCAACTTATATCGTAGAAATCAGATGAAGTAGCTGATTTAAATATTGATTAGAAAAGTCAATCATGTTGATATTGTATGTTCGCATTCATGGACATCAAGTATGTTACTATCCGCTATCTATGATTTCATTCTGCATTTAGTCGGCAACGTTTAATATCATAAATACCGGACCAGGTATTTTCAATGTTCCAGATATCGTCGTTTCCTAATTGTATTTATTGTTTAGAAAGAAAAGTCATTCGTTATCGCTGGATGGTGCAGAAACACGTTCTTAGACATAGGTTCGTCTACTGTCCGCTATCTATGTTCTTTTATTTTTGATGTCCATTGCTTTATCAATATATTCGCTAACTATTCTTATCTGTACACATGTTAATGAGTTCATGAAGTCATAGAAGTTTGTCCGTGAGAGATCTTTAAGATGCGGAATCAAAGCATATCTCACACTACTATAACATGGACATTTCACAATAAAATGAAAGATATCTTCGTTGTCATTATGGTCACATAGTTTACAGACACAATCTTTATATGTACTGCGATTTTGATACGTACCAATTTCTGCTGCCAGTGTGTGATTTCCTGTTCTGATTTTGATAATATTATTAATTTTATATTTGTCGCTACTTAGTACTAGATATTGCTTTAATTCACATTGGAATCTGCACAGTTCTAAATAATTAAAACCTTTATTGCTATGTTTGGCATTGTCGATCCATTCTTTCCTGAAGAACTCAATCAGACCATTATTAATTATTTTTTTGGACTTTACACTGCAATCCAGGCTTTGTATTTCTCTGAATTTGATTTTGTCAAATAAATTGCTTATCCTGACACACCATGTATTGCGATAGGACCTATGGTATGTATTGCTTTGTATGTTTTTGAATATTCGCGTGATTAATCGTGAAGTACTATCATCATTTAACTTAAGAAAATAGTTTAATTGCCGATTTATAGCAATAAAATTCAATTGGTCTGACACCGAATTCACCAATAATGCAATAGTTTGGCGTAGTTAGCCGTAAATGGTAAAATCTTTTGTAAAATTGCATAATCACACGATTTATGTCAGTTAAGTTTCTATCAAAAAACAGCTCACTTCCATATCGCATTTTCGATACCGTCAGCATTTCAAATGTTTCGGTTAGTATTCTACCATCAACACAGTTGAACTCCTTTAAAGTTTTAGCAGTTACGTATGAGGATGCTTTCCCTTTTTTCGTTAGCTCTTCTATGTGTTTTCTGTCATTTTTCGTGATCCAATAACCTAAATATTTGTATTCGTCGTCTCTCTCTCTCTCTCTCTCTCTCTCTCTCTCCTCTCTCTCTCTCTCTCTCCTCTCTCTCTCTCTCTCTCTCTCTCTCTCCCTCTCTCTCTCTCTCTCTCCCTCTCTCTCTCTCTCTCTCTCTCTCTCTCTCTCTCTCTCTCTCTCTCTCTCTCTCTCTCTCTCTCTCTCTCTCAAAATCTCAAAATCTCAAAAAGTTTATTGCCCATCTGGTGGGAACAAACAAGGTACATATGAAATAATTACAGTAATGTCAAATGAGTGGCAGAAAAAATAAAGATGACAATGTATGGAATGGGTGAAATGAAAGCTAAAAACACACACTTGCACCATGATCGCCGTTGTATACCTCGAGTGAATTGGTGATTAGGATGAAAGTCTGAAAAAGTCTTGAGATATATACAGTCAAAAGTTTTGCTATGAACGAGACAATGTCGAATGAATGAATGAGTCATAACATCATTAACTAGAGGAGAGGAGACAAGCATGTATCAAAATATATAAACATCGTTTTCATTTTGATTTGAGAATGATTATTTTATGTTATTAATCAAGTTTATTTGGAATTTTTATTTGCACATCACACCCAGCAGCAGTTTACTAACCCTATTATTAATCCTATTATTTAATCGGAGGCACGGTTATTAAATCAAATTCAATGTCTGTGAATCAATAATCTTCAGTACATACCTGGAATGTGATCAAGAAATGGTTGAGAAACAGATAACAGCCTGTAATGTCAACCGTCCTCCGATTAAGTATCGTAGCGAGTGACCGAGATATTCCTATAATCTACTTTCAATGTCTGTGAGTAATTTTCACCATCACTTAACAATGCAATTCTGCTACCCATTGTTTTATTTGTTCGGTTCATTCATCAAGTGTTAGCGTTTCACCAACTTATATCGTAGAAATCAGATGAAGTAGCTGATTTACATATTGATTAGAAAAGTCAATCATGTTGATATTGTATGTTCGCATTCATGGACATCAAGTATGTTACTATCCGCTATCTATGATTTCATTCTGCATTTAGTCGGCAACGTTTAATATCATAAATACCGGACCAGGTATTTTCAATGTTCCAGATATCGTCGTTTCCTAATTGTATTTATTGTTTAGAAAGAAAAGTCATTCGTTATCGCTGGATGGTGCAGAAACACGTTCTTAGACATAGGTTCGTCTACTGTCCGCTATCTATGTTCTTTTATTTTTGATGTCCATTGCTTTATCAATATATTCGCTAACTATTCTTATCTGTACACATGTTAATGAGTTCATGAAGTCATAGAAGTTTGTCCGTGAGAGATCTTTAAGATGCGGAATCAAAGCATATCTCACACTACTATAACATGGACATTTCACAATAAAATGAAAGATATCTTCGTTGTCATTATGTCACATAGTTTTACAGACACAATCTTTATATGTACTGCGATTTTGATACGTACCAATTTCTGCTGCCAGTGTGTGATTTCCTGTTCTGATTTTGATAATATTATTAATTTTATATTTGTCGCTACTTAGTACTAGATATTGCTTTAATTCACATTGGAATCTGCACAGTTCTAAATAATTAAAACCTTTATTGCTATGTTTGGCATTGTCGATCCATTCTTTCCTGAAGAACTCAATCAGACCATTATTAATTATTTTTTGGACTTTACACTGCAATCCAGGCTTTGTATTTCTCTGAATTTGATTTTGTCAAATAAATTGCTTATCCTGACACACCATGTATTGCGATAGGACCTATGGTATGTATTGCTTTGTATGTTTTTGAATATTCGCGTGATTAATCGTGAAGTACTATCATCATTTAACTTAAGAAAATAGTTAATTGCCGATTTATAGCAATAAAATTCAATTGGTCTGACACCGAATTCACCAATAATGCAATAGTTTGGCGTAGTTAGCCGTAAATGGTAAAATCTTTTGTAAAATTGCATAATCACAAAACAACGATTTATGTCAGGTAAGTTTCTATCAAAAAACAGCTCACTTCCATATCGCATTTTCGATACCGTCAGCATTTCAAAAGTTTCGGTTAGTATTCTACCATCAACACAGTTGAACTCCTTTAAAGTTTTAGCAGTTACGTATGAGGATGCTTTCCCTTTTTTCGTTAGCTCTTCTATGTGTTTTCTGTCATTTTTCGTGATCCAATAACCTAAATATTTGTATTCGTCGTCTCTCTCTCTCTCTCTCTCTCTCTCTCTCTCTCTCTCTCTCTCTCTCTCTCTCTCTCTCTCTCTCTCTCTCTCTCTCTCTCTCTCTCTCTCTCTCTCTCTCTCTCTCTCTCTCTCTCTCTCTCTCTCTCTCTCAAGAACTCAAGAACTCAAGAACGTTTATTAGCCATCATCTTGGCAAAACATACATGAATGATTTATAAAAAGATGAAATGTTGTGGGTGTGATGTGATTACAATATGAAATGGTAAAATGATAAAATGAAGCGATGGGATGAAGAACGTTCGATATCCACAAATAAATACTATCAAATAGTTTGATCTTTGATAGGAGAGGAGACTTATCTGTTCAACACATGGGCTTCAGCTAATTTGCATCAAAATGTTAAGGCTGGAATGTATTGTGTAAAAAAATTAACATTTAATTCATTTTCATTCGCATTCATTTACTCAAAACTTGATTATAAACAAACATTACATATGTTTCCAAGGTAATCATGCACATAAGATTCAAAGATTAATGTTGAGTCGGTTTCATATTTTTAATGTTATCAATTTTATTAAATTGACAGCCACACACACTTTCACACTCAAATCCTTATGTTATTTTACGAGTCATATTCGAAGGTCCGAAAACATATAATGACAAAGAAGCAACAATTTATAAAGATTTAAGCAACAAGTAATGCAATCAAATGGCTTGCAAGACTCACCTGTAATGTATAAGTGAAAAATTTGTCTTCAATATGTGTATATGTAGGACGTATAAATTTTCCGGACCTTCAATGACTCGGTATAGTGCAAGAGTGAATTAACAGCTACAGAGGAGACGTGTCTGTTGCAGTAAACAGATCTCACTCTCTATTGTCTAATTATCGATTTGATGCAACTTGTAAGGCATGTGTGCATAGCATCGCTGGTGATTGTTAGCCAGTATCTTATTGGTCCATGTTTCAGCATGGTTTCTTGCCTAGTTTCAGACGATATTGTGCATAACGGTTTTAGATCATGTAGAATGGCACCGTGGGAGGAATAGCTTGTCAGCTTTATCTATAACACAATGCAATCTCATATTTGCAGTTTAACATAGAGATAGATGTTTGTTTTTCATTCCATTCAATATATGGCAAGCTGTTATTCATGATCGAGTGTGCCATAGAGATCTATAGTACGATGACAATGCAAATCTCAGAGATGACATCCAATGTACTAGATTCAATGAATCCATCCATTGGTTTTTCAATTTCTATGGCTATTGTTATAAATAAATTCCACGGCTGTCAATCAATTATCTATAGTTAATCAATGCATAAAGGATGCATAGATATCTCATTAATCCGAGTTTCTGATTGAATTTGCTTCCTCGATATATCTTGCGAGCATTTTCATCTGTTTTAGATTCAGCCTGTTCATCGCATCATAGAAATCTGTTCTATATCAGCTTTAAAGAAGGGAATGAAATTGTTTCTTATATCAATGTATTTTGAACAATGCAAGACAAAGTGCACCAAATCTTCGATATCATCACTGTCACAATTTTGACACATACATTCATTGTATGATCTTCTGTCATTATATCTACCGATTTCAGTAAATAGTGTGTGGTTGCCAGTTCTTATTTTCAAAATTGGAAGAACTACTTTATTGTCATTTGTTAAATTCAGATACGTTTTTAGATTACATTCAAACCGGCATAGTTCTAAATATTCAATCCTTTATGAACTATTTTTAGCACTCTCAATCCATTGTTGTCTGAAATATTCAATTAAGCGATTATTTACTTTGGACTTGTAATTTATATTTTCGTCAATATCATGAGGGTTGCATAAGTAATCAATGTTGAGTTTTCTCATTAATTTGATTATCCGTGATATCCAAGATTTATTAAAATTTGGACTTTCTATGTTTACATAAACACTGTTGAATATTTGCTTAATCAGTTGTTTATCATTTAATTTAGTCAATTTTAGCCAGTAGTTTATCGCAGCTTTAAAAAATGGTATTCTACAGGTCTGATTCCAAATTCTCCAATGATACAATAATTTGGTGTTGTTTTTTTTAAACGATAGAATTTTTTGAAGAATTGTATTTGTATTTTATTTAAATCCTTCAGATTTTTATCAAAGCATAATTCAGCACCGTATTTCATTTTGGAAAGAGTTAGCATTTCAAACGAATTTCGCAATATTTCACCGTCTACGTAACCAAAATTCTTTCATTGTTTTTCCTGTTATACATGCTGAAATTTTACCTCGCTCTGATAATTTTGAAATATGTCTTTTATCATTTTTGGATATAATTACACCAAGATATTTATACTCATCCACTATTTCAATTGATGATATTTTTCCATTTAATTCTACATTTACTTGTTTATATTCATGCTTTTCATTGATAATCATAACTTTTGTTTATCATAATTAATGCTTAAGCAGTTTTCATAGCAGTAGTATTTGGGTGATTTTGATTTGTTGAATTAGTCCCTGTTTTCGAAGCGCTCATTAGCAATATATCATCAGCATAGATTAAAGAAGCAATTTTTTTCAAATTTCCAACTTTTTATAGGATCAATCTTCAATATGTTTCCTTCTATCTAGGTTTAGTAGCAGTCATTCATATATAAGCAAAATATGGGTCGTGATAGACTGTCGCCCTGAGGAATACCATTTTGTAAATTAAGAAATGTTGCTTTCTACTCCATTATATAGAATCTTATATGTTTATTAACTTTTGAGTATATTTTCTAGTCAGAATTAATGAACATTCCTTGAGGTAAAATTTTTCTTTAATTTTTGAAATCAGCCACATATTCTTTGGTATGCTAATCGAAGGCCTTTGAAAGATCAATAAAACAAAGATACAGTGGCTTTTTAGCATTCTTACTTATTTGCATTATTTCTTTCAAAATCCAAACACTGTCGACTGTGGGAGTTGTCTTTCCTGAAACCAATCTGAGCTGAATGAAGTAAATCATAGCCTGTCAATCCCAATCATTTAAACGGTTGTTAAAAATTTTCGTTAAAAGTTTTTCAAGGCATGAGGATAAATTTATGAATCTATATGAATCTAACATCATTCTTTATCTCCATTTTTGAAGATAGGTGTCGTCCAGCGTTATATTCCATGGAGTTTTTTTGGTCCTCAATAACTATTTTATTAAACAAATGTTTCAAGAACTTTTAAAGTACATTCAATATTTTTCTTTAATATTTCATATACAACTTTGTCAGGTCCGCTAATTTAGAATTATTCATCATCATCAAAGATTGCAGTGATTTCTTATTTTCCTGGTATCGTTCCCATTAAGAGTTACATATTTGTTTACATTCAGTTCATTTAAGCTTGAAAAAATCGATTTGTCTTGCATTAATTCCAAATTTGATTTAGTTAAACGTTTTGTCTTTATTTTCAATTTCTTTTTTAAAATCATCTGTCTAGCACATAGTGAAGTTTTGTTGGCTTTTATTTTGGAATGATATTTTCTACCATTTATTCAGTTGCCAATACATTTTATAATTATTGCCATTTTTTTGGCATCTTTAAGATACAATTCAGTTTTTTCGATTGCAATTTTTGCCTTTCTCTTTTGATTTTTTTTGTTTAATGTCTTCTTTGATTCTAGAAGAAGGGGGGGCTAGATTTTCATCTGTTTCATTTAGTTTCCACTTTTCACATACCGACGCTTTATATTCTAGTCTAATTTTTCCTGGTTTCTATACTGTAAATTGCTCTTGATTTTATTTTATTTACTGTTTTTAAGAAGCGTCATGTGTGTATTTTAGAAACTGATCGTAAATTTCTTTTGTTGCATATTCCACATTGAATATCATTTCTTAGTTTAGTCGCAATTATTTTGAAATGCATGAAATTTAAAATTCTCTCTCATCTTCGTTAGTCCACTTAAATGGCACAATTTTTTTATCCCTTTTTTTTCTGAACATTTGGTCGCATTTTATTAATTTTTGTTTTAAATCTATCTTGAATTGAATTGTCATCGGCGTATGATCAGTAAAAAACTACAGTTTTGGTTCCATTATTTCAAAGGCCTTCAGATAATTTCAGCATGGTTTCTTTTGATATCAATAAGTAGTCAATTACAGATGTGCATTGCTATCCTTATTTCTTTTATAAAATGTACTTTTCCCCTTCTTCAAATCGACCATTAGTGATTATAAAAGGGAAGTAATCGTTACAAAGACTTCATATTAGTTTCTTTTCCATATTTATTGATTGAGTTATTATCATCCGAATTTCTAGATGGTATATCCAGATGTTCATTGTCATTCATTAAACTATTCTTCCGTCATGTCACCAATCATAACAACATTTTTCATTTTGTAAATAGAAATGTAATTTTGTTTTTTATCTAGAAAAATTTCTCTCTGCATATCTAGATTCACGATTATCTCTATAACATAATATTCAAAAACATTTCTTTAATTACTTTCCAATCGGTATGACAAAGTTTCATTATCACGATATTACCGTTTCAGAGACTAGTTTAGTCACGATTTTAAATTGCTGATTTCTTCTTTAAAAAATGCAGATACTCCTTTGACATTTCTACCCAATGAGTTTACTACGTTTACCACATGTATGATAACCTTCATAATTATTTATTGAAATGGGTTCATTTTCATAATTCAAATGGGTTTCTTGTCAAACAAATAATATCTGCGTTTTGAGCATCATCAATGATATCTGAGTTTTTCCAATTTAAATTTAGTCAGCCCATTAACATTTACATAAAATATTTTGAGATCAAAATCCTTACTATTGTGGTCATCCATTGTCCATATCTACCGTGATCTTTCTGTCTCCTCTCCTTTCTTCAGCATCAAACGGTAACTGCTGCTGGTGAGCGGATGGCGGCATAGTGGGGCGCGGAGAACTGGTTTGTGAAGCCATTGGAGCTACCGGTGCTGGTGGTGGAAACCCCCAAAAGTTAGGTTGGGTCTGATAGCCTGAGTACTGTCTTTGGGCGCGATAAGGGTTGCCACTGATTGTTCATCTCTTGGTCGGTAAGTCTCTGTTGTTATTGAAATGTCTTTGTTGGTAGGTATCTTCGAGGATTGTGAAAACAGTTTCTTCGCGATGTGGCCGAAATTTTCCCGCAGACGTAGCACTTCTGGTTGTTGTAAGCGATTGTGATAATTCCCCCTGTAGTTGTTGTTTCCGGTAGTTTGTTTGATCGAAAGTTCCGGTTGTAGTTCGGTCGCTGCACACTTTGCTGTTGTTGTTGGTTTGTTGAGTTGCCAGTTTGTTTCCCTTTGTTCTTCGTTCAATTTTTCCACACCATTTCTTATGATTCTTCAATTGCCTTTGCCATTTCGTTGTTGGGGACTTGTAACTCTTGTGGTCTTCCTTTCTCCTTCTTCATGGTCTTCCATCTCATTTTCTCTCGTAATTCTTTCACCTTCTCCTCCTGTTCTGGTCAGTTTTCCGATTCTGTAGGTGTGACAAGTGGATAAAACATTAGGTCTTCTTGTCGTTCTGCTCAAAATCCGTATCTCCTCCATTAACGCCCTTTCACTTGAAACGTCGGGGTCGTCCTTCAGTTTTTTGGGATCACAAACCTTATTCAGTGTGGTGCTGATGTCTCGTATGTCAGCTTCGTATTGACAATTGGTACACAAGTTCACAAGCCATAAGTTTCCTGTTTAAACTTCCTTTTTACGTACTTAACGATTTCGTAGGGCGGTAGGCCCCGTACACGAGAAATGATAGCATTTTTCGCACTTATCGAATAATAGATACTCTTGCTGCTGGCTGCTTCTCCGCATTTTTTGCACATTCTATTTCCAGCATCATCTCAATGAAGCACGATGGTGATTTGTGGTGGCATCGGACATCTGTAATGTATAGTGAAAAAGATGTCCCTTCATAAATGTGTATATGTAGGACGTATAAATTTTCCGGACCTTCAATGACTCGGTATAGTCTCTCTCTCTCTCTCTCTCTCTCTCTCTCTCTCTCTCTCTCTCTCTCTCTCAATCTCTCACTCTCACCATCTCATCTCTTCCTCTCTCTCTCATCCTCTTCTCCCTCATCCTCTTCTCTCTCTCTCTCTCTCTCTCTCTCACATCTCTCTCTCCTCTCTCCTCTCTCTCTCTCCTCTCTCTCTCTCACCTCTCTCTCCTCTCGTCTCATCTCTCTCATCTCTCCACCTCTCTCTCTCTTCTCTCTCTCTCTCTCTCTCTCTCTCTCTCTCTCTCTCTCTCTCTCTCTCTCTCTCTCTCTCTCTCTCTCTCTCTCTCTCTCTCTCTCTCTCTCAAAAATCTCAAAATCTCAAAATCTCAAAAAGTTTATTGCCCATCTGGTGGGAACAAACAAGGTACATATGAAATAATTACAGTAATGTCAAATGAGTGGCAGAAAAAATAAAGATGACAATGTATGGAATGGGTGAAATGCAAGCTAAAAACACACACTTTGCAACCATGATCTCGCCGTTTGGTATTTACCTCGCGTGAAAAGTGAAAATTGTGTGTGATTTGATTTGGATAATGAAAGTCTGAAAACAGTCTTGAGATGGATATATACAGTCAAAAAGTTTTGCTAGTGTTGTTGGGGTTGTTGAACGAGGACCAATGTCGAAAAATGAATGATGAGGGGTTGAGTCTTATTACACAATCATTAACTAGAGGTGGAGGAGGAGACAAAGCATTCAAGATCAGGTATCTAAATATATAAACATCGTTTTCATTTTGAATTGAGAAATGATTATTTTATGTTAATTTGAATCAAGTTTGTTTATTGTGGAATATTTTATTTTGCACATCACACCCTTAGCAGCAGGTTTACTAACCCTATTTTATAATCCCTACTTATATTAATCTGGAGGACGTGTTTTAAAACGGTTTATTAAATCAATTCTATTTTTAAAATTCCAAAATGCTCTGTGAAATCAATAAACTTCAGTACATACCTGGAATGTGATCAAGAAATGGTTTTTTGTTTTTTTTTGGAGAATTTGAGATTTTGGAGAAACAGATAACAGCATTGCCTGTAATCGATCAACCGTCCCCCTCCGATTAAGTATCGTAGTAGCGAGATCTGTGACCGTGATTATTCCTATAATCTACTTTCAATTGTTCTGTACTAGTGAGTAATTTTCACCATCATCTTAACAATGCATATTTACTGCTTACCCATATGTTTTATTTGTTCGGTTCATTCATCAAGGTGGTTAGCCGTTTCAACCAAACTTATATCGTAGAGTATTGTAGATGTGATAGGTAAATTCAGATGAAAAGTTTAGGATTACAAATCAGGTGATGTAATATAAAATACAAATCAGTAAAAATTCAGATGTGTTAATAATATTTTTAAAATTCAGTATGAAGTTAGGTTTGGTAATTAAAAGTAGTAAAGTATAGATTCTATATCAGTAGTTAAAATCTTTAGTATAACGTATAGGTTTTAAAATAGAAATCGTGAATTACTCGTTTGTATGATTGTTAAGTAATCAGATAATGGACAAATATTATAGGTAGTTGAGATAATAATGGAATATGTTATCAGGATGAAGTAGCCTGATTTACCATATTGTTTAGATTAGAAAAGTCAATCATTTTATGGTTTTAGTTTTTTTGATATAATGAGTATGTTCGCATTCATGGAACATCAAGTATGTTACTAACGCGCTATCTATGATTTCATTCTGCATTTAGTCTGGCAAACGTTTAAATATCCATAAATACCGGACCAGGTATTTTCAATGTTCCAGATATCGTTCGTATTCCTAATTGTATTTATATTGTTTAGAAAGAAAAAGGCTCACATTCGTTAATCGCTGGATGGTTGGTTGCAGATTCAATGAAACACGTTTCTTAGACATTAGGTTCGTCTTACTGTCCGCTATCTATGTTCTTTTATTTTTGATGTCCATTTTGCTTTTATCAATATATTTACGCTAACTACTTCTATTTCTTATCTGTATACAACATAGTTAATAATGAGTTCATGAAGTCGCATAGAAGTTTTGTCCGTGAGAGATCTTTAAGATGCGGAATCAAAGCATATCTCACACTACTATAACTATGGACATTTCACAATAAAATGGATTAAGATATCACGTTGTCATTATGGTCACATAGTTTTTACAGACACAATCTTTATATGTACTCAGCCGATTTTGATATCGTACCAATTTTCTGCTGCCAGTAATGGTTTGTGTGATTTCCTGTTCTGATTTTTGATAATATTATTAATTTTATATTGTGTCGCTACTTAAGGTACTAGATAATGCTTTAATTTCACATTGGAATTCTGCACAGTTCTAAATAATTAACAACCTTTATTGGCTAGTTGTTTGGCGATTGTTCGATCCATTCTTTCCTGAAGAACTCAATCAGGACCATTATTAATTATTTTTTTGGACTTTACACTGCAATCCAGGCTTTGTGTATTTCTCTGATTTTGATTTTGTCAAATAAATTGCTTTCTTATTTCCCTGACACACCATGTATTGCGATAGGAACTATGGTATGTATTGATTTGTATGTTTTTGAATATTCGCGTGTTTTCGTGATTAATCGTGGAAGTTGTACTATCATTCATTTAATCACTTAAGAACTAATAGTTAATTGCCGATTTTATAGCAAATAAAAATTCAATTGGTCCTGACACCGAATTCACGAATAATGCAATAGGTCGTATTGGCGGTAGTTCGTAGTTGCCGTAAATGTAATAAATCTTTTGTAAAATTGCATCATCACAACGATTTATGTCAGTTAAGTTTTTCTATCAAAAAACAGCTCACTTCATATCCATTTTCGATACTCGCAGCATTTCAAATGTTTCGGTTAGTAATACCTACCATCAACGACAGTTGAACTCGTTTAAAAGTTTTACGGCAGTTTACGTATGAGGATGCATTCCCCTTTTTTTCGTTAGCTCATCTATGTATTTCTGGTCATTTTTCGTGATCCAATAACCTAAATATTTGTATTCGTCGTCTCTCTCTCTCTCTCTCTCTCTCTCTCTCTCTCTCTCTCTCTCTCTCTCTCTCCTCTGTCATCTCCTCCTCTCTCTCTCTCGTCTCATCTCAGGAACTCAGAACTCCAGAACTCAGAAAGTTTATTGACCAATTTGGTACACACAGAGAAAGTTATGTGTTGATGATAATTACTGTACATAAAAAGAGATGAGAATTTACAAAAAAATTAAGTGGATGAATGAACGAAATGCGGCAACCACAACCAGAAAGATTGTCTGATTCACGATGAGGAATGAAGTATATGAAGCACTTCAACGGATGTGCGTTAGAATGATTCTGAATAAGTTCTGATGCACAATTAAACAATTCACAATATTGAATAGTATTAATGATATATTTACAAAAATAAGAGTACGATGACATTGTAGGCTAGCATGAAATGATGACAACAAAATTAACGATAGCGAAATGGTTATATACATTACAAAGGCATGATTTCTCTCAATCGCATGTTAACATAATCATTATAGTATGCCATGAGTAAATGAGTGCAGGAAGGATTGTCAAAAACGAAATTGAGGAGAGAGGGAAATAAATCTCAAATGATTGAAAAATGCAATAGCAATTGTAATGATAAATACATGTTAATTTAAGAATTATAATGTATTAATGTCTTATTTACCATCACACTTCATCACAGCAGATTATTAACCCTATTATTAAATACGGAGGTTCGGTTTATTAAAATCAAAATTTTGTAAGTACAAGTAGGTAAACGTGATGTGTTCCAAGAGTCAAGAAAGTAAAATATCATTCCTCTGTGAAGCTGAAGAGAAACCCATTGGACAGATCACGTTCAAGAACAGAAATTCATATGAATAATTTTACATACCTGGAATGATAAGACAAAGTTTGATTAGTTCAAATCTGGAGCACGAGCGGTTGAAGTTTCCGACTCCGCTATGTAGAATGCTTGCAGAGTGAGACAATTGTTTGCAATCGTCATCAGTACAGTAAACATTAATCACTCGCACTGTTTCTTATGTCCAAGGTTATGTGGATCGAACATTAATTATTCATTTTATTGTTTTCATAGATATTGAAGTCAGTACTTGCTAAAAATCGTAAAGGATTGGTGCTTGATAATACATTTATTAAACAAGTCAGGTTGGCATGTCAAAGTAACTGCCCATGATTCTTATATATGTATGGTGCGGTATCGATGAATTCATAATGACATGCGTACTGTCCAACCTTTTTTTGTGTTCACAGTTTCATAAGAAATCGAATGTAGTTGATCAATTATGACAGGTTGCGTGCATTGATGAATTTGTAAGACAATGAAATCCAAATGTATAACGGAATCTATTGTTTCTCAAATACATGTGATTTCACAATCTCTCTCTCTCTCTCTCTCTCTCTCTCTCTCGCTCTCATCACTCTCTCTCTCTCTCTTCATCTCTCTCTCCTCTCCTCTCACTTCTCTCTCTCTTCCTCTCTCCGTCTCTCTCTCTCCTCCCTCTTCTCTCTCTCTCTCCTCTCTCACTCTTCTCTCTCCTTCTCTCACTCTCATCACTCTCTCCTCTTCTCTCCTCTCTCTCACTCTCTCTCTCCCTACTCTCTCTCTCCGTCTCTCTCTACCTCTCATCTCCTCTCTCCTCATCTCTCTCTCTCTCTCTAGCTCCTCATCCACTCTCTCTTTCTCTCTCTCTACTCAGCTCCTCTCTCCACTCTCATCTCTCTTATCTCTCGTCTCTCGTCTCTCTCCTCTCTCTCATCTCTCTCGTCCTCTCTTCTCACTCCTCCATCTCTTCACCAACTCCTCTCTCTCTCTCTCTTCTCTCTCCTCTCATCTCTCACTCTCTCTCTCTCTCTCTCTCTCTCACTCTCTCTAAATCTCAAGGATGTAAATGGGGAGGAATGGTGTCCGTGAGGAGGAAAAAACCGCCCCCCCCCCCCCCCAACTCGACTCAAACTGACCCAAACTTGGTTGAAAAAGACCAAGTTGTTCAGAATCATGTGGAAACAAACTTTATCAAGGTTTCAGGTTGAAATTCGTTTTCCAAAAAATTTTTTCGAAAATTTTCACTACGGTGGTCTCGACATTCGATTTTTAGGATTTTTCTTTTTACGTGAAAAAAAAAAAAAATTTTTCAAAATGTTGGGAATTGAGCTCGGGACCCATCCCATCGTTGTTTGTCGTTACTAAACGTTGGGGTGGGGTGTGAAGTTTTCGTGTGAAAAAACCGCCCCCCCCCCCCCCAACGACTCAACTGACCAAATTGGTCGAAATGACCAAAGTTGTTCAGAATCATGTGAAACAAACTTCTATCAAGGTTTCAGGTTGAAATTCGTCCAAAAAATTTTTTCGAAAATTTTCACTACCGGTGAGTCTCGACACTTAGGATTTTTTCGTGGTCGAAAAAAAATTTTTGTTCAATAAATGTTGGAGGAATTGAAGCTTCCGAGACCCATCCATCGTGTTTGTCGTCAAAAGTTGGGTTCGGTGTGATGAAGTTTTCCGGTTGTGAAAAAACCGCCCCCCCCCCAACGACTCAACTGACTAAATTGGTTGAAAAGACCAAAGTTGTTCAGAATCATGTGAAACAAACCCTCTATCAAGGTTTCAGGTTGAAATTCGTCCAAAAAATTTTTTCGAAAATTTTCACTACGGTGGTCTCGACACTTAGGATTTTTTCGTGAAAAAAAATAAAAAAATAATTTTTCAAAATGTTGGAATTGAGCTCCGAGACCCATCCCATCGTGTTTGTCGTCAAAAGTTGGGTCGGTGAAGTTTCGGTGAAAAAACCGCCCCCCCCAACGACTCAATTGACCAAATTGGTCGAAAAGAGCAAAGTTGTTCAGAATCATGTGAAACAAACTTCTATCAAGGTTTCAGGTTGAAATTCGTCCAAAAAACTTTTTCGAAAATTTTCACTACAGTAATCTCGACACTGACGATTTTTTCGTGAAAAAAAAATTTTTCTCAAAATGTTGGAATTGAGCTCCGAGACCCTTCCTATCGTGTTTGTCGTCAAAAGTTGGGTCGGTGAAGTTTCGGTGAAAAAACCGCCACCCCCCACCAATGACTCAACTGACCAAATTGGTCGAAAAGACCAAAGTTGTTCAGAATCATGTGAAACAAACTTCTATCAAGGTTTCAGGTTGAAATTCGTCCAAAAAATTTTTTCGAAAATTTTCACTACGGTGGTCTCGACACTTAGGATTTTTTCGTGAAAAAAAAAATTTTCAAAATGTTGGAATCGAGTTCCGAGACCCATCCCATCGTGTTTGTCGTCAAAAGTTGGGTCGGTGAAGTTTCGGTGAAAAAACCGCCACCCCCCAACGACTCAACTGACCAAATTGGTCGAAAAGACCAAAGTTGTTCAGAATCATGTGAAACAAACTTCTATCAAGGTTTCAGGTTGAAATTCGTCCAAAAAAAATTTTCGAAAATTTCGCACTCAGGCTAGGTGGTCTCATGACACTTAGGATATTTTTTTTTTTTCGTGAAAAAAAAAAAAAACAAAAAACATAAAAAAAATTTTCAAAATGTTGGAATCGAGCTCCGAGACCCATCCCATCGTGTTTGTCGTCAAAAGTTGGGTCGGTGAAGTTTCGGTTAAAAAAAAAACCGCCCCCCCTCCCTCCACCCCCCCCAACGACTCATCTGACCAAATTGGTCGAAAAGACCAAAGTTGTTCAGAATCATGTGAAACAAACTTCTATCAAGGTTTCAGGTTGAAATTCGTCCAAAAAATTTTTTCGAAAATTTTCACTACGGTGGTCTCGACAACTTAGGATTTGTTTCAAGTTCCAAATAGTGAAGATGTCTCCGTTTTTTTTTTTTTTTTTTGCCAACTTGGACGTTGTGAATTGTGGAGGATTGGAAGTGAATGAAGAGCTCGGGTTTCTATTTTAGCGGGCACAGGACCGCACTTTGTTCTCTAGTGATCTCCCTCTTTTCAGTAATGCGTGGACAGCGCTCCGTTTTCCTCAAATGTGGAGCCCCTGGTTTAAAAATCGTAGTTTTTTGTGCATTTTCCAAGATTTTGGAACTTTTTGAAAAAAACGAGCAGGAGTTTTTTCATCTCGGCTTCTTGGTCATCGCATTAGAGGGACGAGGATAGTCTTAATGTGAAAAGGGGGAGAGCAGAGAGAGGCGAGAAACGTGGACACTCAAAAATTTGGAGTTCAATCGGAGCACTAGAACCGGAGATAGAGGGGTTTAAAGTTTTTGGTAGGATGGGTGTTTACGTCATCAGGCTGAGTCGCCACACACTATATAAGCTGGGAACCGACAGAGATTCGTCATTAAGACGAGTGCGTTTGTCAGTACGGTGTAGGTCGTCATCCTTTTTTATTCTGAGCTCCGATGATAGCATTTCGTGACATTCCAAATCCACCGGTTTCATGTAAGAAACCGACTTAGAAAAAAAAATTTCATTGCTGTAATCTCAGCTATGGGCGTCCAGACGTAGGAGGTTCGCCAGGAGAATGGCCTTCGTCTCCATGGCATAAAGAGACTCCAAAACTTGTGTAAAAGTGCTTTGTAACTTTGCTTCTACAAGTCCGTTGACTTGATTCGCAAAAAAGGGGTTTTTCCGGTTGCTATTGACCTTGCTCTAAGATGATAGACTATCTTTATAAAATGTTCGTAAGTAGTGCTAAAAAAGTTGAAAAATTTAAATTCACTAGTTTTGGAGGTTTTCTGGGGTTTTCGACCCTGCTGAAGCTTCAAAAACTAGATGATATTTTAATGATGTCTGAGCCAGTCTTTCTCATGCGTTATTAAGCCCGCGCTTTTCACTGAGAAAAGCGAGCAAGACAAAGGAGTAGTTTTTGCTTGTAATATTCCACTGACAGGGTGTTCCTTCGGGACGGGCGGACGATGCCGCTAAGTGATAATAGTGTGGCAAGGGAGTGTGTCATAGTTTAGACCGTAAACCGCTTGGGACAACTCATGTCTCATGTTGGGCATTTGACACAGTTCTCAAACGTAGTAGCACTTGATACGCCAATCGGTTGAGTCTTAGCTATCTTGTCATGGGTGGCCTCTTAAACATCTCCATTGCAAAACGTGGTGAATCAAGCTCTTACGGCTTGCTATCAAGCTGATCAAAGTCTGTCAACCTCTTACAACTCCACCGGTTTTCATGTCTGTGCGATCAAGTCTATGGACGGTGCACGATTTTCGGTGTGATGCTTTCTGTGGGTGATTTCGAGACAGCGGTGGAATGAAGTCCGTAGCTGCACGGGACGTGGGCAATGGTAATCCTTGTGAAACCTCTCTGCGTCATGTTTGCAATGTTTCGTTCCGTGATAGAGGACAAGCAGAACTGATGAATGGATAATGAAGGGAGGGACATTCATGCGCCACACGCAACACATCACAGACTTCTCTCCTTGCTAAGGTGAACAAGCTTCTTGTCAGTGTCGTACCAAAGGTTTTACTGCAACACAAGTTGATGTATAGTTAGAAAAGTTTGATCATGATGTTTTATGAAACACACATGTCATAAAAGCGTTAGTGTAGTCAACTAGTTTTTACTACAACTCATGTTTGTGAAAATAAAGTTTGATCATTGACGTTGTATTCGTAAGTCTAGTCAGAAAGTGTATCATGGTTTGTAAAAGTTTTACTGCAGCACAGGTTGATGTATAGTTAGAAAAGTTTGATCAAGATGTTTTATGAAACACACATGTCATAAAAGCGTTAGTGTAGTCAACTAGTTTTTACTACAACTCATGTTTGTGAAAATGGCATCAGCGTGCCATGTTGCACCTGAATGTCATTCATGCTATGTCTCCGAAGTGAAAGGAAGAAAGATGACAGAAGCAGTAAAGTTTACGAATGAATTTTGTTCACTGCGTTTTCATCGACAAAGTCTTCGTGGTGTGATTAGGGACTACATCATCTCCTTTCATCACGAAAAGGCAGACTTAGAATTTGCTATCGCTAAAGGTTACTTCGTTTTCCAACAGCTCATGGACAGTTTGATGAATAAAGATGTGAAAGGACGATTAGTTGCAGAGATTGAATTTGAGAAAGTGACTGAAATCAGTTAGTATGTAGTGAATGTGGAAAACGCGGTCTTGCCCGTTATGTTCAAATAAAACATTGTCATCATGTTGTATGTATCTTTTGTTATGTAAAGGACAGACATCCTTGTAAAGTTCCTGCTCAATGTATTATTTTGTAATGAAGTCTTTTTGATATTGTAGGTTGTCATCTTCATAGACAGTGAGGGAACACCCATGCAGGAATTGAGTGCTATTGCAATGAGAGAAAGTGATCAAACTGTTGTTAGTGTATATCATAGATTTGCCTACTGTCCTCCACACAAAGACGAATGGTCACGACGTCATGTGCATGGACTTGATCCTTCTATTTTGATTCATATTGGATTTGAAAATGAAACGTATTTGATAAGTGATTTCAAACGGTGGCTGTCAGGTTTTCATATTGCTAAATTTTAGGAAATGATTCTGAACGAGAAGCAGCAACACTTCAGTTGCACATTGATAATTTATAGTTACCATGTTGGGTAGATCGTGTAAGACAAGACTATCATATGCCTTGTGATCAAAAGAAGTTTAGAGATGAATTGATTTTTGGTATGGCTGTATGTTTCGGTGAGAGACATCACCTTTACAGACCACCATCCCATTGTAATACTAGAAATAAAGCTACCTACATTGCAAAACTCTCTTCACGCTGGCATTGTAGTCTCTATGACGTTTATGAACTGTATCTATATTATTGTCAACAGCATGGGTCTATGTAAAACATGTTTTTACTCCTTGTGAATGAATGATGATCATTTTATGAAGTGTATTCTGTACTTGTAAATTTTGTCTGGTGTTGAATAAACTTACAGTGGAACATGATTGTTATTTCTGTTTTATTCATAGTGGAAGTCATTGAAGCAATGTGAAATCTATAGTTACATCGTTTATGATGGCGCATCGTACCTTAAGTAACCACATGTGTCATTTGACACTTGATCAACAAGGATTCGATGGATTTTTTTACAAGATTGGAAATTTACATTTAAAATAAAGATGAATGATATGAAAGTAGTGCTCACTGAAAGCCTTCCTCTCTTCAAAACATTGATGGAGAGTTTACAACCTCAAGATGTAGAGGGTAGACTCGTTGCTTGTATAGAGTTGAAAGATTTACAAAAACCACTTCGTTTTGGATCTTATTGCACAGAATGGATTACTCTTAGTGATCAATTTTATGGTCGTCATATGGAGAAAATTATGGAGAGAATAGCAGAGACGTTGGAAGGAAATGCATACGTTGTTAAACATATCATGATTCAACTGAGTGTGTTTACATCCACGACTTTGTTTGATGCGCGACACATTGTGTAGATGCAATAAAGATTTCTTTTCACTGAGTATTTTGTAATGGTGTATAGAGCAACATGAATCATTGCGCTTTGTGTATACTATCGGGCTCTTTGTTAGACAAATGAATGCGTCTTTGTTCGAGAAAAGGGGCGTGTCACAACCTGAGTCATTGCGCTTTGTGCATTACTATCAGGCTCTTTGTTAGATAAATGAATGCGTCTTTGTTCGAGAAAGGGGGCGTGTCACTCAAGTCTTTGTGAGGACTAGTACGACTTTGTAAGAGGGAAGGTTTCCACCACGCAGTCAAAAGTTCACGTGCGAATAACTCTTTGTCACATAACAAAGACAGGGAGGGGAAACGAGAAAAGGGAAACGCATGTGATTGGAGCTAGGTCTGCTTATAAAACGGACGACTGAGCGCATGGCAATCATTTCCGTCCTTGCGCTAACCATGCAGTTGCTCGAAGCCATCAACGCCTCTGCTCTCGCACTGGGTACACTGAACTCCCTTACCTTACCATCGGATAAAAATGCTTTCAATCAAAAGATAACTCATCATGGAGAAGCCGTAACCATAAAAACTCCAAGTCAACGGATAGATTATCTTAAGATTATGTCAACAAAGCATGGAGTGGCCGTGTGTGTGCCATTAGACTATTGGACACGGTTACAATTCAATACTCTTGAAACATTCCTGAAAGAAAATCTCACCATTCCCAAAGAAATTGTTCGACACAATGGGAAGCGGCCACAGTTTCCCATCATGGAAAGACGATACATGTATGTGCATATGGACAGACACTGTCTCATCATCCATGAAAAGGAGGGCAGCGAATTCGACTTACTCAATTGCAAACCTCTCCCCATTTTGGGAAAAGGATTCTACTCCTTCGAAATTAAAATTCAAAACCATCTACATGGGTCCGCGCAGGGACGGAAGGTTGTTTTACGTTGAATCCTATCTTGTCTCCATCACCTTTAAAAATGATGTCCATGTTGATGATGATGATCAACTACAGTAACACTCTCCACACACTGAGAAACGCACCATCGGTCTTTATGAGACCAAGGCCTAACGGCCACCGTATCAAGAAAGAAAATGTACACTCACCATGCCACACATGAACATGACTCTCTCTCTTCTTCTTTCTTAGGCATACCCTTCTTCACTCAAGTTTTAATCATGTGGAAATTATCAGCATGTCTCCATGTATCATGGAAAAGTCAGTGTGTTACATTTCATGATACGAAACGTCAACTTCAGATAACTCTAGAACGCTTTCATCTACGAAGGTTGCATCGCGCTATCCTATCCCACTCTTGCCGTGTCATTAACGTAGGAGACGGCATTGTATTTATTCGCATTCAAGAGATGATTCTACATAATGATCACTGCTACATTGTGATTCCAAAACCCTCATGGGAAAAGTATAAAAGGGAAGTTCACTCCACCCTCATGTCATTTGTGAGTCATGCTCGCCATCCGCATCATCAACGCCATGCGCGAAATGAATCTCAGAAGAGACATCGATTTAGAACAGTTGCATACCCATCTTCCCGATTCAGTCTATCATCGCGGTCGTCCGCAAATGTTGGTCATTCGTATGAGCAACGGTCGAAATCTTCAAATCTTTCGCTGCGGCAAAATCCAAGTCCTAGGAAAACCTTTCTCATTTCGTGATGCAGTCCATGTGTTACGAAGTCGTCAAGAAAATGCGAACACTCATGCCTCATCTCCGCTGAGTCCCCTGACATTGAAGAATATAGTAGTGTCTGTTCAATTGAAGATGTTAGTGAATCTAGCCAACATTAAAACCAGTAATCATTGTATATTTTATGAAACTGAACTCTTTCCTGCTGCTCTGATTCGGAAGTGGCATCCTGTACATATTGCAGTGTTTCACAACGGACATTGTATCATGACTGGTTTACGTGATATCAGTAAAGTAGCTGACATTGTTAAATCTTTAATGCGTTATCTGTATGAGTCACAGTTAATAGAATCGTGTTAATCACATGATGCGTTTTGAATGAGTCATCGCAATGAACTATCGTCCACACACTTGTCGGTGAAAAGGTCACGCTGTCTGTCGTGAGGCGCCATCGATGTTGAATGACACGCCCACACACACACACGTGTCGGTGAAAAGGTTGAACAAGACTGATTAGATTCGTATGACCGGTGCCTTACTCCTTCATGAGTCAGAGCTATTTATAGACATGAGTCAGCAAAGTGGTTGATGTTTTCTAAGCCGAAGAAATTGCCATGATGTTACATGCGTTGATGAGGATGTTAACTTACAAACTCTAACATGGTTATGACTTTATTTTATACTTTACCTATCTTGCAAATAGTGAAATACTTATGACTTCATTTTATATTTCACCTATCTTACAAACTGTGATATGGTTATAACTTAATTTCTAACTTTACAATCATCAACTTTATTTCTAACCCTACCCATCTTACAAAATGATTAAAACTTTTACTTCTATCTATTGAGTGAGAATCCCATCTTTATGTCAAAAGGAAAACAACACAGTATGTACATGATATGTTATTCATCATCACAACCGATTTTCATAGCACCACACATAGTTAATACTGATGGTAGCAGAAAACAAAGTTTTTATATCTCACATCACCGGAGAAAACGAAGTCACTGATATGCAGGGAGAAAACAAAGTCACTCATGTGCAGGGAGAAAACAACGTCAGGAAAACCAGTTGATATGTAAGTCATGAGATGAAGTGATCAGGAGTTGGACGCATGTTCCAAGGCACTCACTCACAACGCCCCATAGAAAACGCCATGGAGTAAAAAGCAAAACATCAACCACAACAGAGAGGAAGCATTCATCATCAGACATCGCCGGACGGAGGAGGAGAAAGTTTCTGTCTCTTGGGTGGAGGTAGATGAGTGTCTGGATGGCCGTACGGTAATGAGTGGTTAGGACTCATCCAGCATCGCTTGTCTTCCCAAGCTGAGAGACCTCGTTTCCTAAACGTCGTTGTTCTGACTTGATGCGACTGAGATTTTAAAATGGTCATTTCTACTTTTTTGATTTTAAGTGAATCTAAGGCATCTTGATAGTCCCTATGTGTCATTTTTCTAACGATTGACTTCGAGATACCTTTCGCCCGTTTTATAGAAAGCTCTGAGGATTTTAGCTTCATGGAGTACATCTTGGGGCGAAGCAAGATCATCTCCTCTATCTGTTTGCCGGCACACTCATCCTTGAAGCAGCCAAGCTTCGCTTTATTTGAGGTAGAGTAAAGCGGATGGTCAGTGGGATAGTTGGAACTATCAAACTTGGGTGCTAAATATTTTAAAATGTCTTCCTGCTTGACTTGGCTCGTAGTTGTCAAAGCTAGGAAGAAGCTGTCTGTATCACCTCCTACTAATTCCACACGTTGGAGAAGTGGACATGTCTTAAAAGTGTGGTAAAATAACTTGTACATTTCTAACTTGGAGTGATCCAAGACAGCTTGACCGACATAAATGGGCTTACAAAGTTCTACTTTAGATTTTAACATTTTAAAACCAGTGATGTCTTCGGAAATGACATCATGGTGGCAAAACAACGGCGAGCGACATAACTTGATACTCGTTTCCGGATCAGTTACGATGCGATAGTCCATGCGCTTTCTTACATCCTCCATGGTTTTACCAAAGAGGGCATTATTCTTAAATTTAAAGAAGTCCTTTTCGAAAGGATTCTTGGATTCAGCCCGTTTCTTGCTATTAAATTCTATATACGGTTTTAGAAAGGGCTTCTGCTTAAACTGGATAGCGCGATGGACTTTATCAAGTTGCATCCCCATACCTAGATAGAATTTGAGGATGGAATAGTGCACGATGTAATGCTGCTTGTTCAATTGGGTGAGCAACAACTTCCTAGTGGCTTTATACTTTAAGTCATTTCCGCCTCATACTGCTTATTGTGTTCTTCCATAAAGGGAGAGAACATATCTGGACTGACTATGCCAGATTCGGGTGCGAGAGGAAAATCAACGGTCCTATTCTTAATGCAGTCTGGATAGATGAGGTCGACTTCAAATAAATAACCTATGTCGGCCTCATGTCAGTGCCATGATGTGTGCTGGATTGGAGAAGTATTCAATGTCATGGGGCTCTACCCATTGGAAGTCAGACTGTGGCAAAGGCTTGGAGAGTGCACTCCCATACAAATTATTTTGGTCTATGTACATTAAATGTGTGGTCGATCCTATGTCTTGGGTGTTGTTGACAACATGTTTGTTGACAAATGTTAAGCCACCCCTAATACCACGTTCAAATAACGTGTACATTTCTGCATCTTGCAGTAAATGAATGCTCTCTTTCGTCATCTTGAAGGCTGACTGATAGGACAGACCGGCAGACTAACAAAATGGATGGGGTCTAAGGCGTCCTGTTCTAATGTGACTTTCCTAAAAGTCTCAAACACGTCAGCCAACAGATAGACGTCTAATTTTAAGTAGGCAAGCATGTAGTCACCGAAAGTGCGACATCCAAATTCTAACCATGCTTGCTCCGCATGCCCATAATCATCCAGCGAACAGTCCTCACCCGTCAAATCATTTTTAAATTTATCGATGGACGGAAGGGATGTCTCCTTCAATGTATCCATTGAACTAAAATAACTATAAGGAAACACCCCTTTCCGCCGTATCAGACTGTCACTTATGTTGGGATAGTCTTTCTTTAAATGTTGAGTGAGGGGAAGTGTTTCTAAATTATTAGCCAATGCGGCTAAGGAAGAAGACATAAACTGGAAACTGTCTAGAAACTTTATGTCATAGAAGACAGGCTTCCCCTCCTTCGTCTTATCGACTTGGACTTTAGCAGTGATGCACATAAATTTTTCCTTACTTTGTGCAATCACTTTGGATGACCAGGATTTCATTTTACCGAATCCATGGCGAATGATGATGTGCGCATCATAACATTTAAAGTTATGAAAGATGACGGGAGCGTTCGCCGTTTGAGCCTAAGTCTCATATTGCATTTACTGCATAAGGCAGACCTAAATTTACCACTGAGATGGCAATGGTCCCTCACTTTCTTATGTTGCTGATCATCAAAGGATGAACAGCAGCGGGGACATTCCGTGGTCCTATCAAACTTGATTTTATCGGCTTCTGTGAAGCACATGGGTTTCTAGGGCTAGCTCCGTTTCATAGCGTTCATGAAAACGGGCTTTCCTATCTAAAAAGTTGAGGAAGTTTTCAACACACTCCTCGCCTTGCCACACATGCATCTTATTTTGGTTCCTATAATATGGATGCCAGACTTCATAGCAGGCAATGGCTGCTGGCTCATGACTTAGGTCTTCTTGTTCAATATAACATTCAATGTCCGCATAGATGGTACATATGGGACTGAGCTCATTGCCGTTTTCTTCATACCTATAAAATTTATCTTTGGGCATGACTTCCATTTGAAGTTTACCCCGAGAGCACCACTCGTAATGCTCTTCAAAAATGGTTTTGATGTGAAACGCCGTGTGCAGCGATCACAGTAATAATGTTTGTCATCATAACTTTGTTGGTGGTGATACAATCTAGAAATTTTAGGAATGCCACAATAATGCCATTCTGGGTGGTTGTCGCTATACACTAGGAGAAGATTGACAACCCGGTCGAAGTTACTTTGGCGATTATTATACCTAACGCCCTTCAGACCTTTTTCCCACAGATGGATGACAATCTTAATATTATTCAACTTTTCAAATTGGGCGATGCCTTTAAAGTCTAATGTGTTGACATCTAACCCGTCAAACTTAAGCTCATCCTCCCATTCACGATACTTGGTGACTCTTTGTCGATCCTTATCTATATCATTATAGTGAAGAATGGAGAGGACGGCATACTTGAAACACTGGGACTGACATTCTACATTGATGACAGCCTTTTTGTCAGCCAGTGCTTTGGGGAGGGTGAAACAACCACTCCCTTGTAAATTTTCTAAAAGATTAATTTTGATGTCTACCTTCTCTATCCCATCAAAGACCAGACCGCTGTCTCTTTCATTAAATTTATTTAAGTTGTTGACGAGATAGGTCGCATGTCTCTCTACCCACTCGTTTACATCACCTATGAGATCAGCAGCACAGGAGGCTATCCTAATGGTCACAGTGGACTCTACTTCTCCCGTGCTACTGTCTACCTTATTGAAACGAGCAGTGAGATAGAACATGCCCTTAAGTAAAAATCTATCTAAGCTCGCCAACATTTGATGAATTAAGCCTATATGATTCATCAAGAAAGGATGAATGTCCTGCACAGCTTCAGAGCTTTCTAACTCATAATCGCGAACGAGCCTCTCAAGGGAAAACTTGCTCAGCCTTAGAGTGACGTTGTTGTCAGTGTAAAGCTCAGTGGAATGTGTGTGACAGAGTGTGTGCGAAGAAAGAACAAACTCTGTAGGAAAGGTCTTCTGACACGAAGAACAGGAAAAGCCGACGTGTGATGAAGGATGCTTCCTACCTGTTGTTGTGGGTGGTTGCCTCACACTGCCACAGGAACCGCCTTCGATGTGGACTCGCAAGTTGGTGTTGTTGTAGAACGTGCGTCCACAACCTTCACACTTGGACCGTTGAGGGATCAGTCGCCGCTTTCCTCCCCTGCAGGCACGGCCAGCAGTGTGACGTCTCAAACTGTAAGCTGAGGCGAAGACCCTGTCACACCGCTGGCATCGAAAGTCCTTCTTTTCGACTTCCATCTCCCTCTCCTCTCCGACGATCTCCAACTCCATTTCCTGCTCCTCCAACAATCTCTCCACCGACTTGACTGAGAGGAGAGGGAGGTCGGCCGCTGCAGGTGCTGGTGGCGATGCAGGGATGATGATGGGACGGGAGGGAACGTCACCGTCCAGGAGAACCGTCGCCAGATCTGTTGAGAAAAAGAGAAAAGAGATTAGTAACATGATCAGCATTTCAAGTTTGAAGTCTTAGCCCCCTATTTCCCAATCACGACTACTTACCATCTAAGGACTGTAGCTCCGGCAGCAAGGATGGACGCGGAGGAGGCAGGAGAGGGACACGGGCCGAAGGTGGAAGGGTCCTTGGCTTTGGTGTCGGAGGGATGTGGCGACGGGGAGCAGGGACTGGCACAGGTACCGGTGCTGGCGGCGGTGGAGGTGGGGCAATGGCCGAGGTCGATGGATGGTAGGGTGTTGTTTGGTTGGCAGTGGTGGTGGAGCGGGAAGGTAGGGCCGGAAATTCCTCGCGGTATTTCCGCCTCGCGGCTTCCTCCCACTTCTCCTGCCTTGCCAAATCTGTAGAGAGGAAAAAAGAGATGAGATTAGAGGTTGTGGAGACAACAATGATGGAGAATGAACTATACGGATACAGAAGTGCTAAAACATGACAGCATTAATCCATCAAGATACTTACACATTCCAAGTCGCTCGTAGGCTTGTCCGATTGCTTCTACAGGGACGGACTCCCCATTGACGAACGATTCTTGCACTGAAACGGAAGAAAAGAGGGTGGTGAGAGATTTCACCTAAACACATCACAATGCATTTTTTTTTTTTTTTTTTCGAAATGTTAGTTTCGGTTTTGAAAATCATGGAGTAGGGAGAGGTTAGGGGTCTTGTATTTCATTGAAAATTAATAAGGACATGATTCCTACCCTCTTGATGTTATTTAGAGGTTTATGAAAATTAATTCTTACGTTCAACACACACACACACACACATGCAAACCAAATGATGTTAGTTAAAGAATTTTATTAACACAACCTGTACCTCATCCTTGCCCCATTGCACAAAAACTTACATTGCTTAATCGTCTTCCTCTCCTTCTCAGCACAGACGCGATACTCTTCGATTTTCGTAAACTCCATTTTGGTAGATAAGGTTTAATTAGACTTTGTCAACGCAGATTTCAATCACTGAAAAGGAAAGATGAGAATCGTTTCATTTGCCTAGTCAACGTTTATCATGGGAACAATCATTGAAGTAACATCTAATGAGTTACATTTCACTCTACTCCATATCATAAAGACTAACCTTTGTCGAATGGCTAAAGTACTCTGACCTGGCGAGAGAAAGCGTCACGTTGAGTATGAAGTCGAACGCCCAACATGAGCAACGGCTCAGAGGTTTCGGTCTAACAAACGACGAACAACCCGTGCAACGCAATCCCTCTACGGCAGTACCCGCCGTCCCGAAGGAACGCTCGAGCAAAGGAGGTATTACAGCGATGATATGTTTTATGAGCAGAAGATGTGATAGCAAGAGACTATTCAACTTGATAGCAAGTCAAAACAACCTGATAGCAGGAGCTCACCGACACTCACCTTGTGAAAGATAAATGTGAAGAGCAGAGCTGGTGCACTGCCTTTTATAAGATTTTCCTAAGCGGTGAATGGATCAGACCTCTCGTCCAATCACAGACGAGCTAGATTTCCCGATGTGCGCACGCACATTTGTAACGCGTTATTGAAATCGTGTTAGGCAAAAATGTTGTTTAGCAATAGACTCAAGCATGGCACCTGAAGTCAATACATTGAAACATGATGATTGCACGATTCGTTTTCATCAAGAGTGCTTTGGAGGCTTAATACAAGATTACATCCTTGAGTTTCAAAGGGAGGAGACAGAATTGGAAGCATGTTTAGACTACACACGAAAAATATTTACGGAGTTGATATCTTATTTCAAAGACAGTCTCATCAAGGCTCATTTAACTGCACATGTCAATTACATTCATTTTCCAGAAGGTGAAGTAGCGGAAAGTGTTGATTTTCAATTTCGTTCCTATGGACAAGAATATGTTACTGATGCTTCTGAGTTTTATACACGACATCTGCGGAAGATTATTTCTCGTATGGACAACTTTCATGGTTACGGCGATCATTTGCTTCTGAATAAAATAAAGCATATTGTCATTGCTATTAGTAAAGTGGGTTTCAATGATGTTAAATCAAAGACCAAATAAAGTATTTTTTCATGATATTTGTGTTGTGCTAAACTTTCTAATGCTGCTGTGAGTTCAGTCAGTCATAAAATTTCAATGATCAAACTTTTCTAACTATACATCAACCTGTGTTGTAGTAAAACTTTTACTAACCATGATACACTTTCTGACTAGACTTACGAATACAACGTCAATGATCAAACTTTATTTTCACAAACATCTTTATTTTCACAAACATGAGTTGTAGTAAAAACTAGTTGACTACACTAACGCTTTTATGACATGTGTGTTTCATAAAACATCATGATCAAACTTTTCTAACTATACATCAACCTGTGCTGCAATAAAACCTTTGTACAACATGTTAGTTTCTGACGACACTGACAAGAGCTTGTTCACTAGCGAAGAGAGAAGTCTGTGATGTGTTGCGTGTGGCGCATGAATGTCCTCCCTTCATTCCATTCATCAGTTCTGCTTGTCTCTATCACGGAGACGAAACATTGCAAACATGACGCAGAGAGGTTTCACAAGGATTACCATTGCCCACGTCCCGTGCAGCTACGGACTTCACCGCTGTCTCGAAATCACCCACAGGAAGTATCACACCGAAAATCGTGCACCGTCCATGACTTGATCGCCAGACATGAAAACCGGTGGAGTTGGTAAGAGGTTGACAGACTTTGATCAGCTTGATAGCAAGCCGTAGAGAGCTTGATTCACCAGCGTTTTGCAATGGAGATGTTTAGAGGCCACCCATGACAAGATAGCTAAGACTCAACCGATTGGCGTTCAAAGTGCTACGTTGAGAACTGTGTCAAATGCCCAACATGAGACATGAGTTGTCCCAGCGGTTACGGTCTAAACTATGACACACTCCCTTGCCACACTTATCACTACGGCATCGTCCGCCGTCCCGAAGGAACACCCTGTCAGTGGAATATTACAGCAAAACTCTCCGTGTCTTGCTCGCTTTCAGTGAAAAGCTGCTTATACCATGAGAAGACTGGCTCAGACATCATTAAAAATCATCTAGTTGACTTCAGCAGGGTCGAAAACCCCAGAAAACCTCCAAAACTAGTGAATTTAAATTTTTCAACTTTTTAGCACTACTTACAACATTTTATAAGTAGTCTATCACTTAGAGCAGGTCAATAGCAACCGAACCTTTTTTGAATCAAGTCAAACGGACTTGTAGAAGCAAAGTTACAAGCCTTTAAAGTTTTGGAGTCTTTTATGGCCTGGAGACGAAGGCCATCTCCTGGCGAACCTCTAAGTCTGACGCCTTAGCTGAGTTCAGCAATGAAATTTTCTAAGTCGGTTTCTTACAGAAACCCGGAATTTGGAATGTCCGAAGCTATCATCGGAGCTCAGAGAGACGACCTACCTCTGACAGTCGTTCTCCTCTTAATGACAAGTCTCTCTCGGTTCCCAGCTTATATAGTGTGTGGCGATCAGCTGATGACGTAACACCCATCCTCCAAAAACTTTAAACCCGTCTATCTCCGGTTCTAGTGCTCCGATTGACTCCAAATTTTGAGTGTCACGTTTTCTCGCTCTCCCCTTTCATTTAAGACATCCCTCGACCCTCTACGATGACCAGAAGCCGAGATGAAAAAACTCTGTCGTTTTTTCAAAAAGTTCCAAAATCTTGGAAAATGCACAAAAACTCGATTTTTAACAGGCTCTCATTTGGAAACGGAGCCTGTCACGCATCTGAAAAGAGGAGATCCTAGAGAACAAAGTGCGGTCTTGCCGCTAAAAGAAACCCGAGCTCTTCATTCACTTCCAATCCTCCACAATTCATCGTCCAAGTTGGCAAAAAAAAAAAAAGCGACATTTCACATTTGGACTTGAAAAAATCCTAAGTGTCGAGACCACCGTAGTGAAAATTTTCGAAAAAATTTTTTGGACGAATTTCAACCTGAAACCTTGATAGAAGTTTGTTTCACATGATTCTGAACAACTTTGGTCTTTTCGACCAATTTGGTCAGTTGAGTCGTTGGGGGGGGGGGGGGCGGTTTTTTCACCGAAACTTCACCGACCCAACTTTTGACGACAAACACGATGGGATGGGTCTCGGAGCTCAATTCCAACATTTTGAAAAATTTTTTTTTTTTTTTTCACGAAAAAATCCTAAGTGTCGAGACCACCGTAGTGAAAATTTTCGAAAAAATTTTTTGGACGAATTTCAACCTGAAACCTTGATAGAAGTTTGTTTCACATGATTCTGAACAACTTTGGTCTTTTCGACCAATTTGGTCAGTTGAGTCGTTGGGGGGGGGGGGCGGTTTTTTCACCGAAACTTCACCGACCCAACTTTTGACGACAAACACGATGGGATGGGTCTCGGAACTCAATTCCAACATTTTGAAAAATTTTTTTTTTTTTCACGAAAAAATCCTAAGTGTCGAGACCACCGTAGTGAAAATTTTCGAAAAAATTTTTTGGACGAATTTCAACCTGAAACCTTGATAGAAGTTTGTTTCACATGATTCTGAACAACTTTGGTCTTTTCAACCAATTTGGTCAGTTGAGTCGTTGGGGGGGGGGGGGGCGGTTTTTTCACCGAAACTTCACCGACCCAACTTTTGACGACAAACACGATGGGATGGGTCTCGGAGCTCAATTCCAACATTTTGAAATTATTTTTTTTTCACGAAAAAATCCTAAGTGTCGAGACCACCGTAGTGAAAATTTTCGAAAAAATTTTTTGGACGAATTTCAACCTGAAACCTTGATAGAAGTTTGTTTCACATGATTCTGAACAACTTTGGTCTTTTCGACCAATTTGGTCAGTTGAGTCGTTGGGGGGGGGGGGGGGCGGTTTTCTCCTCACGGACCCATTCCTCCCAACACATCCTTGGCCATCTCCCTCACACTGCATTTCACATCATTTCACATTTTGGGCTTGCGGCCGCCTGATGACTCAGCCTTTCACAATTTGGGCTTGCGTCCGCCTGATGACTCATCATTTCACATTTTGGGCTTGAATTTGGAATGGGATTCTGCATTTCACATTTTGGGCTTGCGTCTGGGATGTGCTTACTACTGAAATCGTTATGAGTACTTCGGTTTTGATATGTGCCAGTTTCTGCTGCAAGAGTGTGATTACCAGTTCGAAGTTTCAGGATATTTTCAATCTTGATTTTATTGCTAACTAGATGCAAATATTGCTTCGTCTCACATTGAAATCTACATAGTTCTAAATATCTTATTCCTTTGCTGCTATTTCTTGCACTGTTAATCCAGTCTTTCCTGAAATATTCAAATAAAACGGTGTTGATAACAGTTTTTGGCTTTTTATCATTATAATCAAAGTTTTGTAGCTGTTGCAATTGAGTCTTTTCCATCAGTTTAACTATCCTGTCACACCATGTATTGCGGAATAATTTCAAATTTAAGTTGGCATTTATAGCCTTAAAAATTCGTGTAATCAGCCTATGATTATTTTCATCTTCCTTTAACTTCATGTAATAATTAAAAGCTGATTTATAGTAATGGAATTCCAAGGGTTTTATACCGAATTCACCGATTATGCAATAGTTTGGTGTCGTGATTCTTAAATGGTGAAATTTTTTATAGAATTGCATAATAATTTTATTCGGATCATTCAAATTTCTATCAAAATATAATTCACCACCATATTTCATTTTCGATAGTGTCAACATTTCAAATGTTTCATTTAATATCTTCGCGTCAACAGTCACAAATTCTTTCAGAGTTTTGGCAGTTATGTATGATGATAGTTTTCCTTTCTTAGTGACTTCTTCAATTTGCTTTCTATCGCTTTTTGCAATCCAAACACCTAAGTATTTATATTCTTCTACTACTTGAATCGGTGTTATAGCATCATTATCTTTCAGTAATAACTCCCTAAAAATGTTTGTTTCATTGTATATCATAATTTTAGTTTTTTCATAGTTTATGTTTAGACCGTTTTCATTACAGAATTTTCTCATGTATTCCAGCTGTCTGATCAATCCATGTTGGGATTTGCTCAATAATACCAGATCATCAGCATATACTAGTGATGCTAATTTAATATCAATTATTTCATCTGGATCAATGTTTTTCATATTTGCGTCAAATTTACAAAGCAAATCATTAATATAAAGACAAAATAATATTGGTGATAAACTGCCTCCCTGTGGAATTCCATTATTTAATCTAAATTCTCCACTTTCTTTTCCATCAAATAATATTTTGTATTTTTTATTATTTATTATATTTTCCATTAAGGACAAATAGTCGCCTTTCGGTATAATAGCTCTTAATTTGTTGATTAAATGAAATTTAGGAATTGAATCAAAAGCCTTTGAAAGATCAATGAAACATATGTAAAGGGGCTGTCTGTCATTTTTTATGAATTTGAATAATTTCTCGGATCATCCAGATATTATCTATGGTTGAGTGTTCTCTTCGGAACCCAGTTTGAGATTCATGAAGTAATCCGTATTTATCTATCCAAGTATGTAGTCTATCGTTCAGTATCTTCGTTAGAATCTTCTCAATACATGATGATAAATTTAAGCATCGATATGAGTTCACATCATTTTTGTCTCCTTTCTTAAAGATAGGAGTTGTCCAGCTTAATTCCCATGGAGTGGTTTTATCATGCAAGATGTTGTTGAAAAGTACTTCAAGTACCTTTATTTGATTTGGATTGTTCTTAAACATTTCATATATTATTTTGTCTGGGCCACTGGATTTAGAATTTTTTGTTAATTTAACTGCTCTTTCAATTTCCATTAAAGTGATTTTTTTATTTAGAGAGCTATCTTCGATTTTTGTGCATAGATGAGGATTAATTTCATTTTGATTGACTTTTGATTGCATAAATTGTTGATTTCTATCTTCATGATAGTCTCTAAAATTTTCTGCGGTTAATTTACTTTTGACTTTTTTACTTTTCTTAGGTCTACTTTTATTCAACAGTTCCCAATATTTTTTCGAGTCATTGTTTGTTTTCGCATTTTGAAGTTCAGATAATTTCAACTTTTGTAAATTTCGTTTCTCTGATTTTAAGTTTTTGTTGTACTGTTTCTTTTTTCGTAGCAGAGCATGTAGATTTTCCTCTGTTGAATTTTGTTTATAAGTTTCGATAGCAGCATTGTAAGTTTTACGAAGATTTCTTGTATCTTTAGAATATGTTATTTGTCTATTCGGTTCTGCTTTGATACATATTTCTTTACATGCGCTAATCAGATAATTATATATTTCTATTGAATTTGGTTTTTTTTCATTTATCTTTTTGATTAGTGTTGCACTTTTTGCTATTAGAGCTTCATTAAATTTACTTGAATCATGATTTGTGATCATTTTAAATGGTTTAATTGCTTGATTGATATTATACCTATGTCTGACTGAATTAGTCCTCATCGATGTTTTTGTTTCTATATCAAATTTTATCTGCAAAGGTCTGTGATCCGTAAATAGTTTAGGTTCTAAATTTCAAAGGCCTTTAATTTTTCTATCATAGATTCTGATATGATCAAATAGTCGATGACGGACTTATAGTTCTTCTATTTTTGAATTCTACAGAAAGTATGTTTTCGATAACATATCTACCGTTTGCTATAACAAGACAATTTTCATTGCAGAACTCTATCATTTCTCTGCCTTGTTTATTTATTATTAAATCTTCAGATTTTCTGGTGGGGAGATTCATATGTTCGTTGTCATTTAATTTACCGATTCTGCTATTGAGATCTCCCAACATGATGACGTTCTTCATCTGGAATGTCTTTATATATTCCTTTATTTTATTTAAGAAATTTTTGTCAGCGTATTTTGACTCTCTGCTTTCTCGGTAGCAAAGGATAAGAAATATTTCTTTCAATTCTTTCCATTCACTATTTAACATCTTTATAATTATCAGGTCTCCATTTTCAGCAACCAATTTTTCTATATTTAGTCTGTTTTGCTCATTTCTATAATACAAGCTCACTCCTTTAATTTGTCTTCCAAAATTATTCTTATTTTTACAGAAGGTTTCTATAACATGAAAATCATTTATCGCTAAATTTAGAGATGCATTTTCATTTAAGTGAGTCTCAGTAAAACAGACGATATCAGTGTCTTGTATATCTTTGATCATATCAGAGTCATGAAGCTTATTAACATTTAATCCGTTGATGTTAGTATAATAAATTTTTAATGTCTTGTTGCTCTTACCACACTTTTCTCCTATCTTAGGCGCCTCCTCTCCTCGTTCGTCTATGTTAAACAAAAGGTTGCATTGACGAATGCCATGTTATAGTTCGGATAGAGGTTACCTGGCTGAGTTGCAGATGATTGTTCACAATTGGGAAATGATGTTGTTGAAAAGGTTGTTGATATGGCTGTGGACGCTGATGCTGCTGCGAGTATTGGTAATATGTCGGATGCTGCGGATAGGTTGGATGTTGAGGTCCGCGGAAATTGCCCTGATATTCCTGGTCCATCTTCCGGATTGTCTGGAGCTATAACAGTTTCGAGCGATGTGCCCGATTCGTCCGCAGGAATAGCACTTCGGGTGGTGGTCTTCTCTGTTGTCTGTAATGATTCCGAGGGATTGCTTGCCTATAATGCTGGTGAGGAGGATGCTGGATCGGCTGTGGAATCTGATTGTAGGGTTTGCTATCCACGTTATCCTTATATCGTCGATCAGATGTTTTATTACCGTCAGTTCACTTCTTGTATCTTCTTTTTGCTTTCGTAGTAATGTGAGTACTTCGTTGTTGCTGCTATCGTATTCTGTTGCTCTGAGCCTTGATCTTTTCTCGATCTCTCCTTTCTTCAAATTCAGCTAGCTGTGTCTCGTACATATTTAATGAGAGGATCATAGTTTCATTTTTTCTGCTCAATTGCAATACTTCTTCTTCCAATTTGTTTTTCTCCTCCAGGGCTCTGTCGAGGTTTTGAACCAGCTCAATCATTTCGTTTTGCTTCACCTGCAAGCGTTTCTTGTACTCGCTGAGAAGAGTAGAATTGCCATCATAGCTATTCATTTGATCCTTTACTATGGCAAATTCTTGATGATGTATCTTCTCAATGCATTTTGAGCATGCAAATTTTCTATGATATAGGTTCTCTTTGTAATACTTCACAATTTCAAACGGTGGGAGGTCAGTGCAACTAAAGTGCCAAAGTGTGTTGCACTTTTTGTATTCAAGAGAGCTGTCTGTTGGGACTACTTTCTCGCATTTCTCACACAAAATTTCAAGCTTTGCAAATTGGGATGCAGGAGATGTTGGTTGATCAGTTATCGGGGTTGTTGGTGCCGCACTCATGATGGTATCATGCAATTATTGCAATAAACACCAAATTTTTGAGACCGTCAAATACGGCTCTCTCTCTCTCTCTCTCTCTCTTCGTCTCATCTACTGTTATTTGAAATCTTCCCACGACTGCTACCTTACCACACTAGTCCGGCAGCCAGAACGAGTTTCTGCTGGGAACGAGGCCGAAAGTGAGACTTTCACAGAATGATCTTTGTTGACCTCAAGTGCTTTCTGAACTGACGGTGAGGTCATAAGAAGTCAGATCAAGCTGCCGGCATCGCTGCACTTCAAGTTATCGCTCCTAATTCAAAAAGTATTTGTCCGATTTGCCTAAATTTGTGCATGTGGCATTAAAGTTTTGTGACGATTGATTCATTTCTACGGATTTTAGACAAATTTGAAAACGTGGGGGAGATAACCCATAAGTACCTAGTATTTCCATGAATATTTCCGATAATACTCAAACCAATAATTACCGGCAATTTTGCATCACCAATGGCATTGCCCTGCATACGAGTATAACACATGATGCAATTAACTGATGCATTTCTTGTTTTGATGGAAGACACCTGCAATACGGATATTTGTCTGTGCATTCAATAGAGTGTTTAGCTTCATGTTGTGGTGAATCCCACAGATTTTTCATTCCTCATTTTCACGGCAGTTTCCTTCGGTGAAAGTTCAGATAGCCGACGATAATTAGTTTCACATAGTTGACGAAAATTGAAAGAATGGTGTCACTTTGACTTGGACGCCAAATTGTGGAAGATATTGCGAATTGAAATGATTGCCAAAATCTTATAAAACACGGCAATGCGTGTACTGTACGCAAGGATGTGTCAAACCGGTGTTGTGGCATTGGGGCAGAGTTCTGTATTTCTTTGAATAAGAGACGCGTCTCTTATTTTTTTCAGATCTCTGATTGATGCGTCTCTTATTCAGGGTCGTCTCTTATTCAAGGGCGTCTCTTATTTATCAAATGTTCAAGTTTTCATTCTTTCATTAGAAAAAGATGTCTTAGTTTTTTGCTACTATTGTCTTAGGTAACCTTTGCATTCCTCACTTAGGCCTATGTCATGGGCAAATTTCGCCAGTAATTTTTCTTACATATATACGCTTTATCATAATTCAGATATTTTGGAAATGAAAGGAGTTTTATGGTTTGTAGTAGCATATCTTGTAGACTCATCTAATACATTCATATACCAGTACATGTTGGCCACTATACATGTAGACTAGATCTGAATTTACCGAAACGAAAATACCGATAATCAAGTAGTATTTACAGAAAAGTTACCGACCGGTACATGACTCCAAATGCAAAGGAAGCTACCGTATAATGCCTCCTTAAATGGTAGATGAAGTAACCTTAAGTAGGCCTGCATGTACGTATGTACAACATGCATGTACTGCATGTACAACAACAAGAAGCCTTATATATTATACAATATTGGTCATGATACCTGGTATTTACTAGTAGACTGACTTATTTTACTAAAATAAGTAGGCCTAATAATCGCTCAGGTGGATGTAGCTACCACATTACTATAGCCTGCATGTAATATGTTTATAGCAGTCTATATTTTGTACATGCGTCTCTTATTCAAGGGCGTCTCTTATTAAGTTTTTTCCTCTAACGGATGCGTCTCTTATTCGAGGGCGTCTCTTATTCAAGGGCGCCTCTTATTAAATTTTTTCCTCTAACGGATGCGTCTTTTATTCGAGGGCGTCCCTTATTCAAGGGTGTCTCTTATAAAAATTTTTCCTCTCACGGATGCGTCTCTTATTCGAGGGCGTTCCTTATTCAAAGGCGTCTCATATTCCAAGAAATACGGTAAGTACTCAGTCAGCGTTCGGGAGATCTGAGTTCAAAGTCTGGTCGGGTCGAACCCAAGACTTTTGAAATAGGCACACTCCGCATTCCTGCTGAGCACTCAACACAAAACAGTGTTCATTAAGACAGTGACAGAGGGACAAATTCGGTAACATGAAAGAAAGGTCGTGTCTGCAATGTCCTTCTGACAATAAACAATTATTTTGGGGCATTAGTAGTTGGATTAAGTTTTATTTTGTTTCCTGAAAAATTTCGCTATTTTAAAAACATGATTGTTTTCAGAAGAGCGATGCTTCGAGAGGCAAAGGAACCAATGAAGGGATGCGCTCCTTTGATGAATCATCTTCATCTTTGTCTTTAAAAGTCGCATTTCTAAACTTCAAATTGAAAAGAAGACAATTAATGGTGCGTGAACGGTATATAAATCCGATTTATCGCCATGTCTGTGATGTCCGACAAAAGGCACCCCGGCAAATTGATGTACGACTCCATAACACTTACATGTCATTACTTCCATTTTTGTGTGAATCAATAACTTCTACGCATTAAAGTCAAGACTTTGACAGAATTTGATTATTGCAGATTGATAACATCAGGATGAATCTGTAGAGTTGTACACAAGGCTTTTCTGGACCATCTGCTCATCTGCTGCATAGATCGGATTGCGATTACGTGAACCTACATGTCAAGTCCCAAATCAGTTAGTTATCAGGTTCCGTTGTCAGATACCCTTATTCAGTAATCAGATAGGCCTACATACATTCATCAGGTTCCGAAGCATGCCACCACGATTTCCTTGCACATATGTAGAATGTGCGACAGGCCACTCTGGACAACGACGATGGACCAATAATTTCTGCAAGGTATGGAATATTGGCTCATCGTCCATTTCCACCCCTCGATGAATACCAACATGAAATGGATACAAAATGACGAAGCACTAGATAGACATCGTAAATCACGAACGTGGTTAATCCTCCAACGAAGAAAGTGAAAAAATCAACATCAGACCTTCAGTGACGACTTAGGAATCTGTGCGAGCAGCATCCAGACGGTACCGTATATAAACACTCCTGAATTTTTAACTGCAACCGGCAATTGCATTCGCCAGTGTGAGTTGCCCAATGCATCAATCACTGCTGTAAACTAGTGTGTTCTGTTTCACCCATAATATATTTTGATACACCTGCGATTGTGCAAGTTCATATTGTGCAATTTACTTGCATATACGGGTTGGTATCCCATTATGATCACACAGGAGGATTCTATCGGGGTCAGGAGTTGTCGTACATTCTGCACATACAAAACGAATCATAATTGAACCATGATTTGCGTAGACCTAAACACAGCACTCACCACAAACTTTAAAGAATTCCTTCAGTCTAGGGCTGATAAGACAGGCCTGAATTAATTCTTCGTTGGATGTGATTCATTTATATTCTCTCTTTGCAGGAGTTGAGAATATGGATTGATGGCTTTCATAATTAATCCGGAGAAAAGGCGGCTTCTTTCTTCATTGGTCAAACTTCATTGTCATGCTATGTCAGTTGAAACAGCGGGTAAACTATTCTCTATTTAGACGGTGGAGATCTAATCAGTCAATATGTGTTCAATAAGTTACGTGGTTACAATCTGCAACGAAGAAAAGGTTATTTAAATACTGCGTATAAACAATTAAGCAATAGGTAATGTTAGTTAAATATCTTTAAGAAATAAGAGCTACCATTATAACCTAATGTTCGGTTAAGCAATGGATTGCTTAATTGTTTATACGTAGTATTTAAATAACCTTTTCTTCGTTGCAGATTATAACCACGTGACCTATTCTCTATTTATTCTGCTACAACTATCTTTGTCGCTCTTGCAAAAGCCATGAGATATGAAGGCGGGCTATATCATCAGTTAGGGAATACACGTACATAACTGTTACGTAAGTGCTAATCACAAAAATTTGATCATATGAATTATGCTAGAATCACTGAGGTTGGAATTTAGTCGATTCTCACTCCTACCGATCAACAGTAGAATCCCACATCACAGTATGTCATAGATCAATCGAGAGCTTATCTCAGGTTTCAAGAAAGAAACTGAAAACAACTTAATGCACTTGTCATTTGGCTTGCTGGACAGTGCAGGTCGGAGCATAAAAATCGGTCAATTTTCATGTATTTTCAATAAGAAAACATGTGAGCATGCCAACCTATCAAGCATGATGAGGAGCTTTTTCTTAGCTTTCTTTTTGAGATATTGCTCATCGAAGTCGGTGGACTACAGGAGAAATGGTGATATCGCAAGTTTATCGCAAAAAGTATTCTCCCCTTTTCATCGAAGATGTTGTGTTTGGCATCTTCAGAATCATTACGGTGCAATGAGTAAAATGTCAGTTCCATGCAGATCTGTTCAATGATTTTCAATCTCCTTTCAACAACTTGGACCAGGCATGTACACCTGACCTCTGCGCTACAGAGAGATGCTCGTGGTGGGAGGCAGTAGGCCGTGGAAGTTCTTCCACGCGCTTCACATATGAGCTGTTATAGTCTATCACAACAACCTCGCAATTGCTTCTATCGCTCAGAAGTCTTCGCGAACACTCCGGAGTTTTCGTCTGTTTTAATCTCACTGATCCTCACTTGAGATACTTGAAATTTGGGCCATCACGCACGGTCGAATTTGTGCGCCTGTTGTGAACCTACAACCATACAAGAGTTTGTTTTGTCTGCCCCTGCGCCGAAAGTCACGCAGTTAGGGAGAACACGCCATAGCACTGACCGAATAGCACAGTATAAGAAGTGAAATACTAAGTGTTGTAAAATAAACTGCAACAAACCTGTGATACATAAGCTTTAAAATACAAATATGAAAAGATGCAGCCAATGAAACTGATAATTAAAAGCTGTATTTCAGTCAGGTATACCGTATTATCAAGCAGAAAAAGAAAAAATAAAGAAGCTTTTCAAGGTCACAAGATAAGAACTAGCATCAACCTAGAAAAAGCTCCTGATTTCCTGAAGTAGACGACAGACAATTAATTTTGAAGTCTCGTGATCAGATCTCATCACGTTTACTTGGAATCTTTCCATTTGGATGTGTAAGTCATTTCCTAAAGTTCGGTTGTCCACCTAATAATTTATTCTTCACCTGTCAACAGTTAGAAGCACATCTAGGAATAGGCCTTAGGCCTGCATGTTTTCCGAAATAACTGAAATATTTGTAATTTGTGGCAAGGACATATCTGTCTATAGAAAGCTCGTGACCCACTACAAAAAGACACGTCGGTCCGAAGTCGAAAACGAACTCGTTCCGAGGAACAGAATGTCCGCATGGCCGATGGTCGGTTCGACGTCTGAAACCGAAGACTCATCATAAAAAAGACACCCTAGGCCTCCTACCTGCTATTTTACAAGTAGGATGTCCATGGAATTACATGAAAACGTCAATTGATCAGGAATTGAGTGTTATATATTTTTCTTTCCCCTTTCTGAAGCTTGTTTGAGTATAATAATGTCATCCGCACGTCTTCATGTCTTCAATGTCTATGCAGAAGTTAACTCATCAAAAAAATAATTTTTATCACAATTTCTGCATAAATTTAAAGAAATGAGGTCAGAATTAGCATGTTAAGGGTCAAAAAATTTCCCGACCTTTTCCCGACTACCATACCTCGTTCCGACGTCTTTCCGACGAATCTTTTTGTAGTGGGGACTCAACTTAAAATGTTACTACACAGCAAAATATTTTGTTGATAGGCCTAGTTGATGTGAGTTTTTTGTGACAGGTCTGTCTTTGTAATGAGGTTCCAACAGAAAAATATTGTCAATTATTGAGTGATAATGCCAAATATCACACACCTCCACTGGAAACAGGCGAGAAACACATCAGGCATTTCATCTTCTCAAAGAGCATATCGCGAATGTGAAATATTATAAAGTTTGAAATATTGTTAATGAAAATATTTAAGTTTGTGAAGCAAATATTGAGACACGTGTTACATTAAAGATGCAAGTCGTTGCATATGAAATGGGAAACCGCGGGGGTTGCTCGCTTTACAATCTTGATATATCATCAACTTCAAATGATATGCAACATAACAAAATATTAACTAATATTGTAGAATTTCAGAATTATAGAAATTAAATTAATTAACTCTTTCACCCCGACGCTCACAAAATTTCACAAATAGACGGAAAGCCGCTCACTGCAGCGGCTTCGAAATTTTATTGCCTGAAGACGCTCCCGGTGGCTCGGGATCATCATTGAATGAACAGAAAAGTGTTCCAAGCTGTTTCTAATATTGATTATCACCGTCTATTGTACGATGGAAGACTGGTGGTCGTTCACACAAAGTCACACGCACACACACCTGCCTGCAAAAAAAGCGTCATCACCGTGCAACGCAAGTTATATATTCATCCGCGCGCGCTTTACTCTCAGCAATGAATAGAAAAGCAAGGAAGCCATGTGTTTTGGTTACTACAAATGGTGCCAACTATGTGGTCGACGTACACCGCAAGAGAGAAACAATACAAATGCCAGCAGTAAATGACTACAACACTTTCATGAATGGTTGCGATTTAGCTGACCAAATGATAGGTTACTACAATCAATACGAAGAAAGGAAAACATATCAATTGTGGAAGCGAGTGTTTTCTTGGCTTCTAGAAATTTCACAGGTGAATTCATACATTTTGTGCAGTTTATCTCGACGATTTCCACAGAAAATATTTCATTGAGACAGATAAGACACTGCTTATTGAGGATATGATAAAAGCTGTTGTAGATCAGCATCCAGACGACGTCCTGAAACAGGTGCAACTTGGCAGACCACCGATCAAACGCTTCACAATCAAAAAACACCTTTTGTGCAGCATGTGAAAGACGATCGCAACTGCGTCGTCTGTAGTTCACTTGGTAGCCGTAAGCGCACAAACTTTATCTGCGGGCCTGTGTTGACCATCCTCATTTACAACCCAAGGACTGCTTTCGAAAGTATCATACTAAGTAAAGTACATGTACATAATGCACACATAATTCCTGCCACATACCTTGTATGTTTGTAAGTTATCCGCAATTATCCTGGAATACTTCGGTATTTTCATATTTAGTTAAGTTTTGACGCGACTTACAAAGTAATTACCAGAACTTTATTTTCGTATTTTGCAAAAAATAAGTCCGTCCAAGCCAATATTTAACTCTGGGGTGAAAGAGTTAAGAGGACTGGGGCCTGTTTCATGAAATAAATCACTGCTTTATATCAGTATTTAAAATTATCAGTGTGGAAAATTTTTTGCGTTTCTTAAAATGAATATAAAGCAGTGATTTAAATCAATGAATTAAAACAGTCGAAATTAACAGCGTTTCGCAAAACCAAATATTAAGCAGTGATTTATATCAGTCCCACACTGCTTAAAATCAGTATTTTAAGCAGTCTGCAAAGGAATTGCGTTTCACAAAGAAGTATCAGTAGCGCGCGAAAATTGAAAATATGGAAATTCACTGATAGATATGTGAAAATTTCTATCAACCTCTTGAGGTTGATAAAAAGGTGAATGATCATCGAGAAAGTTATAGAAACTTAAAATATCGAAGAAACGATTGCAAATATAACGTAAAAATGGAAAAACGGCTTTTGATTTTCATTTCTACTGTCAGTAGCAAACTATTTGTCAGAATGGCAAATTTGGATACTGTTTATTGAAAAATTCTTTCTTTGAAAAGTGGCAATGCTGCGTGACGATGAAACGTCCGGTAACAGTGGAATTATAAAGGGTTGCTTTGAGGGCTTCGATTTCTTTCGTGTAATGAGGTACGGCATGTCATGAAATCATTTCAATATTAAGAGACGTTGAGGCATTGACTTTTACATACATCGATGACAGCTAGAAAAAAAGATTCTCAAATATTCCACCATTTCCTCAGATTTACTTCTAATTATTATTTCAATTACTGTCAAAAATCATTGGCTGCATGGCATTATTCTATTTACGAAGAATTATCCCCAATTATTTTTATCACTCAATCACACTGTATCAGTGTTTTCATCAGTCCGAAATCTTCATGAAACGCTATATGTATCAATGATTAATTTAGACTGCTTATTCAGTCGGAAAATTAATTTTTTTGAAACACAATTAGAAGCAGTACTGCTTTAAATTGTGTTTCAAAAAATTAATTTTCCGACTGAAAATGCTGAAAATGTCGCTGATACATATCAGACTGCTTAATTTTATGAAACAGGCCCCAGATCTCTATCATAGTCAACATTTCTATCAAAATGTACAAATTGAAAGCTATCATGACCGACAAAAATTTCAAATTGTCAACCACAAACCTAGTCACTTCACGTGAGTCTCATTTTAGGTTGGTCATCAAGAGAATCAACCAGCTTTGCATTTTGGGTCCTTTATAATTCTCCGCATTTCCTGGTTGGCCTCAAGTTTCTTCTCTAGCTATGAAGATGTTTGCTAGAAAAGGACTCAAAGGAGTGCACACAGATCAATACCCAGCTGTTCATATAGTTTACCATTTGAGTAAATAGTCGATTTTTAGTAGCCGTATGATACAAAGTCGAAAATGCTTGGTGTGAATTTTTCAGGCAGGCATGTGTGATGCCGTTTGAAGAAGTGAGTATCAAAAGATCAGAAAAAATGTCAATCGATTCGAGTGGGATTCCATTTGAGGAATGAAGCCCAACAAATGCAATTTCCTTCAAATCAATTGTATTAAGGAGTGTTCAATTGTATTAATTAGCATGGATAGGAGCACTCTTTGGCACGTGGACATCTTTCTAGCAAGTCCAAGTTTTACATGAAAGCCATGTCATATTTAGTCAAAAGAATTTCACATGGCGGTCCGGTGTATTGGGTGAATGCCTAATGAAGAGATCGGAAAAGAACAATTATGTCGGTTAAGCGTGCGGTTTCCGAAGCAACTTGGAATTACGGTTGCGATCGAGCGCTTGGTTCAGTTAGGAATTCGTCACATCCATTGCACATCAGTCGGTCATTTTACAAAATTTTCAAAGAATAATTACGGCAATAAGCTAACAAGGTGACATGTCACGCGTAAATTCACGCGTAATTACGGAGCACCCCAAACATCCGTGGTTAAAGACATTCTATTCTTCTACGCGCGTGCATATACGCGCTGCACTAAGAGTCAGAAATCACTTGACCTGATGCTGTTAAAACATGGGGAATGTTTATGAATACGCGCGGGCGAGCGTTTATAGTTTCCGCGTCGTCTATGCGTTGCCGCTTGAACCACGGATGAACCGTTAGGCATGTTCTGTCTTCCTGAGCATGAAATTGAGGTCCTATCACATTGTTTAGCCTCTGATGCATACAATAGGACGCACTGCCGACAGATGTTGCAGCAATGTCACGCGATAGCCACGGATGTTTGGGTCATGTGTAATTACGCGTAGTTTACGCGTGAATGAGCGTGGCATGTCACCTAGTGAAGGTCAGCTGTGTTGAGTGAAACCATTGCCCCTGCACAGTTCAATTCAACGATGAGTGTATCTAAATGACTTTTTGTAAGTAAAATAACTCTGTCGATATCGGCCAATTCCTCGAATGATAATCACAAAGCCCTCAAATTCAGCATACAACGTTATCACCAGAAGTTGTAAGGCCTTGAAAATCAGTGAGCACTTCAGATTTATCAATCAGGTTTTGAACATGTCCTAAAAGAAAGTCGTATCAAGAAATCGAGTGACCAAATCGATACCTGCACACTTCAGCAAAGAACGCACAAGTTCGCACCATTTCCAGCTGGCGCATGCCAAACAACGAATTGCATGCAGGTACGCTTGATCTGCATCAGGAAATCAGTCAAGGCATTCAGCAACATCGGCATAGGGCCTACCTTTCGTAGGGCCTTATTATCATGCTACAATGGAATGTGGCACATCAACACCATAATCGCATCTCATCATGCATTGATTGCAAAATTAAATTAATTAGGAATTCCCAGTGCATGCCAACAAATCGATAATTCGCTCGGTCTTCATCATCACTTCATAGCCTGCTTTTCTTGAAAACTCATCAAGCGCTAATTTAGTTCGATCATCTTGAATTTCAAAGCTGAACAGAGTTCATAACAGGAAAAACGTCATAAGCAAGTTTGAAAAATTCTGGAATATTTAAGCTGACATATTTAAAGTTCAAATGCTGTTTTTTCTGTACCGGTAACGAAATTAATTCCGGAGCGCATTTTAGGGACATTTCTTTTGTCTACAGTTTCCAAATTTTCGTTCTGCGCTCCGAATTGCATGACGAAGCGTCGCGGGTAGTGCACCCCAAAGAGCTGGGGCCTTTCTAGATTTTGATACACCCATTTGTTAACTGAATGCGTTAAAGAACTCTCCTTCTGCGTATGGCCTGTACGACGGGTTTTGTTGCAACCGTGCAGCCTAGTTGCATGTTGATCACACTGGTGACATGCCACGCTCAATTACGCGTAATTCACGCGTAAACTACGCGTACACATGATCCGTGGTTGCCGCGTTACATTACTCCAACTTATGTTGGCAGTAGTGTTATGTAGAGATTGCATGCGTCTCATGTGCCTGTATGTATCAGAGGACCTAAATTTCATGCCTAGGGAAGACAGAGCATGATATAAGCGGTATTCATCGCGGCAACGCGGACAACCGCCGTAGACTATAAACGTTTGCCCGCGCTTACTTCTAAAATTCCCCATGTTTTGACTGCATCAGATCACGTGATTGCTGACTCTTAGTGCAGCGCGCATGTACTCGCGTAGAAGTAGAAGCTGCCTTTATTAACCACGGATGTTTGGGGTGCTCCGTAATTACACGTGGCAATATGTCACCTATACACTGATCGGGTCTGAAGCAGGGATGGCAACTATAGCCACAGGAAAAACCGGGGTTTGAATGCATGAATTCGACATGACTAATTTCGCAAAAACGGGAGATTGCGATCACTGGTCTGAAGGCTGCTTATTGCAGATCGTTGACCATTACCACCACCACCTTTTTATTTGAGCGGCAACTATAGGCTATTTGTTGAATTAGCCGGTCTTGTTTGCTGAAAATTTCAATACACTTTGACAAGCGTGTTTAATTTTGGGCTACCGCACCCATGCTGGAGTGCATTCCTATCAGCATAAAACAAAGGACTATTGTTTATAATTCAATGGAGCTGTCAACGAACTCTGTATTGACTACCGCATAGATCACGTACACTTAGTTTCAGCAACTTACATGACAGCTGTGGATTCTAGTTTTCCAAACAATCCATTCAATTGCTTCGTGCAAGTCTTGTCTGATTGATCCAGATACTTTATCGGAAACTTTCGCAGCAAAGTCAGCTGAATAAATACAAATTCAGTGTTTTATCCACACACCATTTCATCCAACATTAAAATACCTCCATTTCTACGGTCATTTCTCAGCATCACCATGCATTGGGACTATTTTTAGATCACGTTCACCTCTACTTCCCTTCCGAATTCGACGGTCATGACATGTCGAGGAGTTCCCCCAATTGAACAAAAACAACGTTTTTACACTGTTATTCATTTCAGAAATCTACACAAGTTCACATAGACATTACACAGATCGTCATGCGCTACATGTGGCGTTGATTTTGTTTGATGTAAACGAGTCACTAGTAAAGGTAGGGAGTAAGAATAACTAAAAATGCACTGTTACATGTAAGATTCTATCAATAAGGTTGAGTGGTCAGTCTATAAACCTTCTACAATTGTTGGTATACAGGGATGAGGAATGGAAAGTAATTACAATACCACAATTCGTTGGTTTGGTGCGGCCAAAGGCGACCAGGCGATCTTGCACAATCATGTGATAGGAATCGACACAAGACGACCGGTTAAAATTGGACGTATTTTGTTCGGAGGAGATCAGACGGAAGAGAGAAGGGGAAACTGTGTAAAGGAAAGGGGCGTGCTCTCTATAAGCGAACAGAAAATGATGACAGCTTTTGCGAAGAAGTTTCAGATGTAGTACACCAATAAGCGTGATAACAAGTCCCTCCCAAAGGGGACTCACACCACAGCTGCAGCCGAGCTGCCCGAGAGTAAAAAAAGCGTAGCTCAATTGAAAGTCAACTCAATGTTAATCAGCGTCACCAGTTTTGTCTGATTAAATGAGCAAAATAAAAAATGATGAATAAATTGAAGCAGAGAAGACCTACTGAACCAGAACGCATCCAGAACAGGAAAAAAGAGAAATAGACAAAGCAAGACAAAACAAAGGGTAAGAAATTGCTTTAAGTTGGCATCAGCTTTCATGTACAGAGGCGCGCAATTAGAAGAAACTTACAAAGGCCAATCAAGCACTCAAATTCGCAAGCAGTGCAAGCATTCACCAATCACGCAATGATCAGAAATGAGCTCAATTAAGAACCGATTGTCACCGTATCGAATCACAAGCATACGAATCATATCACAGCAAAATGTGCAGCAAAAAGGTGCGACAGACACAACAAGAATAGTGAGGACTCAACGCTGCTACAATCTAGCTACAACTTCTAATGCACGAATCACCTGAATCCGTCATTAGGTCGACTGTAGCTATCTAATGAAACAGAACAGCATCGCCCACTTGCAAGAAAGCCTATCTTATGCAGTACAGCTGGCATGCTAAGGAAGAGGCCAGTAGAAAACGCACAGTTTGGTTTATGTATACAAGGTCGGTTGTTGTTTGTATCAAGAGAATAGAAAAATAGACGCTTTAAACAATTCCAAAAACTGAGACCAAAAAATCAATATGACAAAAACAAATGGTGATTTCCTTGTTTGGGACCCAAATCCACGAAAAGTACTCGTACAAAATAGAAAATTGTGACGGAACAATACAAGAGAAAATTGATCCACTAGGTTTTTTGTAATCACTGAAGACAAACAAGGATAGACAGTGGACAGATCCGTAGTAATAATTGTTTTAGAGTTTTAATGAAGATTTTAATGCTGAGAGAAGTAAACAAACACATACTCATTCCATTCAAGCAGTCTCACACCAAACACCGCAGCACATGCGCATCATAAGAAGATAGGAATACCACCAGACTGATCAAGTGTATATTGGCCGGTTGTCGGGGCATTTGGGACGGTTCTCAGCTCTTCACAATTCGCATCACTTTAACAGCACTCTTGAAAAATACTCAATCATCTACAGCACACTGTCAATGTGAAGGCCATTTGTTGATACCTTAAATGATAGTCTAAGCGTAGACAAGGTGTCCTCCGCGACAAGATTGAGAGAGGTCAGAAATAAAATGGCCGGAAATCGGGAAAAGGAATTGGTAAATGAAGGAAAAAACAGGGATGAGTAGTGTATACAATAAAACTGAAATTCGAGTCAATATTATCGGAGCTACAGAACAAATGTCGTTCGTTACAATTACTTTCATCGAGAACAATAAGAGTAGTATTAAGAGTAACACGAGTCATTCGTGATTATAGTAAAATGAGTTGTCTGACGAGAAATACGAGTAGTATTAAAAAAAAGTCAAATATACAAACAGTTAGTTGTATGGAGCGGTTTCGTAACACCAAACAATACAGGAATTATTGAATACACGCTAACGACTGCTGTTATGACAATAAACGTTCCAGTAAATGTAGAAATGCGATGACTATTCAAATAGAAATCATTCTGAGATTCGATATATCCATGGTAATTCACGATATTCGAAGTGTCGTGTCGATCATCAGAATTTCAAGACATCACAGGGAATGGTCAAAGCTGCCAACTAAGGAAAGGTTAAGGGCATCGTCTTTTGAATGTATTCAACAACTCCTGTAAATCAAAATCAACACACATCTTCACGACAACAAGCACCAGACAGACAAGAAAACATTCAAAAAATAATGAAACCGTCCATGCAAACGAAAAAATGTCACGATGATTAGAAGATTACGAGTAAGAATAAGAGGTTTTTGTCAAAATGCACTTCACAACTTTCACTAGCCGTCGGCGAGAGACAGCTCGCTAAAAACGCCATATTCAGATTCATCTTATGGCACATGCCGAGGGGGTATGGCGGGAATAAAAATGCCAACAAACAAGGAGACGTCCGCTGACTAATGCCAGTCAGCCCCGCTCTCATGGAACACAAAATTAGCACCGGACCGATGAAAACTCAAATAAAAAAAGGGAGATGTGAGACCAATGAGTCATTGGCACATATACGAATACCAAAATGACATAGGAAATACACTGGGGAAACAAAGAAGACTCGGAAACACGAGACTAGACAATGTTAAAGGGGAGAGAGGAAGCGGAGCGTTGGCAGTGTGCTGGTTGACAGATGTGCATAAAAGAGCTGGACCTGTATTGAAATGACGAAGCGAACACCGTATATTGGCTTCACGGACACTCCAGGCAGGACACTCTGCAAGAGAGAAGAACTGGATGATATTTCGATATTTATGATACAATGACGAACGCAATGTCTAACATGGCAACGAAAAACGACGGAAGGACCAATGTGCAAGCAATCTATTTATTGCAAAATACTGAAATTTACATGAAATAGAGCGCTTTCGGTGATTGTCCACGAACACCAGCCATGTTCACGACATTTGAAATCACATATATGCTGCTGTCTTCATCCGTCTAGAGAGGACAATAGAAACTGTGATGGCTCCAGTCTGGACTCTGACAGTGGGTCTAGTTCAGGATCTCTGTCTTTATTTTGAGATAACTTCTTATGTAAACGCCCAAAATTTTCACAGAGCAAGATCCAGTGAGAGATGTCACCTATTTGAATGTCAATCAATTGCGAACGATCTTGGACAGAGTGATATTCCAGCATGCCTAGTAATGATTTTACAGGCGATTCTGTGATTTCATCTGTAGTGGTCAGTCATGTCATTGATTTTCAGAAATTTCAGAATCTTTCAAGTTTATAAGACAGGTATAAGACATTACGCTCATGCTACATGATTCACATAATTTTCTGTTTTATTCGTTAGACTTTTCATGACTGACCGTCCACAAGCAACATTGCAGGATACCAACAGGACGTCAATGAGGGATGTTGTGTACGTCCAGTGTAAGTGCATACCATTACGCATTGAAAGTATTCCCTCTTATGAGTCCACGAACAGATTTGTCATTAAATGACATTCACAAATGACAATGCTTTGAATTAATATTGCTTCCATTATCAATCCATGCTGGAGATGTTTCATGACTGCTCTAGATATCTACTCCGATATCTACACGGTGGACCAAAAGTTTCTGACCCCCTAAAGCTTTTTAAGTAAAAACCGAAACTCGTCAGATAAGTATCTATTTAGTATCCATGAATCCATATCATTTATGTGTAGAAATAACAATATGCAAACTGTAAACTTCAAAAGTTAACATTTCGTGTTCCTGCCTTCATTTCTCAGACATTCCAAGACACTAGTTAGGAAGCTTTCGGCTAATGATTAGAGATAGGACGGTTTCAAAGAATCTCACTCATCTTTCACTCTCGCAAAAAGCTGCTTTCTGTTTCTCGGTCGTGGATACTTGAACACAGAATCCTGAAGAATCGAGGAAATGTGTTCAGGTCCACTGAATTTTCAGGCCAGTCTTTCCAAACAGTAAGCCCAACATCGCCCAAATCAGTGAGGGTTTCCTTCGCTGTATGTGCTCTTGTGCCATCCTGCATAAGAACTGCTTTCTCCGGATACGGGATGATTCGACGAGCATGTATTGAATCGTCCCTGAAGTAGTCACCATTCACCGATCGTCCGTTTTCGACCACATGAAGATCCGTTTTACCGCATCGAGTGATACCGCCCGCCACCATAACTTTCAAAGGAAACTTTGGTTCTGGGACACGAGGTATGCTTGCTGGTGAACTGGATCGAATTCGGAAGTTTTGTTTGTTTGGCTTTGGATTCAGTTCCATTATACTTTCATCTGTCCACAAAACATGGGAACAAGTATCCACGACGAGAAAAAGAGAGTATCTTAAAAAATGAGTGAGATTCTTTGAAACCCTCCTATCTCGTTATTTCTACACATAAATGATATGCATTCATGGATACTAAATAGATACTTATGACGAATTTCGGTTTTTACTTAAAGAGCTTTAGGGCGTCAGAAATTTTTGGTCCACCCTGTATGTTATCTACGTTCACGACAAATTGCTATTTTTCCTTCTATTCGAGAAAAACTGTCTATTTTATGTAAATTTGGTTGCCTGCCATAAAAAAGATCATTCGCACCTGGGATACTTCCGCCTCTCAAAAATAATTGAGAATGACTCAGTCGCCATTAAGAAAAATATGATTGTATTCTTCTTGATAAACAAAGAAATATGTTTTCCAAGGATTTCCGGAGATAAATGCGCAGAATTATCAATGTGTCAAAAACTTGAGATAATAGACTTCGTTAAATAGTTGAAATGAATTGGTTATCATCACAACAACTTGTCTTTCCCCTTTCATGGTAGTCTCATTATGTCCGGCCAAGGTGCCTTCAAAGATTGAATCATTCAATTATAAGATGACAGGGAGAGATATCACCATTGCACACCGACCGCTTTAAACGTTCGACGTCAGAGAATCTGTCCTTTCCAAATAATTTTCGACCAATTGAGTTATCGAGAAAGAGACCTTATGCTGTTGTTTTTGAATACCTTTGGAAACGACATGAAGTACATTAGTTGAGTTTCTTTTGTTATCTGATGTCATGTTTAAGAACAGCAAACGTGGCGCGTCTACCTAAATTCTGATGTTTTCCCTGCAAATATTGCCTTGGGACTAAGATCAGACCACTGATATTTGTCGCCTCCTTTAGAACATAAGTCGACTGTAATTTGCTTCTCTGCGTATAGCAACTGCAAGTCATCAATGAAGTGTCTGGTCGGACGACGTTATATATCAAATAATCCAACCTTATCATTAAATTCAACTTGAAGTAATAAAAAGGTGATGACATTATGATCCAGGAGATGCATTAGAAGCCGACTTGAAAACAATGGCAAAAGGCCCGATTAACCCAAGTCACCGAGTCGCCTGTCATCAACTGTGAAATGCTCTATTCAGAACAATTAGCCACTCATTACCGCATAAAAATAACAAATTCAACGTCACTCACTCGTTGGATTAGAAGCGATGTATAGCAGATGGGTGACCTGCGCTGGCTGCAACTGCAAAGCAAAGATGAATAATTATTGCCTAACAAAACACACACCTGCAGCAGACGTCGGAAATACCCTGATTGTATTTACTTAGCCGAACACGACCGCTCGACTGATTATATGACCAATTCAGTTGTCCTGCTGTTGTCACATGATTTCCAGCGACAGTGATCATGGCAAGTCAAAAAGTCACGGCGGCAGGAAGCCAGACAAGACAGCATTGGGCGGACTTCCGCAGTATCACTTTACACGGATATGATCCCTTTGATATTGGTCAGAAGTGTTGGCAAAATCCTATCACAATAATGCAGAATCTGACTGCCGCCAATGACGTATCACTTTCCGCACAAGAGTTGATGTTACTTACGTTCTATTTTCCTTCTCTATATGCTAACTTCACTTCACTATGTGATTGATCATGGAGTACAGGAAGTGGTTGATACAGGGTCATAATTGACAAGATGGAGGGGCTGTCGGAAATGGATGCTGAACTTCTATTATGTTAACAAAAACATTAGGTAGCCAAAGATTCGGTGAAATTTCCAAGAAAATGCAGACAAAATGAGATGCATCTGTTTATAATTTAATCATGGATACTGCATTGCTTCAAATCATTTCTATTGAAAGCTTTCGTTCTAGGCTGAGACTGCCATCTGCTGGTGGTTAAACCGACTCATGACAGTTTTGTTGGATACCTCTCACTTTTGGAGATTTTAAATACTGTGCAAACGGAATCCATCAACATTGAAATTTATTATTGCATCCATCGATTTGAAGATGCTAATCTAATTCCTGTTTATAAGTCTGCTAGGTTTGTGATATCACAGCAGGAACATACTGTACGTTTGATTATAATTTATGATTTGATTCTTATGCCTTACAGTGAAGCGAGCGTTCATGTATCTGGAGCAGTAACTACAAGAAGGGCAGGTGTAAGTAATGACGCCTACCTTAGACGAACTGAATCAGGTGAACAGTGAAAAATACAAGCAAGATTGATTACAGCAAACGGGAGGTAGTTACGCATGTTTGGAGACCAACAGAAGAAGGTCCAGACCAGGCATGTAAATACGCCGTAAATAGATTTACATGCCTAGTCTGGACCTTCTTCTGTTGGTCTCAGATTTTCAATAAACTTCAACAGCAGCTAAAAGTTTTCGAGGGAGATTCCTAGGAAAACTTCAAACAAAGATACAAGTATGGAATTTCATTGATTCACGGTGCTAACGAGTATTATTAGGTGGAGACAATTTCGATGTCAGCTTCACTCCATCCCAAGATTATTTCCTCCTAAACAGTCACTATTAAAGTGACATTTTAATTCCTTTCAACCGAGTATTTATAATCAATAGTTGCATGGAATTGGAAAGATAAGTCTGAAAAGGATAGTTTGTGGAAAAGATATGTTTCCCATTTCGTTTCTTAATTTCACCTTTCCCTCCTAATTTCATTAGCCAAGCAATTTAACTGTGCATCGTCGTAGTACTTAAATACACTTCTCAGAATGGTCATCAATTGCAAGTCGCAGTTGTTGTTGAAATATCTTGGCATATTTCCTTTCTGCGCAGTTCTTGTAATCTAAGACGGAATTATAAATAACTATCGTATGAAAGGAATGGATGAGCAAACATGACAAATGCATTAGCGTTGTCCTAAGATAAATCAACACAAATAACATAAAAAGACAATGGAATCACATGTTCTAATGGCTCGGATCCTTTTCCGTTGCGGCCATTTCGAGTTGACTCAGATAACATCTCGAGAAGTAAATAAAATTGCATGATTATCAAACGATCGGAGAAATAAAACTGGGAAACAAACGTAGCAATTCACGAGAGATTCGACAGAGATAGCTCTTTTTATGAGTATCAATGACTGGAGAAGCAATCTGCCTCGAGAGAAGTGATAGTCACAGTCTGACTTGTTTCTGTAAAGTCACGTAGTATTTTCACGTGTGGAATGTCAGCTGAGTCACTGAAAGTTGATGTATGTGTTTCCGTGTCGTATGCATGGAAAATATTGGAATAAACACCAGATTCATTATTTCATACATATCCCTGCCTCAAGAAAGAGGAAAAATCGAAGCATCGAACTCAGCCGGAGAAGATTCTTAGAAAAGTTTTGACATGCATTAAAGTAAAGGAATGAGGCGATCGCTATCTAAAGAAACCGAATGAAACTGTTTCTAAAATGTTCAACAACTTGTTGACTGAAATGCTCAAGTCAAGAATTCAAACAAAACTCTATTTCTGAATAGACAACTCTTCACATTGCGCTGAGAAGAGGGACCTCCATTAGTGCGATACGTGCAAGAATGTGTGACAAATTTGGCTGATTTTAGCAAGAAATGTTGTAATAAATTTAATTAATTCCAAACAATAACGTGATAGGTTCTAAAATGTTTTCTGAAAATGCAAATACACTATCATTATTATTAAAATAACATACACGTTTTCGGTGTTCAGTCTGACTAAACAATGACATTCCGGATACCTTGATTAAAACACTAGAAATTGATTGAAGCTGCATTTGATTGAGAAGTGCGTGTGGAAGACACCTTAGCAAAATCATGTACAGTGAATGAGACAAAGATTGCGATAATGAAAGGACATGTATTGAGAAGTTAGAAAGTAAGGATATTGCACCCCTATGGAAGCGTCTCGATCTACCACCTCAGGATTGTGCCACGCACGGCAGCTCCGCCAGAATTAACTGCGGGTAACAAGAGACATTGAGCAATGCAGGCCGTCATAGATTACGATGTTGGGCAACGCCAGACAACACTTTCCCCATGACAGGTTGCGTTACACACTCATAAATGTGTCAAGGTCGCAAACCGCGTGCTCCGACGGTCAAGGTCTTTCGAAAGGAAATTTTTCTTTCCTTTATTCCACGCGATTCGAACGCAGCCAAGTCTGCCGGCGAAATGACAATTATCACGAGAGCGAGACTTTCTTCACCTGCGCGTCTCCTATACCGTCCTCTCGTCGATATTCAGACAGCAGACGTCTGGACAGCAGCGAGAGTGATTCAGCGCCGCCGCCGAAATTCGCGCTGTCACGCGCTGTGGTTTCAAAATGCTGAATCATACCTCCCCCGCTGCAACACAGCCGAAGCCGCCAAAACACTTCGGTTCTCTTAGTCAGAGCTGAGGACGGGAAGAGACGTCTGATGACCACAACTAAATCCAATTTAATGCATGGCCTCTTCATGCAATACTTTCAGCGGATTTATTATGAATCATATTCAGCAAATTATCAAAATGCAGGAAACAAGCGAGCAGAGGTAGACGACAATTAGATAGCGAAGAAACCGAAATAGTTTCATACCATGCAATATAGAAGTGTGAGGACAGAAAATGACTCAATCCGACCCCACAAGTCCTGGAGGAATCAGACTCGACCTGAAATTCAACTGAACGGATTCAATCAGTGGACTTCAGGGGAAATGCTGACATAATTCCCTCATCAGTAAAACTCAATGCATGTTGAATTATTGCACAATAGGAGCCACTCTAGTAGAATCAAACTATGCCGGTACCGACATTTCTATTTATTACTTAGTTGAATCACATAAGCCGCTTTGTTGAATGGGGGCGACTAGGTTCGTAACCTGACTGCACAATGTAGAAATTATAAAACTCTAATCTCACACCTGTGCCCTAGCGCAAGATCCTCTCTGCTGAGAACATCACCAAATACCGCAATTTTTGCTTGGACCAAACAATCCATCTGTGGTTACATCATATGCGGCTGTCGATCCTGAATCATGAAGCCTAGTACTTCGTGGTGGGAGAATCAAACTTGATGTCAAACTGAAATGTCTTTCGTAGAGTTCTGCAGGAAATATCCGACAGTTTCTAGTCCTAGACAGGGAATCATCTCAAAGAGCTCTTCTCTAATTTGCGGCATCACAGTGTGTAGTACTTGTGGATCTCAAAAAATACCGAAATGGTTGTTTGGATGCACACTAAATCATCTGACTATCAATTTCAAATGATATACACCATTACAAAATATGCACAAATATTTCGGAATTTTGTAATCATAGAAGCTAAATTGCTCCTTCAAAGGATGCAGTGTCAAGAGGACATTACTCACAGGCAAACCAGGCGAAATCATATTTTTTATCAAAACACATGTAAATTGGAAGTTATCAGAAACCAATGGGCGAACGAAAATTACTTATTGTCAAACTGTGTGTCAGACTGTGGTGTCCGTGGCACAGTGGTTGCGTACTTGGACTAGCGATCTCATGGTCCAGAGGTCGAACCCGGAAAGTGTCACTGGAAGTCGGCAGGAAGGGCATCCGGACTACAAAGCACCACAACGCTCCAAACAAAGTCTGACTTCAGTCAGCACCGTCCAAGGCCCCAGTAGGGGTAAAAAGTGACGTAAAATCCGTAAAAAAAACACAAATCTCGATACAGGTGAGGCACATTTTAGGTTCGTTTGCAGGAAGACCAACCAACTTCCATTGTGGATTCTTTAATTTCCTGTAAGCGCTGGTTAGCCCCTGTAGATGGTACTATTATTTGATATAACACTGACTATAAAACACTTGATGCATCTCAAAATTATATTATATAATTCATCTGTGGCTACATCACATGCGACTGTTGACTCTGGGGTTATTCCCCATCATGTAGCAGATGAAGATGCAATAATAGTGTACTGTGAAAGAAAATTGAAGCAGGTATGGCTTCGTTACTATCTCTCAAAAATAATTCCACGGCATATGCAGCAATTATTCTCTTCAAATTATCAATTTCATCTATTTCCCATCTCTGCTCATAGAAATAGATTGTTCTTTATTTGAAGTTGACTAGAATGGAAATTGATTCAATGTCGCGGCACATCCGGGGGAACTAAGTTGGGGCATGAACCACCAATGAAAAGCTTAGAATGGCATATGTGACTGATTCTAGTCCAATCATACAGCCGTTGACAAGCGAATCTAGGTGAAAATGCGTGCTATTTATGTGCCACTATTGTGTATTGCATGAAGCTTTACTTCCATTCTAGACGTTTTATTGTCATCAATTTCTATGTCTCTGCTTGTCATCAAGTGACCATCAACTTTTCCTAGATATGTTTGTCTGCGACAACTTCATCAGATCCCTACATACATAACACATTGAATAATTTATCTACAAAGTTGTCAGTACTTACAAGGTGGGAACTCGCTCGGACCAGGATGAGCGGGAATATATGCTTGCTGTCCTGTCGGCAATTGCATAGTAGCAAGCGCAGCAGCTGGTGGTGTCGCTCCATGAGACTGCTGAAAGGTAGCTGTCATCATTGGCGAGTTCATGCTTGCCACTGCGGCTGCAGCTAACAGAGATGCCGGCGGCGGCCCTCCAGCAACCGAGACGGGACATCCGCCGCTACTACCACCACTTCCAAGTCCATTCTCCGTCGGTCCTGCTGTTCCGCCGACTGATGTCAAACTATCCCCGCTGGGGCGCCCCTTTGTCGGTACGCTGTACAATCCTGTCAGACCCTGAAATGAAAACCAGATATTGTGGAGATTTCTGCAAAGAAATTGATACACATTTGAACGATTCTATAGTGTTTAAACAAGAAAAAGGTATACCTATGGCGGGCAACTGTAGTCCATTATTGGCTGATTTGTTTTTGTGTCACTGTGAGTTTGTTTTTTTGAAGTCATTGTTTTCGGATAAGAAGTTTGGACTAGCTAGACTGTTGTCGAACACCACACGTTACATAGATAATATCTGTTTGTTCAACTACAAACATTTCGATACTTTGTTAATTACAATTTATCTCCCTGATTTGAAAGCAGAAAGAAATGGGACCAATAACACGTCCGTTGAATACCTTGATGTTATTTGAACGTTAACCATGATGGATTGCACACCTCCGTTTTACATAAAGTGGAACAATTTTCTTTTAATGTTACAATATTAACTTTTCCGGAAAGTCTTCTTCCTCTTCATATCGGTGCGAATGTATTTGCCAGTCAAGTTTAAGGTATCTAAGAATTTGTTCACATCTACAGTATGCCATCATCGTTAAAGTTAGAAGTACTTTTGATATTTTCGTGAAGCGTGGTTATAGAGCTTGTAAACTGATCAAGTGTATGGAGAGATGGTAAAATATGCATATTTTTGTTTTGTTCAAGTTTGGTTTGCATTCTGCCAAAGAGTTGTCTTTCATGTGTGTCTTTGGTTAAATTTGTTATCGATAGTGTTACTGTGCATGGGGTCCGCCAGCTAGGGTTTGAGCGTACAAGATGTTAAATTCAAAATTCAATTCAAAAAGCTTTATTTAGACTCACAATAGCGGTGAGAATTCGACAAGGTAGTAGATGCATAAAAACATAAAAAAAGGACACATAAACCTAAAATCATGGACAATACTCAATAAAAGAGTTTTGAAATATCTTTGCTCTTGCCAAAGGCTTCCTCAGTTATTCCTTAACGACAACTGCCTTGGTTCAAAAAAGGGACGAAGCGGATGATGTGGTTCTCTTAAAACGTTCTCAAAAAGATTACGACACATCTTGTCACCTGCAGCAAACAAGGACTCTTTAATACATGATTTATCATCAATTAAACGAAACGCTCTTTTCTCGACCCGTGACAAACGAATTCTTAAAAAATCTGTCATGTTACATGTTACAGGAAAAGCGTACAAAAGTAAGGGTCTGATGTAAACACAATAAGCTCTAAATAACAAAGGAGAAGGTCCCAAAACGCGACCTAGCTGATCATCTTGCTGATGAGCCCCTTCTTTTCGATTTTTGTTAGCCTTTCTAGGCTGTTCACATCTTGTATATTTAGTTTTATTGTTCTGTGCGCCTATTGTTGAATTCTTTACATATAGGAGTGAACTAGTATCTTACCCGTTGACCTGTGTGAATGCCTATCAGTCCTTTTTAGGACTGACATTATTAACTATTGCGTATATATTCATTATTGTGTATTACTATCTTTTAAGTACATTGACCTGACTTTCCTTAATTATGAAGATTGTAGAGTGCCATTAGGAAAATCTCCTCAGATTTGAAGAATGGCTTGACAGTACGGATTGTTGTAATCATCAGAACGGTCTGTTATGCAGTTCAGCAGCTTTTTCAACTATTCTAGACATTAAAAACTAGAAGTTAGGACAATTACGAGTCGTACTAATTACGAAAGGTCGCGTTTACGTCTGGACAATTTTCTAAGATAGGACATGTTCTTGCAGTGAAAAGAGAACTATTTCATCGAGGTTGCTATCTGAACCACTTAGTGATGAATCACACACGTTTAATATCCTTGAAATGTCAATCATTCCATGTCCTTTCTGCTTCGGGTTTGACAGGACGCACCAACAGACTTCAAACATCGACGAATGAAGTGCCATGTACAATCCAAAAGTGGAACCGGTATTTAGCATAATACATCAGTGCCTAAAACCAAGCATAATCCTGTTTTGTTCGTTCTACTGATCACAATATTTTTGTCAACATCCAATTCCTCGGTCAGACTTGAAATCACTATTTTCTGAAGCTTATAAATCATTTTGTGATCACAGAAATACAGTATTTGGATTCAATTCTAAATGCAAAGCGTGCAGTCATGATACGTTGGTTCACGAAAGATTGTGTCAGCTATAGTTCATATGGCTCCATAAACCCTGACAATTGCGCAGATAAATGAAGTTGGCAGCCATCGGATGTTGCTGTTGTATCAGTTCAATAGATAAACGACTAAAGTAAAGCGATCATAGCAATATCATCACTATTCTCCCTTTTCTGAAAATTTCTCTCAACAATAGCTAGCAGAATTAAGAATTGAGATAAAAGCCGAATCAACGATCGAAGAGACTTCACAATTAAACTGTCTTCATTTGGCAACCACGAAGGGAGGAGGTGAGAAGGAAGCAAAATACTACATTTCTGCACACTTTTATCTCTCAATCTGCCAAGGTGTTCAACGCCCCAACTTTTGGGGAAAATGAATAACATCTACACATCCTGCCTTGCTGTCTGTTGAGGTGAGCGTGCAAACAGTGGAGCGCAACGAGTCTCACTTCCTTATCAGCTTTCTCCCTATCTATTCATCGATCCGCCCATCAACTATCTTTCTTCTTCTCCTCACCAACTGTCTGACACCTGAAACTTCGACACTGTGTCTTTCCAATTACAACTATCACAACAGTTAATAGTTCACTTAAAAGCTTCTTCATTGAAGTCAAGACCAAGATTGGAATTCGCCAGTATTTGTGAGGCACAGTTTGTAGTCTGAAACGCAGATTGCTGGAGCGGAAGGCACTCCAACAGCGGGTCAAAACTGTTGAAGACAGTTGATGGAAGATCATCCTTTCCTAGTTTTCTAAAGTGATGCAGCGGCTGATCCCTGATAGACTTAAGCCGTTAAAACATACATTTCAGCGATCTTTGTTGCTGCTTTACCCCGCTTCGTCAAGCGGATAGGTTCTTCAACATGAAGAACTTCGGGTGAGGGGCTCATCTATCGGATTTCTACGCATCCGTCATCTTTAAATGTAGTAAGACTTCTAAAGTGCAGCATAAAAATCTTTACATGAATATTTTTCTGGAATAAATCTTTCCTTAATAAAAGACTTGTTCTAATTATTATTCAACAAATTTCAGCTATGACAATATTCAAGTAACAAAAAACAACAAAACTACAAGAGGAGGTTTCGAAAGTGTGCGGTTTGAGGTCGAAAATAACGCTCAAACTAGTAGACATGCGACACCAGAATCGGAGGAAAATCAAAATTTATTTTTTCAAATTTAGTTTTGACCACATGCTATCCCTTGATGATCGACTGACTAATTCTCTGATATTGTTGCTCAGTTTATCAGAAACACATGTAGATATCTACGCTCCCAACAACAACAAATGACACACAAATTGCCAAAATCGATCATCGGCGATAAATAGTCAAACAAGAAGCTTGGTTTGCCTGTTTGAGATGCATACTACACTTCTACACGAACCACAAACACAACTAAACCAAATAAGTGAAATCAAGAAGACCGGTCAATATCAAACCTAAAAATTTCAATTTCTGATTATTTTATAACAGGTGAGAATAATTTATTTTTCTGTGTTCATTGTTTTCTTCATGAATACATTACTGCATCTATTTGCACATGCGTGCATATATTCGACCAGTCTTCTCATCAAATAGAAGATAAATCACTGACGGTGTTCCGGGACAGGTTGCTTAACTCACATACCGCTTGAGATGTATACAAATTGTACATGCATGCAAACATTGCTGCGGAGAGTTCATGTTTGTAATAGATATATCAACAAAATAAATAACTTCGTATTGCACGTACCGATTCATAAATCCACTCTTGCACTTTTAGTCTGACAGCTCAAAATGCTTTGCAAAAACAGACATCCTGGGAAGGACAAGAGCATACTGGACAGTTGTAGTCCATGCGCGCACTTTATATTCTTTATCTGTGTACGACTTTACTAGCTTTGCGAATACAGAAAATAGGTGCTCTTCTATAAATGACACTAGCCTAAAAAATGTGAATATTTTTACACTCAAGTGGATCTCACATTACTTAGATAACACAGAAGATGGAAAAAATTCAGTGCAAACTAATAAATTAGTGTTAAATGTATTGCCATGAATCGACGAGTCTGAAAGTTTCGATGAATACACTGACCTTGATAATTTGAAACAACTTTATTGCAAGAAAATAACGCATTACAGCTTGGACACAATCGAGTTTGAACATGAAACACTGCCTTCCAAGACCATGCCGACACATTGTAATTTTGATGCGAATAAAACGGCTAGTTATTGGCTCTATCACTGAATCAGTTGAAAAAATTAGATCTTGATTATTTTGGCAAGGGGAAGGGAGTCAACAATGAATAGAATCTAGTTAATCGTTTTCCATGCATGTGCTGTACAATTGATCAGCGAGCGAATTTACTAAAAGGATAACAGAAAGTTGGCTGTTCTCTTTCAAAATTGTTTTGACGTCCATACTTATGGAATGATCTCAGCGTTTGTTTTCGTGATTGTAAAGCAACATTCCACCATTCGAATTTAGAGACTGCTCTAACCAGATAGCATATATCCTTTGAAGGCCCAGCTTCCTCTGACTTCGTATGATCAGGCGACGATATTCATCGCTTTATACGAAGGAAAATCATGATTACGTAAGTTGAGCACGCTTAACCACCAAAATTTCAAATTTTTGTATTTATTGAATGAAAGAAAAAGGTCTAGATATTCCTGATGATGGTCGCGTGCAGTGGACCGATGTACCTCCTCGTGTGAGAATCAAAAGATTTAATTTCGAAGGAACATATTGCATTTGTGATAATGCATCACACTGTTGAATATCTGACTCACTGAAATACAGATCGGATCTTGTAGAATGCGTCGTGAACAGTGCTCAATTGGATTTTCGCTAGGAAATATGAAAGCTTTCTTTATTTAAAATTTACTTATCATCCGCAGACCTGCTGAGAAGTGATTAATGGGTTGAATGATAGAAATTTGGAAATTCACTGTTCGACAACCCTAACTGTCAGTTACGAGTGGTGATATATCTTCTTATAGAGATTTTGCAACAGGGAGGAACGAAGAGTGGATTAATTCTCTAATTCACGTGCACGCATACCCTCTAATTTTAGAATTAGTTTTGAGGTCTTCGCTGATACATCAACTTCATCATCTTTGGCTCATTAACAATTACAGGTGATCATCTGGCAAAACTGATCAGAGCTAAGAATTCCATGCCGGATACTGGGTGCTGAATGATTCAAAACTCCAATAAGAAGCGTCAGACTGAATAAACAGAATATGCTGTGAAATGACGCTATCCAAGGCACAATAATCTTTTGATGATCGTGATACTGTTCACTTTCACTCTGGGTTTTTTTTTATTTTTCAGACCACATGCACTCTGGCATGTTGGGCCCAAAATCAACATGCCAATTCATAAATTAACATGCCATTGCCAGCACAAAGTATTGCAATTTCTCTTATAAAAGTACAAACTTGGCTTCTTTTACTTACGCAATAAGTACGCTCTTAACTCAAATCGGCTTATAGAGGCCGGATGAATATGAGTATCAGAGAATTTGAAAAGTTTTCACTCTTTTTGCTGTAACAGATCTACATGTAATACTCAACATACTTCAAAAACGATAAAACGGTAGCTCTTAACATCTTCTCTAAGTGTGTCTCACGGCTGTGTATTAGAGAACATCGGACACACCGACACACGCGTACTCGTAATACTTCGTCCAATCGCACGCGCTTTTGTCAACATTGTAGTAACGACAATGACAATTTAAAAGGCAAGAAAGTTCAGCACCCAAAACTATTCTCTAAAACATGTGAAAAACTGACATGCCAGCTGGCATTTAAATCTGAAAATCGACATGCCATGGCATGTAAAAAAAACCCAGCTTTCACTGATTAAGCTATATCTCAAATCGCTTGTTTTTCGCGAAGTCCATCAAGGCCACCGGGTGTAGGTGACTCAAACTGAAAGATGAGCTGAAATAGATGCAGACTGCTTCTTACATTTTCTACTACAGTCCTTCATCGGCTTGAGATGAACATGCAGACTGAAGAAAGTGAGCGGTTACCAATAACTGCGATGTACTGATTCACATTTCTTCCCCTACTAACATTTGCTTGCTCTGATTGACCTCACTAATTACACAGCGTCAATGTAATCAACGATTCGAAGCAAGGCCTACTTCGTGAAAACAAAGAGTTCGATGAACTGCATGTAGGTTTTACACCCTTCCCTAACAATCGAACATCTACCGAGACTGCTGCAGCAGCGGTAAACCAGCCGAATTAGACGAATCTACGCAGTTCTGACTACGCCCAGCAGCATCCGAATCTCCCTCATCCTCGTTGAGGCAAAGAATCGCATCATCGAACAGTGTGTCCTCGCCCGTCTGAGTCTGTCGACCCGAGACAAAGGCAGCAATGAGGAAGCACGACAACAGCAGCAGCAGCAGCGGAAAGCATTCCGTTTACTCTGTGGCTTTCCATCGTGCGTCTCGGGGAAGTCTAACTCCTTTGTCTCAACAACCACTAATCTCACAACGGGAAAATTGCAGCTCGATTTCTTCGCTTCATTGCGGATGGTGCCCTCCATCTTCAAGCGTGTCTCCACCTGCGCAGTAAATCATGTCAGACGATATTCAATCAACTGCGTTGTTGTTGTAATTCTTACAAGCCAATGAAGCATGAAAGAGGCCAGCCTGCTCTCCTTCACAACCGACTGACTGGTTCAGTGTCGTCAACGCCGCCGCTGCTGCTGCACCGTCTCATTTTCTTGGAATTGCATCATTCAGATCCATGCCGAGGTAGAATTCGAAATTTTTACTGTCCGCTCATTAGAGGGCACAATAACTGTTCAGATGGTAGCAAGTTTGATGCCGGTCACTTAGGGAGGACTGTTCAGATGGCAGTTTCTTATTTCTCATCTCATATGATCACAGAGCTGGTAGAAATACAACAAAAACGGACGTTGTCACTCTCGATGGCTTTCGAGGTCACAGAAATGATTGAGATGAGTTTGAAATGCATTTTTGGCCCGCATTGGATGGCAATAATGCACCATTTCATACCCGCCAATTTCACGTAGTATTCTCAGCGTTGTCCAGTATTCCAGCGGGAGAATCCGCTAATGAATTAATTGGCAAATGGCATTCTAAATCATTTCTAGAAATAAATCCGAATTTCAAACTTAGATTTCCAGCCTTTTAAAGAGCTTCCATCTATTGAAAGTGCACATTTTTATAAACTTCATGCATGCTTATCAAAGATTTCTGCATCTTTTCATTATAGTGATATAACTACGACATCTGTACTACCACAGAAAATGTAGCACGAGGCGAAGCCGAGTGCTACATCTTTCTATGGTAGTACAGATGGAGTAGTTATATCACTATTATCAAACGATCAAGAAATGTCAATGAACTCTATGGACCAGTGACGATATAGACAATCTGCTAAGAACACAAACGTGGTCGGCTTTCCATGGCATCCAAAGTCCTAGTAGATAGCCTATCCAATATTGATGTCATGCATTTCCATAGAAATTAACAATACCATAGAAAGTACTATTATCTACTTCTATGTGCATTTCCTTCATTTGAATTTCAAGTGAACCGATATTTAACTGGCATTTGCATGAGGTGTAGCCTTATTATCTATACCAAAGATATCATCTAAGCTTACTTGCAATTTGGGTGCACTGTAGGGTAAAAAAATGTAGCACGGTAGCCCATTGGATTACATGTATTTTGATTCATAGAAATTCCGTTCTACATTAGAAAATGTAGAACGCATAGTTCAACATAGTGGAGATAGGAAGGGAGTTTGATAATATCTTTTACTAACAGTAAGCAAGAATGGCAACATTCAGACTTCTTTGAGTAGCATGCAATAGCGTCACATGGATTTTGCGGGCTGAAATATCGGACAGTCTTGTCTATTGTTTGATATTTCTGACTTCAAAATCCATGATAATACTGCATTTTAGAATTACTTGGATTCCTACATAATTATAATCCCAATTAACATATTGATAAGATCAATTTTTCGTAATCCCTCATAACTGGTAGGTTCCCGACTGATCCTGTCTCGTCAGCATAGTCAGTCCTCCAGAATCGGCTACGTTAACTCACTCACCTTTACCTGGTGATTAGCCTGTAAAGCCGCAGCTGCAGCAGCTACCAAAGAAGCATGAGCAGCTGATGAAACGTTGGGCGGTGGCCCAAACATGGTGTTCGGTGCTCCAGGGGAAGCTGATGTCGGATGAACGAGACCGAATGTGGAAGGACCGTTGGATGTCATTGTCTTTAATCCTGATGTCATGTTGGTGGGCATAACAGGCGTTAGTCCAGCCACAGCAGCAGCAGCAGCTGACGGTGAGGCAGCGGTCAGTAGGCCCGGGTCGGAGCCTGGAGCCGGTGAAATCAGAGGTAGAGGTGACGCCCCGCCCAGGAATGTAGAACTCCCACCGGTCATGTATGGAGGCTGAGGTAAGTTAGGCGCTGTAGCCGCAAGTGGCATGCATGGCTGCAAATAGGAGAAGTGGGTTAATAGATGTCTTCATAAAACTGAGACGATAAAATTCTCAACAATAACAAATTCTGAACCATCTCTGATTTAAACATGAAATTTTGAAACGATGTGGAATTTAAACAAGTTCGTGTCAATCATTGCAGTTCAAGAATGTTTCACTAACGTAAACCAACCTGTTTCATGTTTGCTCACGCAAACTGTGCTTCGAAGGTCACCTTAAGACACTGGCTAGAACATCAATACATCGATCACAAAAGTTCTATAGCAGAGATTCTACAAACTTCTGCTCAAATATCATCAATTTATATCTCATCACTAAATGAGTAGCTACGGTATCGGAATGAAGACGCTGTAGCTATGCATGTTAATTGGTGAATGATTTAACTTTCTAATTAACATCAAATTTAGATAATCTTGTCTTCCTGACTTTTCATTACAAACTGCTGTGAATCTTGTCTCACGCCTAATAATTTAGATTATGAATCAGTCTAACATCAATCCAATACAAATGACTGCAGGCAATTGGAGTCCTCTTCTCTATAATGAAAATGCGACTACCGAATCACGCCGCATCTCTGCGATATTTTTGAATGCATTTCCCTTAAAGAGGCTAATTAACTGCCTAAATTAAGTTGTTGCAATTTTTGGTAAAAATAATATATAAATGATCAACTCTAATGACATAATTACGCACTTTTCATTTTTTCGCAAAGCTCGTGCATGACTAGGTTGCGAAGGGGTTTGAGGGTAGATTAATTCATCCTATATAAAAAATTGATTCATTTTACTGCCGCGCTTTCAGGTATTTTCACTGCAAGTGCTACTAAATTGTTTCTCCGATAGTTAGACTGTCAGATTCTCCAGCTTGATCGAGAAAAACTTGAAGTATGTACACAGGAAGTTAATCTTTGTCATATACAAGTATCTTGTACTGTTAACTAATTTAATGGTGTCTGGCAAAGTTGTTTTTTTATGTAGGTGAAGCTAAATTGAGATGAATGAACAACATACAATTATCCATGAAATAAAAAGTGATCCCAACTTCACAAAATGCGGGAATGCTTCAACAACCAAAACAGTTTTGGCGAATAAAAAGTCGATCAATGTTTTATCAATTGCTAACTTACTTGCCTGTGAAGATATACAGATACATGTAATTATCTGATGCCAAGGGTTGCATCTGAATACGTTAAAAAAGCGAGCGAATTCAATATCAACATGAAAACTTCCGAAAATGAAACAGAAGCTAATTAATACAACTCTTCAACAAGATCACACATACTTCTTTTTTACGTCTTGGAGTTAGAGATAAGGCCTGGAATTTGAAGAAAACTGAAACATCAGACAAAACAAAGATGTCATTCGTTGTTAACTATGCATTCGATACCCTCTAACGGCATCGTTTTCACAGTTAACACAATCATAGATTTCATTAACTATCCGCTAAAAATGCTACAATTGTTACCCTCAAGTTCATGACTGTAACAAAAGCACGTAAAACATAGTCTTATTTCGCTCACTCTTGAACAACATTTGTTACTCTCACAAAAATGAATGAAAGTTAACCACATAACTGATCTAAATTCAATTATTATAAGCAAAACAGCTGAGAGATATGTTCAGTTGAGAAACTCATGTATTCACTGTGAATATGACAACGTTCAGTAGTTGAAATCAACTGATTCGCTATCACTGAATACATTATCATTTGGGCAATTCCATAAATAATGCATGGACGTTCTGACACATATTCGTCATTTCTCATGATGAATGAATGCGACTTTATCCATGAAAAATGCACCATATCATTCCAAAATAGTCTGAAATAATCACTTTTCAAATACTTAATATTTTTTTGAAATTAATGGAATAATATTGTTTTTCAGTCTTTCTACACACAAAAACTAATTAATTAGTTGTATCAGAAAATATTTCGCCGGTTCGGCCTTATCAATTCAGATAGAAAGAAATCGTAAATTTTGGAAATCAAATGCTAAATCATTTGAAATCTGTGTAAAATTACAAACTATCAATGTCATTATCGATATCTGGCAATTATCCACACATACCACAATTCACTGTCGCAGTTCCATAATTCATTATCTAATAGTCCTATAGTTCACCATGAATTATCATTCTATATCTCCCTAGTTCTGTATAGTTACTGTTGGCATGTTCGGTTGATTCCAGTCTGTTTTGTTGTTGATAACGATCCTTTTCTGTTGTATACTGTTTTTGATGTTGACTGATTGTGTTATAGAAATGATATAGAAATATGAATGTGAAGGGTGCAAAAGGATCTACATCGGAGAAACAGCAAGAAATGCGAATATCAGAGGAGAAGAACTTATAAAGCAATTGAGAGAAAAGAATGATACATCAAGTTTATGGAGACATTGAAAAGGACAAGAATTTTCATTGAGTATAACAAGTATATATCATAATAACGCAATCAGTCAACATTAAAAACAGTATATAACAGAAAAGGATCGTCATCAACAACAAAATAAAATGGAGTCAACCGAACATGCCAACAGTAACTCAGAAGAGCTAGGGAGATATAGAATGACAATGCATAGTGAACTATGGGACTATTCAGGGCTCGAAATTAGGTACCGAAAAAATCCGGAAAATTTATGGCGAGCGGCCTGCGGAGCCAGCCTAAAAAATCCGAGCTTGCGAGGAATTTTTTGGGATTTTAAACCTTATAATGCATTTCCTGGCATCTCAGACATAACTTGAGGGAGCAAATCTCCGGTTGGCCTATAGCTACCTTTAAGGTTTCATGGTCGAGAATGATTCTAAACGCATGTAGCACGAAAAATTTAGCATAGCTCTGAGTGAAAGGAGATGTGGGTCGGACAGCATGCTGAGAGGTCGGAGATAAAGCAGGCGAGTCACAGGCATTATTGCACTACATAACTGAATTATATTGTCACATTGAAAAATAGAGGATTCATTCACAATAATAAACTACATTGTAGTTAGAAGAATTTGTCGGTAAAATAGGCCTATCGTGGGACACCTCCCCCCTAAGAAAAAGCCCTGGCGACGGCCCAGATAACACCATATCTAACTATTATTTGATAAATGCAAACACAGAGTTGCCTAATGTTTTGTGACTTTACTACAGGCATGGGATTGAACCTATTATAAAAAGCCGGAATTTTAAAGAGTAGCTGAATCAGCGGCGCATGGCGAGCGTTTAGCGAGCCTATAATTGCCGCGAAGCGGTATAAAAATTTTAGGTTATAATTCCCCAGAAAGCCTCGAAATCGTCTAATTAAAAGGCTTAATATTTAACACAGGTCTTTACTTTTTAACTATTTATATGACTTAATATAATAATTAAAAACATGGGTATTTACACAATTTAGAATATGTTAAATGTACAAAAATAAAATCAAGTAAGAACCTACATAGATGAGCAGTAGAAATTCATAGTAGGTACGTAGGTACAAATGTATATGAAAAAGTGGGTCTATTAGAAATCTTAGCACGTTTAGCATAATCTTACCCCATTGCCAAAACGTGCTTATTTTGCTTTTCAAACGAAATTATCAAAATGATTTCAAAAAGCCGGAATAGCCGGGAAAGCCGGAAAAATCCCATGCCTGTTACTACCGTCCAATTTTCAACTTTGTATCATTACGTGATATAAAGATAAAGTAGAACTGAAATACAAAGATAGAAACGCAATAGGTAAGACATTGAAGTGATACATCAATATTCATTAATAAAAAAGTTATAAAAATGTGAAATAAATAGTGCATATTGAATGAAAAATCTGACAAATTTAGGAGGCTATGAATCAATTAGTACAAAATATTATTTGGAGTAGATGGGTGGGGGGGGGAGGTAGGTAGGTATGTGTTTTTATTGTATATTTCTGCTTATCTCAAAAATGACAAAAATAAGTTTCAAAAATCCGGAAAATTTCGAGCCCTGGACTATTAAATAATGAACTATGAAACTGCGACAATCAGTGAACTGTGATATATGTGGATATTTGCTAGATATCGATAATAACATTGACAGTTTGTAATTTTACACAGAGATTTCAAATGATTTAGCATTTGATTTACAAGATTTACGATTTCTTTCTATCTGAATTGATAAGGCCGAACCGGCGAAACAAATTCTGAAACAATTTTAATTACAATTATTTAGTTTTTGTACGTAGAAAGACTGAAAAACAATATCATTTATCAATTTCAAAAAAATGATATCTAAGTCTTTCTTTACAAGATCGATAGAAATTACAAAAAATATTTAATAGTAGTCCCTCTTTCGACGATAGAGGAACTGCCAAGTAAATATTTGAAAAGTGATTACTATTTCGGACTATTTTGGCATGGTGTGGTACAATTTTCATGGATAAAGCTGCATTGCTTCATTATGAGAAATGACGAATATGTCAGTGCGTCCGTGCGTTATTTATGGAATTGTCCAGTTACTTCATTTTTCATATTTCCAAGGAAAAAGGTTCTTTTCCCAATATCACGTATTTCAATGTCCATCACTGTCACACTAGGGACAGCGATATGTTTCTATCGTTAATCAGCTATGCAGAGAAAACAATACAACTCGATATTGCAGCTACATCAACTGACTGACTTCTGTTAAGTTCTGTTTGTTCCTTCTCCGATGCTTTGATGAAAGATGATGTCGAGACGACAGTTCGCCAGTTCGGGGTCGCGACATCACGAGGTATTGCAGCTGAAACTTTAGGGGTTCCCTAAAATTTAAAACTTCCGGGTACAAAATACACCAACTATCATAGTCTATCGATTTGACTGACTTATGGACAAACCATGGTCTTGATACTGTGAAAACATTGGGATCGATGGAACAACGAAATTCCGCACAGCGCTACTTCGAAGGGAATTCAAGTTTTCCAATCCGACCTTGGCAGTGTAACGTCGTGAATCACGCAGACACTGCCTATGACTCGGACGCTTTGTGTTGACAATGCGGTCAGTCTGAGTAATCATTGTGCGACCTATCCCTATTGATAGCAGTATCTTGGCTTCGTGTCTTTCGTGATGCAATTGACAGTAACAGTGTTTCTTTACAATCTAGATGTTTCGATTCTGACAGTCTCTCAAGTTTCATTGACTAGCATCAGTGACATCAAGATAACGCTGAAATCGCACCAGCAATTGACTTGCATGCTGAAATCTGTGTGATTCAGTAAGATGCAATAACACATCAAATTTCCGACTTTAAATTCGGAGGAAGATGCCATCGCTACAATTGAAAGGATCGCTGACCACCTCCCGAACAGTGATGGGCTAGCACCCCTTGCAAACGTCTGGTCATGACACTACATCGCTCTAGTCAAAGCGCAAGACCCCAAGATCCCTCACATTATAACTGCCGAGTGCGTGGCAGTAATGAGAATTTTTGACGTTTTTCTTTTTTTCATAGTATTTTTACAACCATCAATGTAGTTTGTTACTGAATATTACTTCCTTAAAATCCGAGTTTGCCTCACCATTGAAGGAAAGGAAACATCTTATCTTAAAGGAACTTCGCAACAACTCAAAGGTAAAGAAAAAACCTCACAAGAAGTTATCGGTCCTAGTTTCAGAAAAAATTTCGGAGAATGACGTTAAAGGCGCAGTCAGAATAGCTTCATCCAATGAGTGCCTGGCATGCAATAACGAAGACACTGTTAAAAAACTTCGTGAGCTGCATCCTGTAGCTTCTGCATTCCGTGACATGCCATCAGAAGATCGAACATTAGAATCCTCTCCACTGCAAGTTTACCCGGAATCAGTTATGAAAGCAATCATGAGCTTCCCTAATGGTTCAGCTGCTGGCCCCGATGGTTTGAGACCACAGCACCTAAAAGAATTAATGGCTAAGTGGCTCGGAGAGCATCGCACAAAACTTCTTGATGCTCTTTCTCGCTTTTGCAACATGCTATTGAGTGGAAAGATACCTGAAGAGATCTGTCCTATCTTCTTTGGAGCTAACTTATGTGCATTGAGCAAATCCTCCGGTGGAATTCGACCAATCGCAGTCGGATTTACTCTCCGTCGTTTGGTAGGGAAACTGTGTAGCTTATCAGTAATGGAGAAGATGGGAAAACTGCTACGGCCTCAGCAGTTGGGATTTGGTACTTCCTTGGGGGCTGAAGCAGCAGTCCACGCAGCTCGAAGATACGCTGACGAAATGACCGAAAACAAAGTATTTCTGAAGATTGACTTTAAAAATGCCTTCAATTCAGTCAAGCGTGATGTGATTTTAAAAGAAGTGATTGAAAATCTGCCTGAGATTTATCCTTTTGTTCGTAAGACATATTTGAAAGAATCTAACCTTTGGTATTGTGATCACATAATTCATTCTTCAGAGGGAATTCAGCAGGGCGACCCACTCGGTCCTCTTCTATTTTGTCTCGCAATTAAAGACATTACCAAAAATATTCGTTCAGAATTAAATTTATGGTATTTGGATGATGGCACGATAGCTGGTCATATCACCGATGTCTTCGATGATTTCCAAATGATATCAGAACAAGCAAGAGAAATTGGCTTGACTGTGAATCACCAAAAATGTGAGCTGATTGTGAGAAATTTGAATTCGGCAACAGGTATTCCAAATATTTCACACATTATTTCCGAAACTGGAATGAAGGTAATCGAAGCGAAAGATGCTGTTCTTTTGGGATCACCTATTGGCATGGCTGCAATCAGACCTACGCTGCAACGTAAGTTGAACGACTTCCTTCGACTCAGCTCCACATTACAAAGTTTGGATGTGCACGATGCTCTTTTTCTACTGAGAAACTGTTTTTCAATCCCTAAATTGACGTACATTTTGCGTACTGCACCTTGTTTCTATTTCCATGGAATTTTAAAGGAATATGATGCGGCTATTCGTCAGACACTCAGTAATATCATTAATTGCCAACTCAATGAAACAGCATGGAATCAAGCCACACTATCAATCTCAAAAGGAGGAATTGGTGTTAGAAGCGCTGTACAGCTATCTCTACCGACTTATCTGTCTTCAGCTCACAGTACTGTTGATCTCTGTTCCTCACTTTTGTCACAATGCAGTTTGCCGGCCGATTATTTCGTTATGTCACTAAGCAAGCCAATTAAAGACTGGAGAGCAATCACAAATGCCGAGCTCCCACTCAATCCAAGCAGTCAACGTGCATGGGATAAGCCGATTCTAAAGTCAGCATTCGATCAGTTGGCGGGTTCGATAGTATCAGCCGCATCGAAAGCGCGGATTCTTGCCGTCTCTTCCAAGTATGCAGGAGCATGGTTGAACGCATGCCCAATACCATCACTGGGCCTGAAGTTGAATAACAGCCAATTGCGGATCGCATGTGCATTACGTTTAGGTCTCCCTCTTTGTCAACAACATGTCTGTGTCTGTGGAGAAACTGTGGATCAGTGTGGATTACATGGCCTCCGATGTAAGAAGAGCGCCGGAAGAAATGCACGCCACCAAGAGGCCAATGACCTTATTCGACGAGCCTTGGTATCAAGTGGAGTTCCTGCCATCTTGGAACCTCCAAGAATTTCCAGGCAAGATGGTAAGCGTCCCGATGGACTTACCATGATACCATGGAAAGGCGGACGATCAGCCGTCTGGGACTTCACTTGCCGAGATACCATGTCACCGAGCTATATCGCTTCATCGTCGCATGTTGCAGGAAAAACTGCATCTGAAGCAGAAGACCGCAAGTTGTCTAAATATGCAGACTTAACATCTACTTATAATGTCATCCCCTTCTGCATAGAAACGATGGGAGCATGGGGTCCATCTGCAATCAAATTTGCGAGACAAATCGGCGCTCGTATAGAGGAGAAGACCGGAGAAGAGCGATCAACAACCTTCCTCTTCCAGAGACTAAGCATCGCCGTTCAGAGGGGAAATGCCATATCCATCCTTGGCACATTGCCGAAGACTGCAGGGCTGGATGAAGTTTTCAACTTGTGATTTTTTTTCATCTCTTTTGTATCTCGCTGTGATTTCATACCTTCTTGACTTCAAATAATATATCTTATCGCATCAACTACGCGAGTCTATTGTAATCGCAATCAGTAATAAAGGCTGTCTACGTACTGAGACATGCTTAGAATGAGAAGGCAACACACAAGAAATGACTGCATGGACTATTTCTTAAGGAACTGCGAAGCTTCGAGATTCGATTCGATTCGAGAACAGGATGCATTGCTGACTCGATTTTTGATTCGAAAGAAATTGAATCGTTTCGACTGACCGAATTTTCCTCTAGTTTTGTTCTTCAGATTCATGACCTAATCTAGCTCATACTGAATGGTTGAAGACGTTAGTTACTAAAAGTAGTTAGCTAAAGCTCGGTGTGCTAAAACATCTCGTCTTCATCTAAGTTGAGACCCGATTATTGAAAAATTCTGACTCAAACCTGGGATCATGAAGCCTAGTTTTCTTACTGACCCATGCCTAATAAGTTTACAAAACAAATGGTAAGCGAGTAAAATATTACAAATTGAAATAAGTCAATAAATGCTCGAAAATAGAAATGTAGCAACGTTTTGGTAAAAGAACTTTTTAGAGCCTAGAATGGCCACAACACTGCAGTCAGCGTGATAATTACACCACTTAGACAAGACCAAGACTAAGTTAGTAGAAGTCACTTGAGGAAAACCTGCAAGATCTGTCGCGAGATGTTAGGTGGGTTGAAGATGTAAAAAAATTTATTTAATGATACAATATGGAGAATACAATATCTGTTGACTTGTATGTGTCTCTGGTAAAAGCTAACTGTCTAAGTCAAAAACCTTCAAATCTATTTGTATTTTCATGAGAATATCCTGTGAAGAGGCTTCAGCTCAAGGCAAAACACTTTGGAGGATAATTGAGGCACGAGAGAATTTGCATCAATACAATCGGAAGATCTACAGAATCAAGCGATAAGTCATGTGAAAATAATTGATTTAAAACTTAACTGACAGCCGTAACTTTGGTTGCTACATACAGGGTGAGCATAAAGTCTTTCACTGATTACAACAATTAATATTACGATGTTTTATTCTAAATATAAATTCTTTGACGATGCCATTCGTAAGCTCAGACGTCAAAGTTTTGGTTTAATCACTTTTGAAGTACCGCATCAATCAATTCATACATAAAATTTCAACTTAATCAATTCTCATCAATTACAGCCTTTATTAGAGCAAAACAAGTTTTTTCATCCAAAATCAAATTCGATTCCATTCGAAAATTTGATTTCAACTACTGTCAATGCACCTTAATATGAGCTCCTTTCGTAGCTCGGAGCGCATCAAAAAGATTATCAATTTCTCTCCAAGTGTTTTCCAGCATCTCGAGACTTGAGGTCGATACCGCTTCCCGAATCCGCAATTTGAGTGTTTTGAGATCACGAATAGGTGATCACGAAACCTTGGTGAGGAATACCAAGTTCTTGTGAAGCTCTTCGAGTTGATTTCGTTGAACTCCTCTCAAAAGAACTGCGTACCGACTCAACCACTTCTCCACTTGCTGGTGGTCTCCTTCTTCTATTGAGATCGCCAACGCTCCCAGTCTCTTTGAACTTTTCGCACCAGTTTTTCATGCTTTTCACATCCGGAGGAGATCGGCCATAATGTGATCGGAAATTCCTGTGTACAGTTATCGGAGACTTAGTTTCATGAAACCATAGAATGCATTGAGCTTTCTCCACCATAGATGCAATGGTAGACAGATTATCACGGACAAATGAATGTTCAACAAGATGAAAAAATTGAATGACTAGAGTGACGGCAAGTCAGAGTTGTGAAATGAGATCATGTCCATTTCATGTAGTATGTGTTCAATCGAAGATCAACAAAACGAGATCAGAATGTTAACTATATGACTTGATTGATTTTAATATGGCACTTAAGAATTATCGTTTGTATCAACAATTCATTATCATGCTAAGAGATTTCAAATATGTCTTTATCGGAATCAGAAATTATTATCAATTGATAAGAATTGATCAAGTTGAAATTTTATGTATGAATTGATTGTTACGGTACTTCAAAAGTGATTAAACCAAAACTTTGACGTCTGAGCTTACGAATGGCATCGTCAAAGAATTTATATTTAGAATAAAACATAATATTAATTGTTGCAATCAGGGAAAGACTTCATGCTCACCCTGTGAGTCTACAGACAGACAAGTGTCAATATAAAGTATAAAATGTTTTGTCTTCTCTTCAAAACTTCGGTATGGTAGACAACTCTAATTGTTGACTTAGCCAATATCTTGAATTAAGTGACACTTCGATATTGAAGTTTCAGACAATAAAGTACTAATAAGTTATGTTTTTATCAAACTTTTTTAATTTGGGGTGACGGCACGGAACCACTGTTGGATAGTGAGTTGTAGTGACTAGCAAATTTCAATAGGTTAGTTTTACTGTTAGAGATACGTTTACACTAACATTGTTCCTGTGTAGTCGTCCTTGGATGGAATAGAATCAATTTTAAGAATCACGATATCTACTAATCCACGGATGCAATCCTAGGCATGCTTGAAATGAAAGTTAATGACATTTTCTTCTTGACCGGAAGCATTTCAGCCACATAAAACTCGTAAATGAAAGCTAATTAAAATGATTGGCTAATAATTCCTGAAATCTCTTTACTAAATATACGATTTATTTCAGGAAGTAACAATGTATTCTAAAGCACTGTGATATGATATAACACAGCATAGCATAATGTCATCTTAATAATTGTTGCTAGATTTCTAGATAACTGCGTTCAATTGCAAAAACAAGTTCTTCTGCTCCCTGGAGTTTTTTGCAGATAAGAAAATTAAAATAAAAACAACCGACGTTTGTTTCTCAGAGACATACTCATGGGTAGGTGGTGAGTCATCCAGATAACTTGCACCAATTAGCAAGTAACAATTGTCTACAATTTTGTCTTGGAGGGGAGTATTGCAGTAAAATCACTACAACACACAGAAAACATTTGATTTTGAGCAGAATCGAGTCGAGATCATGCTGGGGTCCTTGAAGTGACCATTGCCAATACAAAATCTCCCAAGATCTGCTCGGATCCCTCTGCTCAGGCGTCGAGATCTCCTTCATCGCACTTGAAGAGGAGACTTACGGATGAAAGGAAATTTCAACCATTCACGATTGTAGGCCACCTACCGAACTACAACAAATCGACTATCATGTACATCTTGCAATACGTGGTCAAAGAGTGATAACGTCTCAGTCTCGTTAAAGCGTTCAGAAAAAACGATCCCTTTCATCAACGGATTTCTTGAAAATTTGCCTTTTGGCTGTTTTCTGTTCTCGCATTTACAGTATTAGCAACTAAGGCAGACTAACCAACTAATTCATGAAGACCAACAAAATATCAAAACTGATATAGTTCATCACACATGAAGGGCACAGCTGTGGAAAGAATGTGTTTTCACAAATTTTAAGTATTTGCTTCTTTTGCCCGTGTATGAGGTTGATAATCAAAACATTTAGAATTAACTATGCTCCATGACATATAATCAGAAAAATTTTCATTTTTGAAGAATGCTTATCTCTTCAGGTATTCGATTGATGAAGCAGAAGAAAATATCGTTCTCGGATACATTATTCTTCAGATTATCTATTCGGCTCGGATTATTTAATTCCACAGTAAAATTTGCATCGCATCGTCTGCTAGCCTGTCCATATATGCATTGCAACTGATTTTCATTCAGGACTTCTAAGACCTTCAGATTGCATGCTGCATTCAGTTTGTTAGCACTTTCTAATTATCGCTACATAGAAGCCACTGCGCCGACGAGCCAAATGCACTTATGGTCTACTGAAACGATCATGATTGACCTGTCCGGTTTCTCCCCTTTACCTAGAACGGCAACAACATCATGTTAGCACTCTCTAATTATCGCTACATAGAAGCCACTGCGCCGACAAGCAAAATGCACTTATGGTCTACTGAAGCGATCATGATTGACCTGTCCGGTTTCTCCCCTTTACCTAGAACGGCAACAACATCATTAGATAAAATGGCATAATCCGAGAGGAAAGGAATTTCGTACAGAAATACGATTCATTCTCCCATCACTTTCGCATGTTATTACATTACCAAATTCATTCATAATGTCAGAAATCAGACTGCTGATTCAACTTTTAGGATCAATCTGTTAGAATGTGGAGATGTTTGGGAATTTGTGAAGTATGAAAATACAACAAGACTGTCAGTGGTTTAGCTATCAATCATCAATAGGAATATACTGCGGTTGTCACCAACACTTTTGCTGTGGCAGAGAGAAGATTTGAAACAGGAGCGGTCTATCAACAAGACTATCAAGAATCAGAGTAACTAATAATACGTGTCCAATTTGTAACTCCTCGCATATCCTACTGATTGAGAAAAATCTTCTCATCGAAGATGCACATTTTGATGTCGCGCATGCGTACTTCTATTAACAAAAATCTCTGAAATGAATGTCATCCATCAGATGTGTGAAATAAATCACAACATAGAAATACTGTACTGAGAAACGATTAGGTTGTATCTAGGACTTCGAAAGAAACTTTAATATTAACATCTCTTGGCAGCGAAGTAATGAAGAAACGACGGCACAGGCTGTTTTATTTCAGATTTCTGAGATCAACGTTAATCCAACTTAAGCTGAACCAAATTTTAATGCTTTAATTCTTAGTCAGCCAGTACGGGGAAGTTGAGCGAAAAATAAATAGATTGAGGAAAGATGACAGACAAGGAAAACACAATCAACTACATGATACATGAACGGTTGGATCTGATAAGCTTTTCTAAAACTCATCTCACCCCCAACCAAGACACAAAGCCGCATTAGCAAGGTAGAGAAGGGACAGCAACTTATCAGGTTAGAGTTAGTAGCAACCTTAAGTGATAGCGATGGTACCTCCCGAGGCGAACTGCTCGAACCATGGACCTTCAGAGCTTTTGTACCGAACCGCAACGTGGCCCTAATCTAAATGAGCTGTCATTTCCACCTAGAGTTTGTGGAATGAAGTCTCATGAATATCGCTGGTCATGAACGATATGCTGTATTATCTTTTTTTAATTTTTACCGAACTTTAATGAAATGGCAATGGTTCCTGCACTGTGCCATGTAGCAAGCACATCGTCTTGTCAGCCATCCGTGTCAATGTACAAGTAGAAGGTAAAAATCGAGAACTTTGACAGTCTGACTCTGACAATGCACTGACCACATACAGTGAATTTACCGGAAAATCTTCTCAACTATCATATGCACCGAGTACTAAGGTTCTTGAACACCCACCGCGATTTATAAATACCAAAAAATCATGAAGTTTTCTAGAACATTGGGTTTTCAACGTTGGAGTACCAACATATTCTATGGTTTATTTATAACTACAACCCACATCAATTAATGCGGCCCATGAAGAAAACTCGTTCATATCGCTTAGGTAGATTGTCTTGATAATATGGATTTTCCATGTTTGAATATTTGTTTTTAGAAGTACGAAGAACAGCAAGGAGTTTCGCAATCTTTTGAGTAACTTAATAGCTTCTGGTGATGAAAATATTTTTATGAATAAATAAGGACAATGGGGTTGATAAAATTAATTATCGCAAAATGTCATGCGGTAATTATCACGTGATGACTTATTTACCCTTTAGTCCCCTTATTAAAATTCCAGCTGCGATAAGATGGGTTAGAGGTTTCAAAAACTTCATTATTTGGTGAACATCTCCTTCCGTTAATAGAATAATCAGTTTTGAAAATCCGGACCAAAGCGGCAGTTCATGGATACCGCCAAAATTAAGATGACACTTCACCTATTCCAGTCATGTAAAATGTCAGGAGTTACACAGCATGTACAGAAGGTCAGATCTCTTGTTCAATTTTCTGAGTGCATAAACTAGTTAATTAGATTATGTGAATTATTTGCTTCTTAACTATTCCGTCATTCAATCTACATAATCAAAAACTAAGTCTTCACTACAACATAGTGTCGATGAAATTGAGCTTCATCGTAAATTTCTTTCGTTCACGTAAGAGAAAATATGTTTGAACATGTGTTTGGTCAGAGGATAGACTAAACAGAGGTAAATGAATAAATAAATAATACTTCAGCTCATATTCTTCAAGGAATGAGTAGACAGGAGATTGAAATGCTTTCAGAAATTCCAGTATGTCGATTTTTTTGTCAGAAGCAAGGTTATTAGGCCAATGACAGGCAAATTTGAAACAGTTATTATGAGCTTTTTCGAGATGCAACATTGGTTTGGTTGACAACTATAATTCTCTTGTTAATGCGAGGTCATAAGGTGACGCGCTAGAAAACGCATTTATTCTTATTTCTATAAACTTGACATGTAGCTTTCTAAAAAAACAAGCATTCGCTACAGCTGAAATAACAAATGCAAAACACACATAGGTTGAAACCAGACAACCAATTATATTAAGTTATCATTAACCAGAAAAGCAAATAATTAATGAATAAAAAGAAAAAATGAAAATCGAACCATATAAAATCTAAGCATATTATGCTCATAGAAATTGACAACAATAAAACCTCTAGAATGGAAATTAAGCCTCATGCAATGCACAATAACGGCACATAAATCGCACGCATTTTCACTTAGATGCACTTATATATATTCATAAGATGCACTTTCTTATCATTCTCATATATTAGTGATGAAAATGAAAAGCTTTATTTTAGGAAGATATTATTTTTGAATATTTTTTAAAATTGCACCAGTGAATTTGGGATTAAATGATCTACATTTAACCTACTTTCGGTACACTTATGAGTCATTTCTTAACCGTCAACAAACCCCAGCTGTCCATTCTAGTAGTGTTACTTAAACAAATGAAATAAATCGGATTTCTATGGGACTAATGTGTGGTCTTTGTTCTCTTTTGGAATGACTGTGATGTGAGATATCTTGAAATGTGATGGAATGTGTGCTGTTTTGATGATTGCGTTGAATAAGTTAATTAGTATTGTGTTGACTGCGTGTGGAGCGTGTTTGATGCATTCGTATGCATAGAAATTGACAACAATAAAACCTCTAGAATGGAAATTAAGCTTCATGCAATGCACAATAACGGCACATAAATCGCACGCATTTTCACTTAGATGCACCTGCCAACGTCTGTATCATTGGGTTAGAATCAGTCACATGAGTAAATCTAAGGTTTTAAATGGTTCTTCATGCCCCAACTTAGGTCCCTCGGATGTGCCGCGACCTTGAGTCAATTTCCATTCTAGCCAACTTCAGATAAACAGTTTATTTCTATGATTATGCTGTAACCAAAACGGATAGATAAATCGTTTATTTCCCTAAGAATAAAGTTATCATTTCAAACAAGTACACAAGTCAATTTAGGAAGTAAAAAATTAATTATGCATAAGCAAAATGTTTCTATTAAGTTTTATCAATGTAGCCACGGAATGAAAGTGCATGGGTAATATCAAGGAACCTATTAATTCTCACAAAAATTGTGGAAACTTAGGGAAGCCGAGGCTTCAATGATAAGTTTTAAATACTTGCATTAGACTGAATTCGTAAAAATTTCCGGAAAATTGCCATCCCTAAGCATTGTAATGTCAACTAGCAAAGAAAATAAATGAAATAAAAAAGAAGCAAGAAAACCAACTAGTCCACAGTAACCACATATGCATGGCTATTTGAATCTAGGAAATGATTCTCATGTCACAAAAGCTAACTCAATTTTGCAACATTTAAACAATACGAATTTCGATACTTACTCCTAACTGCAGAAGTCCAGATTGATGAATCAGAGCTTGTGTAAGCATTCCCATCTGAATGTTCTTCAAAATGAGGTTGTTCCTACCATTCTGCAGAAGCTGATCACGTAAGTGCGAAGGTGGATGCAGATATTTACAAGGAGGATCAGTTCTATTGCAGCGATTCTGAAGAGAATATGCATTTCTTAAACAGTTCTGAACATATGAAATGTATCACATCTTACTTTTAAGGAGTCAAAACAGCAAACTACTCGACCATTATTCACTTCCACATGAGCAGGAGGATGAGCGAACTTGCAATCATTTTCGGAGCGAGAGCACTTATTACGTTGATATTCCCGACAAACTTCAAGCGTGAGCCACCTACTATCCTTAGCGTTAGTCAAAGGCAGAACAGAATTCACCAAGCTCATTTTCCAAGCTGAAATAATAAAGAAAAATTATGGACAATCTGGTTTACTGTTTGACAAACAGGTAGCATGCAAATCCGTAACTAGTGGTCGAAATACATAAACAGTATGTATGAAAGTAATGGTGGCGCACGGGGGTACTTCATGCCAGGTATTTAGGTAAGCAATGTTACAATATAGCATTCCTTTTTTCGGCTAAAGGAGATAAAGGGGAGTGATATTTTGGAACTTTGTTTATCAAAGTACTTCGTATGCATGAAAGGTTATTAATTAATCAAGACATTGTTCCATATACTTCTGATTTCTCTGAGTTTCTGTATTTGAGGAGATCGATAGATTTCAAAATTTCAAGTAGATCAGAATGCCTGCAGAACTATGTTACGGGATAAGTTTCCCAAAATTTAGATAATTTCCCTTGTCATTTTTAACTTTCATCGGTATGCCTACATAGTCTAATTGCAAACTACGCTAGATGCAAAGCTTATATTCAGAAACCTATCAGTGAGACCGGTAGAATATGTCTAATAAGTTTTCGTCTTTTCAATGTCTATAGGTATATGTAAAAACTAAGATTCTTGAAATATTTATATGATCCTGTGGAAACACGCACGCTACTCCGGTAGTTCAGTGAATCAGAAATTAGAATCGACAACAGAACAGAAATCACTTGAATACATTCCATATTGGCTGGTAACACTTGAGATCTAGACACTCATAGCTCACATGACATGGTTCGTAGTAGGACCCTTCCTCCGAGTTGGGCTTTTACAAACCGAGTCGAGTCATGCAGAGTTCTCATATCCAATACCATAAGAGACGAAAACAATTGAGCAATAAGTAGGCATATCGCCTTTCCCGACAAAAACTGCGGTAGCACTCGGTCGTTATTAGAAGCTTGATCGGTTTTGTAAAATTAAATACTTAGCGAAGTATCTATGTGGTGTACCTGTTTCAGTTATGTATTGCTATATGTCTACTAGTCTCCCCGAAGTCAGAGAAGGCCACTGCTTATGTCAATAGCTCAATAACTATAGAAGTTACTAATGTTTATAAAATGTACCTCGATTTTTGCATTAAAACATTACGACAAAAAAGCACGTTTTCTATCACTCTTATAGGAACACCACATCATACAATCTACCAGTTATAGCACCAATGTGAAAGCTACAGAGTACTGACTACTACGTCATCTTCTATACCTCCGTGCAAACGTGCTTCGTTTGCGTCACTGTTTATCTAGCCTAAAGGGTTTGTTAATTTTAGTGCACAAGGATTTGGATCAAAATGGAAAACAACGCCTGAAGCAACACACTATGCTATCAAAATTTCAGTTTTTGCTCACTGATAAAAAACTAACTACATCAATAATCAAGATCATGTCCGACTTCACATAGGACAAAAATCTGTTTTTCAAAGCTGATGCCAAAAAATGAGCAGCGCAAATGATCAAATTCCAACGAAATTTGTCCACCAGGCTATTTTCCGTAACCTCGAGCAACGTCGGTAATTCGCGGAAATTACGGAATTTCCTCAAAATTGTAGTCTTATTGAGGACAACTTTATCTAAGCACTGATTGGCCACACAACAGCCGATAAGAAAATCACACGATTCCAACTAATCTTGAAACGACACAAAGTTATGCCGCCCTTATTAAGTGTCTGCCTTACAGCCGTATTAAATACACGAAAATGGAATCTTTTGGATAACTAGCGTTCTGAAAAATTATCAGTGCCAACCTTAAGAATCATTTATCTCCTGTCTAAAGCTGAATTGATGGTTCTGGCTGAAAGAAAAAATAAGAAGGCAACTTTACCTTCTGGTACAAAGCATGCATGACAAGACTGAAAATACGCCACTAGAGAAGTTTAAATTTGAATGTAACTGATGTGTCTTGCTAAGATTTTTGTGAATTGTGGCTGTGACAGACAAAACTTTCGCTCCGTATCATTAATGCTATATTTTTCACTTGAGTGAAAGTAATCATTTCCAGGTTGATTCCCGGGGGATTCCCTGGAGCGGCCGACACCCTGCGTGCATAATGCGAAATTTTTATCGAACATTTTAGTATCAAGTTTGGGTTGCATTATACATGGCAACAACGAAAGACTTTACTTGTATACTTTTAAGCTTCACTACCTTAGAAAAAAGAAAAATGGAATTATTCGACTATTTAAAGAGTAGTCTATTCATAAAAAATCTGAAGTTATGTTTGTATAGGTACCGTCTTGGAGAAGCATGGATCAAACTCTTTCATGAATAAGAGACGAATGCTTAAGGACGAACTTGGTTGGCTGAAACAGCGGAACCGCTTGCCCTTATCGCACGTATGTACTCCAATAGTTTTGTATTCCTCCTCGGGATGAGCCATTCGCACTTTCCACTCGATGCTCTACAACTGCGCTTCCGACTACTAAGGATTTCTTGGCATTTTCTCAATAAGCGAATGTTGGATTCATTCACGTTAAATGGTCTGACTGCTGCTCTATTTCCATGCTTCTCCGCTTTTCGATGACTTTAATCTTCAAGGATTTGATATACTTAGAGATCGTTACAAACGTAACACGGTCAGGTTAGCTGCATCGGCCAAGTTTTCTGTTAGATATGACTAGACGCAACAAGCATATTTCTTAATGAGCGATACATCTCAAGCAAAATTATACGTAAGTTTGGAAGGCGTATAATACATGGTAGCAAGCATTTCCCGCGATTTTTGCTGCTGAGTTTGGGGTGCGTAGTATACATGAGGGAGTAGGCTATTACACACGGGAAAACGTGGTAATGAGTCTTGCAAAACTGTCATTAATAAAGCGATATTATTTTATAACATTTTCTGAAGCACCATTTTGTTGATGTCTCATGTATAGAAAATCATTTAAGCCTCACCCGTTTATAAATAGTGCCCGGCACCGGCATGATTTTGAAAATTATATGCTGCTGATTTTTAGCTACCCTGCAAATTAACAGCAAGTTGGATTGGATTTGCTGCGAGATTTTGAAGTATTACATCATGCTGTAAAAGACGAGTTCTCAAAAAAGCATTTTTACATTTGAATGAGAAAATAATAGATGTACACTACAGGATCCATTGGCTTCTCGTCGAGCGGAAGACTCATTCCTGGTGGTGCGAGGTATGATCAGAGATAAGACACTTTCATCGCTTAGCAGTTTATTCAACAGCCACTACATTATGACAAAAAAAATCAGTTTTCTTACACGACTGTCAAATTGTAGCACAACAATATGAACTTGCATATACCGAATATCTGCGAGTCTTGCAGGACTGAAATCAATGTGCTTTTCTACAATTTTGATGATACAGCATAGTGAAATACTGTCCAATATTTGCATCATGCGGCAATCTCTATGAGAGAAACTTGGGTTAGCTTCAGTCTAGCGGTCAGAATATCCAATGTTTTAATTTGTTACACTAACACAATTACCATGCCGGCATCTCTGCCACGATTTTGGCAGAAAAATACATTGTCTGCCAACAGCTTGCAGGTGGGTCTATTCAGCCCACTTCCACGAAGCAAATTGACAGAGATTTGCCTGGAGATATCAACACATTTTTTGTGGGAGTGGGTTTTGCCGGGCTTCAAGCCATGGAAATTATGTGCGAAAACTCAATCCAGATTAGCTCTTATATCGACGTAGAACTACAGACATGCTTAGAATAACATTATTCTCCACACTACTATAAATAAGTCAGCTGTTATCTGTCTCGGCTTTCCTCAGGTGAATTCTTTTTGTATCGGCAAGTACAAACATTGCATTAAAAAATTTCCTCAAGTGTTCTACTTACCTACTGTTGATGCAGAGATTTCTAAATACACGCGAATTAGCCTAATACAAGCGAAGCGCAAAGCAAGTGACGAATAGAGCTAGTGGGAGAATGACACTTCACCGCATAAACCGCAAGCTACCCATGCCAGAGTGATCAACAAATGCATTAACTCGGATTTTAGTAACACTCAATTTAAAAATTATGATATATAAATATTATTTCAGTCAAACAGTATACCCGTCCCCTTCATAATGCATACAGTAAGTGAGCCCTAGCACTACTCTCAAAAGAGCCAGTTTCTTGATTTTCTGTATCAGTTGAAATTAATTAACTACGATACAAGTAATTGCCGGAGGGGGAAAAATGCAGATTGCCTATGTAAAACCTGAATTCATTAGTCAAGTAAGCTATTGACATTAGGAGTCAATGAGAATATATTTGCAAATAGAGCATGCAAAGCATAATATTTATGATGGCTTCGGAATCTGCATCATGTCTTCATAGCGTCATTAGACGAAGGAGGATGGCTACTACATGCTACCACCAATTGACATGCGTCATGTGTCAGCCTTTCATCTGGAGGCAAAACATGCGAGGTCCATCCATGGCAGAAAGCAGATTCGCAATAACTACATCAATATAGTTCCAATTAGGACATAGCAAGCTGCTCTTTTCATATTTCTTAAAATACCAGTCAAAGAGAATACATCGTGCTGCATCGTGCTGCATTTCATAAATGCAGGTGCACATGCGCTATAACTGCACGTGTGTGTTTATTTTCAGAAAGTGGAAGACAAATTCTTGCATGAAAACTATGAGAACCTGTAAAGAAAATTTTCTTTCAAGTTGTTTATATCCATCGAATAATATATCTCCTTACATTTTTGCCGATATGCACGCCTTTGCCAGGAATTTGTTATTGACACGAGACGTAGCTTTCTGTTTTGCCACCAATCTTTTACTGTTATTTCTCGAAAAAGTCTGTAATATTAGGTTCTTTTGAAAATCAATAATAAGATCTGGGATTGCTAGCTCAGTATTTAAAGAATTTTTTCTTCCCAACTAATTTGATGTGTTGAAATTCGTTATGCAGCAGGCTGAGATGAACACATTATCCTGTGGTCCTACATGATTCAATGTGCTTTGCTCTGATGATGTGTCGACATCAATGCCAAGATAATTACGATCGACAGAATGATATCGATGCAATTTCTCTTTGTTGATAGAACTCGTGGCTAATGAATGTAGAAGAAAAGGTGAAAAGACTGGCCTATTTGTTGCTCAAAGTATTCAAGTTATCAATGATGGGCGTATGCATGCAATTGATCTTATCGGAGACAAGCCTAGCTATGTTATCGGACACGTTTTCTGCATTTTGCAAACTGTCATTGACACGAGACTCTTTCACATGTATTAACGCTTCCATCAAAGATTGCTTTGTGATGCTATTCTTCCGCAATTTAAGTTCAGTGCTTGATAAGCGGGCGATATCTGCGGCATTCATGAGCCAGGAAAACCGGAAAACCGAAAGTATCAAGGACAATGAACCACACCAGAACGGAGAGTCACGAATAGCACACGATTGTTGGTCACTTTTTCTTCACTGAATGTTGTGCCTCGAGTGTTCGTGAGTTTATCAATGAAATCGACCCGGTAATTTCCGATGCTTACTTACTTACTTACTGACCGGTTTTACGTCCTTGGTTCCACCAGTTTTGAGGGTTGGACGGTATTCCATGCCGACTCCAATGTTAAGGACGGATAGCGCTCCTCCATGCACCTCGATCCTGTACAGTTCGACGATCGAGCCGCAGGTCGCGGAGGTCCTTGTCCAGATTGTGAAACCATCTTTTCTTCTGGCCTCCTCGGATGTTCGGACCAGGCACTTCAAAGGTCATAATTTTCTTTGGCCATAGCCAGTTAGGCATACGCTCCAAGTGCCCGAACCATCGAAGGCGACTTGACCTCAGAACGCTTTTAAGGTTTGTGATGCCTAGGGCATGCCTTAGTTCACCCTGAAGATGAACCCGACGGGATCCTATACAATCAGATGTGCATATTTCATACTTTCACCCTAATAGATGTAGCCTAAATAAACAAATATTCGCAATGAAGGATATTTGACTCCGAAAAATTTTCTGAAGCAGGTATAATTTCCTCGAGCTCCAGCGACGATACAACGTATGTTTGCAAACATGGGTACTGTCGCCATGTACCACACAATAAATGGGATGCTTCAATCACCAGTGAACTGAGTCATACTAATTCATCACTTCGAATATTCATTGCATCTGACCCGTACAGCATGCTTATCTGTATCATGCATATTTTGAATCATATAGAGATCGGAAATTATATGAAGCATCACTTATTCGTCAGAGCAGAGTACTAAATATCTCTGTTGTCCTGCAAGAATAAACATACGCATACAAATATGAAAACCTTTTATATTTCTTCTTTCTTCTGAATAGGTTCCATTTGTAATTGTACAATTTGACATCGTTTTTGACGGATGAAATTTTTCAGTGTTGCTAAAAGCCAAGCATGATGGCTAGGGTGTGTGTCCCACTGCAGTTGAAGAACTGTTGGCTGCAGGTAAACTACCGAATGTTTATACCAAGTTTTCTCGAAAGGATAGCTACGGAGTTTCAGCCGTTTCAGTTAGGTGTTGCTTAAAACTTTGATTACGAAATGATGATGTATTCATGTGCTCGCGAGTTGATTAAGATAACACTTGTCAGATGATAATTTTTGCATGTTCAAGCTAGTTTGTAACCATTTTTCTTATCGAGAGAAAAATGACACTCCCTGTTGTGGCAACGTTGTTATTTTATAAGACAAGTAAGGAAAGTGAAAGAACGCCTGACGTTTCGTCCACCGTGATATCCAGCCTGATTAAGGATAGCACGATACTCTGATGGGCAAGTTGAGCAAAGATCATCTGGTTTAAATATAGTGGTCGAAATTTTACAACTCGAGCACCGTGAAGATCAGTCTAGTGTTTCAGTCTAAGTATGAGCTTTATGGCAAAGGGATCCCTCCCTCTTCATGGCGAGCTTATTTTCAGAATTTCTAAATACAGATCATGCGTCTGGCCCGCCGACCCAGTCAGACTTGACAGTCTTTTGACATAAGGGACACAGAAGTCCATAAAATAATGTAGTAAGTGCACCAGTCCTAATAACGCATACATATCTACAAGGGAATTTCTATCGTCTGCTTTTGAATTATTATAAAAAACAATAGAAATAATGCCCATAGTATTTAAGTAGAATTGAGAACAATTCGAGCTTATAGCACATTACATGTTTCGGTCATTTTCACAATGCCATCTTCAGGTGAACAACAGTGTGTACAGCATAAAATTCTCTAAGATATAAAATCCACAGTTACATCGGATGACATGATCACGTTTCAAGGCTAAAATCAATGGATTGGTCACTTACAGCAGTCACAGTAGAAGATACTCGTAGAATCATGAAATACAATCAATGCTCGAAAGTGAGTCGCTCGAAAAGCTTTTTTGTTCGCATGGCACAGCTTTGGAATCAGCTTCCCCAGACCACTTTCCCTGACCAATACAATCTTGATACTTTCAAGAGGCGTGCGAATAGGTTTCTGATGGGGACACCTTAATCAGATTAGAAGATCTGTTTTTTTTATTTTATTTATTTAAAATAATACAATTTGTTACTTTTCATTGAGTAACCCCTAGCTTCGTTCATGGCTCATAGCTGCGCTAGGGGTGAAAATTCAGTAAAAAATGCTATTTACAACTACAAATTCAGTCATAGATTCATGGAGCTTCCCCGTTCATTCATCAGGTTATTGTCCGATTTCTTTAATAGAATAGATTCCAGATATCTTGGGTACCTCGTCTGAGAAACGATCCTGAAATTATCTTAGTGAGGAGAGTGAATATGCAAGCTAATTTCAGTAGGCGTTGGGTAGCCTTTCAAGTGTTTATTCATCCTAGTGATGAAATACCTGACCTAGTTATCGATGTAGCACTTGTCACAGTGCTCACAAGAATGCTTATTGACGATTTTTGACTTCAGCTCGGCAGGCACTTTGTCTTTGTTAGCAAAGAACATGCTGGTCTTATAGTCTGGAAGACAGGACGAATTTTGACATTTGGAGAAATAATTTTGTTGATATCTTATATATGTTTTCTTAAAGTATTTTCTCCTTCAGCAATGAAGGGGAAGCTCCAGTTAATGGTGCGAGTGTCGCTCTTGTCAAGCTCACTGTGGTTGGAAGTCCGTTTATCATGTGACTGATGACTGATCATCCGATGTAACTGTGGATTTTATATCTAACAGAATTTTATGGTGTATATACTGTTGTTCACCTGAGGATGGCTTCGTGAAAATGACCGAAACAATATTCCTCTGTAGATGCAACATAAAAGAAAATTATTGTTTTAGTGCATGCATGGATTGCAAAAAGCTTTTGAAATTAAATGTAGTGCATAGCAGTAGAAATACAGTTGAGATATGGGAGGCACATGCAGAATGCAGCCTAGAATCGGGTAAAAAAATCAGTTCATATTACGTTCAGTGCTCCGATTCATTCCCGAATTCGGGAATTTTCCCCGAATTCCCGAAAATATTGACCCGAAATTCCTGAAAATTTCCATTATGCAGTAGCCTATCTCTAACAAATATGATTTTTAGCATTGGGTCCTGTTGAAGTAAAACATCTTCAATAAATATCAACGTTCCTGAGTAGTCATACGAGCGTATGATAGAAATCTATCTAAAATATCAATTTCTAATCTCTCGACTCCTTTATCAATCCTCATTCCTTTATTCCATGAATCTTTCGGTAAAATATAGTTAATTCTATTAAACAACGACGTACATTTACTTCCCAATCCCATGGTCTCGTGAATCGAAGAAGGCTACCGTAGCATTTTGTAAATATCGAACTGGTAGCAAGTACATATACGCTTTAAAGTTTATGAAAGATATGCTATCAGTGCTGACGCAGAATTCGCCATTTTATACTCCTTTTATCGTACTAAATACATATAGTATGATTCCAACATCATTAATTACGAGTATACTTGGCTTTCCCCGAACTTGTTAATAGTTTAATAATTTAATAGTTTTATCTCGCCATATCATATTGTATAAAATGTACAGGCACTGGTCGTCAGTAAATCCATACTTTCGGCTAATGGTTGGACAAATTCCACTGTTCCAATCAATGAAAACCTTCTGAGTTCCTGCTCTGCTGCACATCAGCACTACAGGATGAGAAAAGGGGATGAAGCCAAAGCGAACGAAGATATCAAAAGGAAAAGCATGGAGGCACAAATTATTGGAGATTTTTCCAATTTTCGGAAGTCAAATGACTCACTCATGAATATTGAAAGTTCTGCCCCTGAAACGGATCGGCAATTGCAAGAACTTATTGCCGGAAAAGAGAAACTTGCAGAGTTTATTGCGACGGCAACAACAAAAGTGAAAGATTCGGAAGAAAAATTGAAATTTCTATTAGGGAAGAAAAAGACTCTATTGAAACAAAAAGAAAAGAAGATGGTGTCTTTGATGGACCAATTTGTTGTCAAAGAGTCATCTTCCAAATAACTTCAGACCTTCGTGAAAATAAATGAATGTGGATAAACTGAGTATTTTTTGTAATAAAATATATGTACATGTACTTGTTGAGCAATGGCAGTAGTACAGTGCTTAGATGAAAATAGATAATACATGTGCAACATAGATATGACGTTTCTTCATTGTATGCCGATTAATTAATATTTTCTATGTGTTGCTGTACGCTTTAAGTTGTTGAAGTATCAGATTTGCTTATAGCATCTCAAAGCTTCCACTCATTTTAAAACCCAAGCACATGAAGATAAGCTTTATGAAGACTATTATGCACAATATTTGAAGAAATGTAAGGGATATAACTAATCTGTAGGGGTCTTAACTAGTCTGTTCCCGGGGATCAAAATACTTACAGATGCACTAAATTAATGTACTGCTTTATCAATAGATGAATACTATCCCATTAACGGTTTCTATGCCGTTTTAATGTGATAGTACATAATTCCCGAAAATTTCAGCCATTCGGGAATTCCTGAAAATTTGGAGTGTATGTCGCTCGGAGCACTGTACGTTGGTGGCCTAGAAATTTGATGGAGATTTAGGTTTATAGAATGGGGTCTTTGGAGGACGTGATGCATGTTTTAAGGCCAGTCTGTCATTTATTGACTGAAAGTCCATTTATATGAATTGGCCTTATGCAACACACTCTCTTCACATTGAAGTATTTGATGACCAAAACGGTCATGCGCACTGAAAATGACACTACACCCAAAAACAATGCTAACCATGCAGTGTTATGACACGCAGTACTGAATAATAACTGTCATAATGACGCAAGAACTGTTGAACATCGAAAATTTCTACTTACGTCTGTATGTAATCCCACTGACGATTTGTGATAATCACAAGGTAACAAATGAAAACGCTATTTTTGGTTTAAATAATGACGATATAAGGTGTTTTAATTATGTAGAGACAAGGGTGACATTGAGCTTAACATGCCTATCACATTTTAGGCACTTCCATCATTTGCTGACTGACGTCATCGCTAGAGTAAGTGTCGCAGGTAAACTGTCAAAAGTTCTCATGTTGAAGCAACTTCTGTAGTAACTAATGAGACGTTTCAAATAAATTTTTCTGTAGAGTGTAGTTCTTTAAGTTAAAAGGTTTCTGAACATACGGGTTCGAATCCAGATCTTCTGTTTGAATAGTATGGCCAAACCTTGGATTCTCGATATGAAATAAAATGAAATAATCGAAAATAATCAGGAATTCTCGGGACCGGATTTCCTGGGACGAAGCTCTAAGACCTACATGAAACAGGATTAAAGTCGGATTTCTGCCTTTGAAGATTGTAAATTTTTGAATGAAAAAATGTCCTACCTGATAAAATTTTGAATCTGAGGTATCTTTTCTTGGTACATCCATCCGTGATAGGTATAAGAATATCTATGGTAACGCTAATCTTCTAGCCGCCTAGCGTATACAAATTGTCCGATGCCTTCATTAAAGACAATTAAATAGCTTATACGTTTAACATGGGATTATTTCGAGTAATTGTTTGAATGATACGCGATCTTTTCACAATACACAATACAGTCGACTAATTGGCATTTTCAGATGGAGGTTGCAGCGCACAATCTGGAGGTGGACTTGAACGGAAAACAGTTATGTTCGCGGCTTCCACCTCAATTTCTAGCCGTCGCCGGCGACGTGAACGACGAGCCAATTGAGCTGCCGTGCGAGGAGGACGGTTCGTTATTGTTGTCTACTTTACAAGGACAGTTTCCAGGAGCGTGTGGTCTGCAGTACAGAAACCTCGAGAACAATACTCTTCGAGGGATTCGACTGGTAGATGGTCGGCTGTACCCTCCTGATTATTCTCATTCCTTCGTTTGTGTGTTCCCTAAAGGTACGCTCCCAATATTCAACCAGCATCAGAGTCAGACAGCATTACAAAGAAGGTTAAGTTAACTGGAGGGTAAATTTCAAACGTAGGAGTGGGATTCACAGAGGAATGAAGATATACATGTACTATGATGATGATGCTATGGTCACAGAGAGCTAATAATCTATAAGCTTCCGCACTCACGTATTATTGAAACATGCCGGAATTTCTCCCTTCAGTCTCATATCATCCACTGGAATGCTAGTTTTTAGGAGGATCGCATACAACATGTTTCCCTCAATTGTTCTACTTCTGATTGGATGAACTGCCTAAGTGGGGTGCCTCAGGGAAGTGTTCTCGGCCCCATTCTGTCCACCCTTGCCGTTGATGACCTGTTTCCTGTGTGTGAGAACTCTTCTACTATAAAGTATACCGATGACATACTCCTTCCTCATTTTGTCGGTACAGCAACAGATGATAAATTACAGAAAGAATATGAGAATTGATTGAAGTAGTCCTTTTCTATATCTTCGCCAATTAACAACAGTAAAAGTCTTGTAATGGATATTATTACAAAAAGCAACCTCGTAATGAAAGATATCTTTTTGTCATCCACTTAATTGCTACGTCGTGAAGTCTTTCTCTTTCCTGGGTGTAACTTTTTGTAAAAATCTTAAATGGAATGAACATATTAGTTGTGTTGTAAAAAAAGGCCTCTAGGAGGATGTATACAGGCCTGTGATTACTCCTCAAATTCCTCAGATTCCTCAAATTTGTTTATTGCTCCTCAAATCCTCAAAAATTCCTCAAATATAGCTTAACTATGAGAAATTCCTCAAATACGACACACTGCGGACTAAATGTCGGATAATGTATTGTTTTTGGCGAATGGCGATGATATGTAAACTTCCAATCAAGAAGCTAAGATAGAATCCTGTAACATGTACCCTACATCCATGCTGCTAATCATGAATCACTCATGATTTATTACTTTTCTTTTTCTTCTCTTATGATTTATAACTTAATAATTATTCTCTCACACACCTGGTAGATTTTAGATAGCGTAATCCTGCTGTGCTAGCTAGATCTGATATTTTGATTGGAAACAGACCTGTCCTTTTATCATCTGAATGGGTAGACTGTTAAATAGAACATTTTCAATATATAAGTGATAGACATAATTTTGAAAAGAGCGACTTACTCACCAATTCGTTCCACATGAGGAGAGGAGAACCGTTGCTTGTCCTTTTAGTAAGTATTTTCAAATTTCTAGACATTTTAGGATATAATTATTTTCTTTTAGCCATGTCATATTTAGCACATCAAAAATTAACCATTCGTTAACTTGTTTTTTTATTTTGTTACCTTGACGCACTTTGTTGCGTTGAATACGTTGAATGTCGTTTTCATTTCTGCAAGTTACAGGCCTGCAGATGTTCCGGTTCGTCTGGACTTATTTTGCTAAGCAGAGAAGTTGTCCGAAGTTATTGTCTGTCGAACTCACTCATTAAATGCTTTCACGTATTTAATGAGTGAAACACTGCGATCAACCTACAGAAATTGTATATTTGAACCTTGCAATGTTTTACTTCTAACTTTAATATTGCTTAGAATTCCAACAATAAAATGCACATTCAATTATTTTCATTAATTATTTTGACCTTTTTCACGACCTTCTTTATATGTTTCTGCGACTATATGGCTGCTAAATGCATGCCTGTACTTCTTAAAGAACTTAAGGATATCGATATTCCATATCCATTATATGATAACATATAGGTAGTCCAGCCCACTTGAATTTCAGTGCTCTTATCAACTGAAGCGTTTGTTTCACTCTCTTCCATTTTATTTCCGCTGAACATGAACACATCCGACGGGGTTAAGCGGATGGTCCCTAAATTTAGTGTCTATCTGCCTCCTGGGCACTAGCGTGCGGTGGTTGGAAGCGTATGAAGCTCTGCTATCTCATGAGTCTTTTTACAGCTACATTTTTCAGGGTCTGCCGACCGACATTTATCCTGGATGAATTATTCACTTATAGATCGTTTTCATAATTTTCTGAACACAGGTTGGTGTGAAACTAGTGCACACATGGCTTATCGTTGCATGTGAACTTAGATTAATTAAGACATTGAACCACATAGTACTGGGTTGGTAGATTTTCAACCTGGGTCTACTGCAAGATGTGGACGTCAATATCTCTGCGCAACTTCATGCGAATAGAGGTGATAATCTTTCACTCTTTGCCTGTATGAGACCAACAACTCAACTGGCAAGCATGTTCCCGACACTTGTTTTGTGTTGTATGAGAGAATTCATGCTCATTTGAATGTAGATCGGAGCGATATGATCAAACGCTAACAAGTAAACAAAACCCACCAAAACTTGTGTAGCATAAAGTAAAATTAATAAATTAGTGTGTAATGTGGCGTATCCTTCATAATATATTACTGACTTTTTTAAGTCACAAACATTCCGTCAGCATGTTAAGCTTTCTATACTTATGGGTTACTCTCCTCCCAAATTTGTCTAAAGTCCGTAAAAATTGATCGTTGCAAAGCCCCAGATGCATGTAGTTGAGGATATATCCTACATTAAAAAAATTACAGTATACAAATCTGACAAGCATCATTGAATTGGAGACGATAGCGTGAAGCAGAGCGATATCAGCAGCTTGATCTGACATCCTCTGTTCGACACATTCTAAGCAGATAATACTTGAGGCAACAAATTAATTGGGAAGTGATTATGACCAAGTCAGTATTCCTTTGCAATATACACAACTTCAAAAAGTGGGGTGTGGTCAACCCTTGGGTTACCTTCTTCGTTGTGACTTTCATGATTAGAAGTGTGGCCCAAAATCCGTGCTAAAATTTGTAGTTTTTCTTGCAATTATCATATTAGGTTCCGTTTCCATTCCTCAAATTTTTCACAAAAAATCCTCAATTTTTTTCATAGGCTAATCACAGGCCTGATGTATATTTTCAGGAAATTACTTACAGCAGAAATTTACGCCTATAGCTTACTGTTCAAGGCCTACGTTGCATACATTCGACCTCTGCTAATACGAGGGGCGTTCAAAAAATTCGTAGAATTGCATACAAATACAATGATTCAATGAGTTTGCAGTCTTCTTATAGCTGAACGGACAAAGCAAAGTGAACAGTGTTATGACTGTGAACATAATTAACATAGATCAACTAACACACGAAATTAGAACTTAATTCATCATCTCTAAGCATTTCATTCTGCGAACTTATTGAACGCCCGTCGTATATGCATATGCATGTTTTTGCAACTCTCCTAATTACTTGCTTAATCAGTTCGTGTGAGTTGAAAAGAGAGTTTTCCGAATTATCGGCAACCTACCTAACCGTGAGAACTGTCTTTTGGTCACTGCGGACAAAAGTTGTTTGAAACTTTTTGAAAAAATTGTTGAATCAACGTCCCATCCATAATTCAGAGATTGGCAGTATTAATGTCTTTGGTCAATACTTCTGTGCTCACAGAGTTGTGAAGGTTTGTATTCTGATGATTCTAGTCGGGTAAGATGTTCTTCCACTCTGATATGTAGAGGTCTTATTGAAGATCTGTCGCATGTGGCGAAGCACTTTGTGCACTGAAGTTGGTATACACTGTTCTTTTTATGACAGTTGATGTTATTGAGAGGACTTTTGTTAGGACTGCAGGTGTTCGATTAATTCCTGTTTTGGTTTGTTTTCATCATCATAGTACATGTATATCCTGATTCCTCTGTGAATCATACTCTTAACGTTTTAAATTTCCCCTCCAGTTAACTTTACCTTCTTTGTAGTGCTATCTGACCTTGATGCTGGTTGGGAAACCGAAATTTTGGTCAATAAAATCAAAATTGCAGCTTAGAGTGTCTTTACATTTTTCTCGCAAATTGATATAATGCTGTAAATAGGATAATTAAATATTGAGTTGCATCCTCAGTTGAAAAATGGAAACAGATCTGAATAGCTGCTGTTTCATGCAATATCAGGAATCATTATTTAGGCTTAGTTTACATCTCTCAACATCGGCACAGCTCCCTATTTGAAGTCGCAGCCATGCCCGGGTAAATTTGAGACCTGCAATTAGCTCAATGATAAAATGCTGCTGAAAGAAAATATCCATATCTTGTCCAATCAGGAGGCTTCATCTCCAAGACAACATAGCATTAACCGTCAAGCCAAACTACTAATGCCAGGATATCATATCTTGTCCAATCAGGAGGCTTCATCTCCAAGACAACATAGCATTAACCGTCAAGCCAAACTACTAATGCCAGGATATCATATCTTGTCCAATCAGGAGGCTTCATCTCCAAGACAACATAGCATTAACCGTCAAGCCAAACTACTAATGCCAGGATATCATATCTTGTCCAATCAGGAGGCTTCATCTCCAAGACAACATAGCATTAACCGTCAAGCCAAACTACTAATGCCAGGATATCAGTAATATAAAGCCAGTATTATACTTTGACGCGGGAACTATCTAGTGAACTCTGTAGTTCTGCTAAATCTGAGCTAATCAAGGATTTACCTTTTTTCTTTTATTTGTACAAACTTAGATATCTGCTACATATGTTAAGCAAATTATACAATGCTAAATATGAACAGTCCGAAGCAAAACGTATTACAAGGAATACAAAGAGTGTTGATTCATTTTCGGATTCGGTCAAACAAGAGACTAGCAAATTCTTCCTGAAGTCACAGTTTTTACTTTCTAATCAAATTCAATCTTAGCAGAGATGCAAGCTTAATGAAGTCCCATCGAAGTCATCATATCTTAGTTTGCGGAATGAATATTAACAGATACTTCGGAAACAAGAAGGCGTTGATTTGATATTTACACAACAAACATGGTCTATTTTTCCAAGCGCAATTGCAAGCAACTTAACAATAACCGCCTGGAAATGAAATGGAGAGAAAACGCGTTGTGCACCGCCTGTAGGAAAAGTAGAGGGAAGTGTATTTCCAATCCCAAAATATTTCAGAAAATAGAAGGCTATGAATTCCATTTCCCAGCAATGTGGGAGGCCCAAAACAAAGATTTTCACCGAAGAGCGAGGCCTTTCGGGCGTAACCTACGACCATCGTCAGACTAAGAATATGACATTATGACTCGACATTGCATTATGGAGTAGTAATGAATAATATAGCACCAAGCACTTCAAGATTACGTAAATGCTAGTCATCCGATGTCTGAGTGGCTCGTTGTTTCATCATTAGCCGAAACTACTTCCTCAACTGATAGATTTATGATTTATCAGAAATTACACTGTTTCAAGTTTACTGAATGCTAAATACAGATTTGATTTTAGTTGGCAAACACTCATTAAACGTGAACAATCCACAATTCTATCGAAGGAAAGAGACTTACTGTTAGGCAAAAATATGATTCAAGAGTAAATCGCTCATTAGCGCGTCTTAGAAGAAAAATTCAATGTTGTAGCAATAATATATTCGCCTTGTAGGCCCCGTCAGATAGTACATAGAAAAGTATGTGAATAAAGATATGATATAAAACTCAGGAATTTCAAATCCGTCTGTTGGCGCGGCATGTTTAGTTCCACTCGTGTTCATGCATAAATTTCTGTTTTCCTTGATCAATCTAGATATCCGTCCTTACTCAGATGTCTGTCTAGTCATAGCGTCATTGAAGAAGCCGGTGGTCACTTCCAGCTTGAATTTCTGCATGTTACTTTGTGCCACTCCTCACTGTGTTTCCATAAAACTGAATCTTTCGAGTTAACTGTCAATAAGTGTTGATGTTCATTCCTTTTTTTGTCATTTGCCATTCACATCTTGATGTTTCACCGATTTAATTGAAGCAGTGTCTGTAAATCAATCAATTCTGTAATGTAGCCCGGTGATGCGTTCCTTGGTGGAGTCACTTGTTCGTATCCTTCGGTGTCGAGACCACCGGTGTTGTGGCAGAGTGTTTGCTCTGAGTCCCGGAGACCTTGGTCAGGTCAAACCGAAGACTTAATAAACAGTTATACTATGCATTCTTGCTAAACACTCAGCTCAAACAGAATGAGAGTAGGATGAATGACAACTCGGCCACATGGAAGATAAACTCCGTGTCTAATGTGCTTCCAAGTATAAACGAGGTACATTTATTTTGACAACTTTTTTAATGCTAATATGCCATTAGGTCTATGTCTCTAGCTCCCAGTACCAGACTTCTGTAGATGTTTCCGTACTTTCTGTGATACTTAGACTGTAACAACCATCTTTATTATCCTATCGAATTTATGCGTGATGAAGTTGACACTTGGCATGTCAACAAGCTTTGTCATGATACAAATTTGCGTGATGACCTCGTGAACCATAAATTACTACACACAGTCTTTACATGACAATTCTTAAGGATTTCAGAAGTTAGCCATGTAAAAGAATTCACCTAATTCAAGTATGATGTATCGAATCTGATGGTATCTTTCATCATATGACTCTGTGCAGATGAGCTTGATTTAATTAAGTACTTGCCAGTCATTATAAGAATCCTGAGTCTAAAAAATGCCTCACCTAGCCCAATATAATTGTCGTAGACGAGTTAGAAAGGATTACCGCCATTTAAAAACCTGTCATTAGTCATTGAAAGTACATCCGGGTTATAAAGTCAATCACCGACCTGCTCCGTGTTGTCAAATTTTGACTGATTCTGACTGTCTCGAGTATCGCACATTCTTGCACATTTGGTGTTCGGGCTTAATTTCATTTTTATACGGCATGATCTCCGTATATATTGATGCTCCAGTAATGATGTGTAGTCTTCCTCAACGTTTGATGTCCTGTGACTCGAATTTCCCTTAATCAAGAATTTTTCAAGATTGTTTCTGCAGACCTGTTACAAAAATAAAAAAGTGAGTGAGTCAAATAGGCTTATTATGCTTATAAATCGAATACTGTAACATAAAATGAGGCACATATTGTCACACTTGAACCAAAGGCATTGTGTCGGCATTTTGTAACCTTAAGGTGTTAGTATTGTACTAATGATTAACTAAAAAAATACTAAAATTTCTACGAACAAAAATATTAAATGCATGTATATGGAGTGTATGAGCATCTCATTGCTGCAGTACACATTAAAAACATGCCACTTAACTAACCTTGAAAAATTAACTTAACAACTAAAGAAGATATGTAGCGAAAAAGCGTATTCTTTCTAGGAAATTCCACTATACTTGCACAAGTGCATCAAATAGCGATAAAGCGCGATATCTGATCAAATTAATTGTCCCATTTCAAATAATGACTTTCTTTTTTTAGTCTCAAGTTCACTTCCAAAAACCTGACATCTACTTTCGGGCCACATGACCCACCTTCAGAACCACTATTGTAATTAATGCATCCCATGCATGATGTGTCAATATAAAATATTCCGTTCGAAAATTAAAAGCTGCATTTAATTAACTGATCACGAAGAGCTTTCCATTACATCGTGTTTGTATGATCGATGATTTTTTAAAGGGAAGCTTGTTGCCGGGATTTTATTCTACGGATGCAGAACATCTTAATTCTCTTTCTTTACATGTACAGTATATGCCTCAATTTATCTTGTTTCTCAAATCGAATTGATTGTACATATATTTACCTAGACAAATAGGTTTTGTTCGATGCATTAGCAGTTTAATAGATAATGGTTTCTATTCGCAGTGTTCAAGTGAAGTCTGACGTCAGAAGATTGCTGATGCAGAAGCTTTTGTCAGCTTCTTTAGTATGTCAGTCGAATTCATAGGCAGTCAGTTTTGTGTTTTATCCAATTTACTGTGATCTCCCGACATGTAGCATCTGGTCATCATTGTACTGCGAAAAGAGCCCTGTGGATGATTACTTCTCGTGTGAGAAGAGCTTGCCCTTAAGATTACGAGATATAGCCAGTTAAGTACGGAAGTTAGACTATAAAGGAGAAATTCTAAGACGAGTTTCACAAATTTATGTCATGTAGGCCCTACGCGAGGAGTGGTGTAAATGTTTCAGCTGTTGAACCGCTTCTTTAACCCATGCACTGCCAAAGAAAGTGAATGAACCTATTTAGCGAGATAGCAGATGAAGATGTAATTTTGTACTTCATTAACCAGGGTAGGCTTCGGTAGGCTGGGATTAATGACGAGTTTTATGGGATTTAGTGTTTTCCCGCGTCCTTTGATGAATTCTGCGCCTTAACAGACGACAAAGTCATGACGCATTTTACAATGGTTATATGATAATGAAGAATAATCATCTTTTATGCGTTGTCAACTTCTCAGAGCTGGTCTGAATTATTTGATGAGTCAATCCCATTTCATCGGATGTCAGACGTCTCTATTTCATGAGTTTGTTGCAATATTTTGTAAAACAGGTCTTGTTTCCGTTTCGTTTTAGTTGTTTTTAAAAAAACGATTCGAACGTTGTTTTAATTGAGGGTTAAAACAATCAGGCTTAACAAAGGGCTTGAGACAATAAACGGAGAAAGTGAGGGCATTATTTGCTGCTAGTCCTAGGGGTGAATTCTGGATAGTAATTATTCGGATGATTGAATGACAAAAAAGGTACAATCAGATATTCAAGTCGAATTCCGTTTGGATCCCGGATATTGCTTACTAAATACGGTAAATGAAATTTCAATATGCATTCGCATTTCTTGATCCAAACAAATAACATGCACATCGAAATGACCTGCGTATTACATTATTATTGCATATAAGTTGCCGAAGAATGTCAGCGGTAATGTTGCTACATGTACAAAAAGTGCGTTGATGATCCGAAAATTTTATCCCCCAAAAAATCCGCCAATAATCCCGCTCTGGATCCCTCCCAATTGCATCCGCGGTAGTGCCAACCCTGTCATTAGCTTTGCCCCATCCAAGGCTATGTTATCTTAGAAACTTATTCTCATCAGTATGAATATTGACCCCCCGAGCACCGCGATGAGGCAGTGTCAGACGGTTTCATCCACATGTATGAGCGACAGATGTCGGATGTCAGAGTGGGCAAATGCGGAAGTGTGGATCAGATTTCGTGGTAATTTGGCCGCAACTAGTTTGTGTCATTGGATTGCATAATTCTGAAAATAAACATTTTTATTTCAAAATTCCTTGCATCTGTGATGCCATCTATTGATGAGTTCACGGCAGATACAGGTAAGAGAATTCCCCAGTAAGTCATTAACACTTCGACGCGCAACATTAACAAGAACTGAAATCTGATAATTATTCAATTGAAAAATATGCACTGTGATGGATTTATCTGCAAAGCAGTGGGCGTCCTTGTAAACAATTCTGCATCGGACATCTTCAGTCTATAAACAACTCTCTGAGAATTTGAAAGTACAAATTGATAATTTTACATAAAAAATGACAACGTGGATTCACGAGTTCAAGAAATGCTGGTAATTTGATCATCACTGGCTATCTGACATGCTCACACTTCGAACATTTACAGCTGATTGCAAGGATTATCTGAATTTCAGACAATGCTAACCCCCAAATTACTTGAGAGAATTTATCTCAGGCAAATATGCCTGGTAGTTGTATCCTGATGTAAACTCGGTAATATAAAGTACCGTATTTCTTTGAATAAGGGACGCCCTCGAATAAGAGACGCATGTACAAAAAATAGACTGCTATAGACATATTACATGCAGGCTATTGTAATGCGGTAGCTACATCCGCCTGAGCGATTATGAGGCCTACTTATCTTAGTAAAATAAGTCAGTCTACTAGTAAATACCGGGTATCATGACCATTATTGTATAATATATAAAGCTTCTTGTTGTTGTACATGCCGTACATGCATGTTGTACATACGTACATGCAGGCCTACCTAAGGTTACTTCATCTACCATTTAAGGAGGCATTATACGGTAGCTTCCTTTGCATTTGTAGTCATGTACCGGTCGGTAACTTTTGCTGTAAATACTACTTGATTATCGGTATTTTCGTTTCGGTAAATTCAGATCTAGTCTACATGTATAGTGGCCAACATGTACTGGTATATGAATGTATTAGATGAGTCTACAAGATATGCTACTACAAACCATAAAACTCCTTTCATTTCCAAAATATCTGAATTATGATAAAGCGTATATATGTAAGAAAAATTACTGGCGAAATTTGCCCATGACATAGGCGTAAGTGAGGAATGCAAAGGTTACCTAAGAGAATAGTAGCAAAAAACTAAGACATCTTTTTCTAATGAAAGAATGAAAACTTGAACATTTGATAAATAAGAGACGCCCCTGAATAAGAGACGCCCCTGAATAAGAGACGCATCAATCAGGGATCTGAAAAAAATAAGAGACGCGTCCCTTATTCAAGGAAATACGGTATATGCCCGCATGAACTTGTATTCTACCTGTCTAGTATGTCGGCTAATGAAAAACATGATGGTTTGACGTCACTACTCCTCCATACAGGGGCTTGGACGGGGCTGACACAGACAGACTTTCATCTGGAGCGTTGTAATCTTTTAGTCCGGATGCCCTTCCTGACGACTTCCAATGACAGTCTCGGGACTCGACCTCTGGACCGTAAGATCGCTAGGCCAAGCACTTAACCACTGTGTCACGGAGACAATGACTAAATAATTAAACAACAAACAAAGAGAGCAATCACAAGGCATCTTGTTAGTTATAAGGTGAATTTGATGCAATCGACTGCGATTTTGTAAAGCAACGATGCACGCTTCGGAAACTATGTACGGAGACTGATTCATCTAACAAAAAGTCAGATCACTTCTAAGGTGTTGTAATTGATTAATCAACCGCATTAGTTGATTTTAGATCAGCTTTGACGTTTGCAAAATTCTTGATGACTTATTCACATACTGAAAGGCCTCTTCACATTCTTTCATCAGACTGATGAAGATATAATGCAAACTTCGAAGTCTAATATTTTGGATCACAAAAGCATTCCTTGACATGATTGTGTATTTTCAAAATACAAGCTTGTTCATGTCAAGGCACGATATTGTGAAATCTGTCGCCAAGTCTGTCGTCTCCAAATACCTTCTTCATGCAACAGAGCTTAGCTGCTTTAGTTTCCTTCATCTAAGTAATCATCATGTAAGCTATCAGTGGAATTATGTAGACGTTGTGCGTTGTTTGACTTTATGAAGGGAATTAATAAATAAAACAACATAATATACTGCAAATCTAATATTATTTTTATGTATATTATTTTATATATTAGTAATTGTAGTGTATAATAATTGTGTAATAATTATTTCTTGTTTATAATATTAGTTATCAATAATTATAAATACGCGTTTTTGGATTTCTAATATGATATATAGGACGGCAGGGTGTCCGCGCTCCCTGGAAATCCTGGAAAACTCCTGGAAATTATGAGACTTAATAAAACACTAATTGCAAGTTTTTGAAGTCATACTCTATGGTTGAAGTGTTTTCTATTTTTCCACATTTTATTTTCATATCTCTACTTATATGTTACAAATATAGCCTTCATTCTCATACAATTTTTTTGTTTTTAGAACATTACAGTGACTGGAGTCTCCTATCATAACGTATACAACATGAATGAGACTGAACTGCGTGGTATGGTTAACTATGTTGTCGAACTTTTCATTTTTTTCTAGAAATATAATGTAGCCGTCTGATCCATATATTGGTATTTTTTATTTGGAATCACGTGCGTCTTAAAAATTCAGCCAATTTCACTCCAACTTTCAAATTTTTTCGTCAATAATATAAATTATGGTATGCAAGCTCCTTAGCACAGAACTTTAGGTAGATTTTTCCCATAATTTTTCTTTTAAATTTGACGAGTGTATTTGAGCAAAATTTCCTTGCAGAAAGTCTGGAAATTTTCTTTCAAATTTGAAACCCCCCCCCCGTTTTTTTTTGTTAAATTTCCCTGGAAAACCTGGAAAATGAATTTTGCCCTGGAAAACACCTGGAAATTTTCATTCAAATTTACGCGGACACCCTGGGACGGATATATGGAGGATGTACGGACTTTTTTTAACTAAGACTGCCAGGCACATTTGACGCGGCTCGAATATGATTTAGATCAACTTCACCATTCATCATTCATGCTTAAAATGTTTCTCTTCTAGCAACGTACTCTATCCAGTATTAACGCTTTTCATTACGCTGATCATCACCCGTAGAGCAAATAAGAGTTAGAAAAAATATATACGCTATCACCTCATCATGCTACACTAAATCTCTTTTCTCTATCAGTCGAGAGAAATACTAGGATGTATAGTTAGTGTCTCACAATATTTTGACAATTGATTCCTAGAAGCTCATGAAAAGCTATAACTCAATAATCCCTATATATCCTCCGTCATGGTCCCTGCTGCTTAAATCAAATATGAGTCTGTCCTGCAGGGACGGAGATTACATATTTAAAATAGGAATTGGCGCTCCATTTCATCCGCTCCCCCCTCCCGTGTACGATGATTCCTAGAAGCCTCAGACCATCCCCTCAATCACCCTTGTAGCAATCATTTTGGAATGATTGCGTTGGTCTGACGTAGACCCTTCGTTGCAACGGACGACTAGTACTAATATGAATGAAAATTAAGAGTCAACTCAGCTCAAGTGACCCTCCGGTCAGACCAGCTCTCCGTGTGTCATTTCACTGATACGAAATGTCATTGAAGCTGTTTGTAGCGAGGTAACGTTTTGTTCTGATCTCTCAGCTGTCGTGCTCGCTGTAGAAATGTCATTACAGACACCACCGTGAAGGGATTTGAGTTAAACTATCTGAGCGATCACGTGAAAAATCCCTATTTGTAGAGTATCAACTGAAGTGACCGAAATTAACAGCTGGAATTCATTCAAAAACAGCTCACTTGGTGTTTATATCGATTGATCAATGTCAGTTGAGATGGGGATATAAAAATCGTTAAATGTGTGAGAGAAACTTCTTAAAATGGAAAATCAGTTCAGTTTGACATATTGCATAGTTCCTGACTTTCATTATACGATCGTCAGCTCATTTCCCAAGTGGATCTCGTCTCGAATTGTTCTAACAAAGCAGCGATTAGGAAGGGAACTAAATTCTTACAAAAGGTAATCACTTTTGAAATCAAAGCGTGAGGAACGTGAATATTTGCCGATAGCGGTCTTTTTTTCAAATATCGGCGGCGTGTCGAAAAGTTGAATTAGTTGCTTCAGTGGTCGTTAGAGCTTCTTTAAAACTCATTTCTCAAAATGCTAAATAAGTCAACTACACGTACTGTTGCATCGAATAATCTATTACCGCTACGAACTAATTTTAAACAATATCTGATTGACTTCACCCTTAAATACATTTGATTCAGGGTATCATCGCGTTGATGGCATTGAAGTACTGAAAAATTCAAGTCAAGTCGTCCATTAGGAATAAATCAGTCAAAGGTGTTAACCTGATGGGGAGGGGATCTATGGCATGGATAGGAATAGTCTTAGAATATCAAAATCATCATAAATGTGGAGTAGTTGAGCGTCTGGAACAATGAATAGGCACTTCGTTTTTGCGATCGTTACCTCGTGGTGCCGAGGCCTGATCAGGTTTTCAAATTGGCAGAATTGGGAGCATGAATTTGTTGCGGGTCTGGTTCCCATTAACATCGCTTCGTCGCTCAGCCGCGCTATCTTCCTTCATAAAAAAAAGCTTTGTGCGTAGTGCGTGGTGGTCGTGTCTCGTTGCTCTCAGGTCACGTCATTGTAATTGTCCTGGTTCGTCGGTTTTTCGTCACCGTTCTTTGAAATTTTTGTGATCTCCGTGCTTCGCATCAGCTTCTCAACGTCGTTGTGCACCTTTTGGGAGCATTCTGCAGGGGATTTTTCCTCTATCGCCGATTTTGTGATCTCCTCGGTCTCCGTCAGTGATTAGTGCTTATCGGCTTCACTTCGTCTCTTGTCTGCGTGTTGCCTGTTTAACTCTGTGTATGGAATTTCTGACGTCAGCCTACCGGGCATATGATGCAGATCGACTTTCAATAACCGGATGCAGTTTGGTTTATTGCAGTAACTACTACCGTTGCTTCACTGGCCTGTTGGTTTCAGCGTCGGGTTTGCTAGTTTGTGAACACCAGGTTGAAGGTTCGAATCCCATCAAAGAAATTTTCGCTGTCAGTACAATACTCTTATTACAATCAATTTTCTTGAGTTCTTCTGAAAATTTTTGACTTCACTCAGAAACTAAACGAAGAATAGTGCTTCAGAAAGCATGAATACTCCTACCTTTATGTCAGTGCGGCGAATGTCAAATTCTCAAATCAGCAGATTGAACAAAGATCAGTTAACTTCTGTTTTAAAGGAGGCTGTACATGCCTTTGACTCTTCCGAAATCAAAAATTCTGCTTCTCTAACAAAGGCTGACTGTTAACAAATGTTCAATCCCTCAGACCTAAATATGATGAACTTTGTGCTATTGCTACGGTAGAAAATCCAGACATCATCGCCCTCAGTGAAACATGGCTTACCGATGACATTTCTGATGATGAAATTGATATTCATGGGTATACTACTGTTCGTCAGGATAGAGTGGATGGAAGGCGAGGTGGAGGTGTATGCGCCTATGTACGTTTCAACATTTCCTACGTGATAGTGCAATTCCACCGACGACCTTCTTTTATAGAATGTCTTTGTATTCATTTAAAATGTAGTAACGTTGTCATGGTTATTCTTTATGTTCCCCCAAATCTTAGTAGTTTCCAATATAGTGAAGTAAACGATTTCATTGTAAATTTTTGCGATATGTTTACTTCCTCACATTTTCTTATCGCTGGGGACACCAACCAATTGTCTACAGAGCATATAGAACAATCTTTGGATCTTAAAGAAGTTGTTAAGTCTCCAACCAGAAAAAAGTCTGTACTTGATAAAGTTTTGTTATCTAAGTCGCTTTTGAATTCGTACTTTTGTCAAAATTGTAGTTTAAGTAAATGTATTGATCCCCCCGTTATCGTTGGTCCTCCGATTGGTGGCTCTGACCACAACACGGTTTTTTTGAAACCTTGTAAGAACTTAAAAGTCGTTCATTGTGCTGACGGAATTTCATATTATACAAGAGTATACGATTTTCGTGAATGCTATGTAGCCGCTTTCATAACATATTTGTTAGCTTTTCCTTGGCAGAAATTTTATCGTCTCGAATCCACCTTGGATGACAAATGTAAAGTTTTCTACAACATTTTGAACAATGCTATGAAACATATTCCCTCTGAGATAGTCAAAATTACAGGTAAAGAAAAGCCATGGTTTACCCCAAAGTTAAAAGTACTAATAAATCACCGCTATGCAGCCTTTCGGAGTAATGATTGTGAGCTGTACAAATCTTACAAAGAAAAAGTGAAGAGAGATATAGAAAAGGCGAAGCACAACTGGATTATGAACCTAAAGCAAAAGCCAAATGGTCTGTGGAAGGCAGTAACCAATGTTAGGAATCAGGGTGATCTTTGCTACGCAAATAACGACATTGAATCAATAAATGCAGCTTTTGCTTCAAACTTTGGGCAAACCTCAGACTTGTCGAAGATCATGAGAGAAATTAACCAAGTAGAGGAGACTGGGAAATGGAATGTTCATGTGACAGTGGAAAAGACAAGGAAGTTGCTGGAAAGACTGAATACCAAGAAGGCTGCTGGCCATGATGAGTTTCCTCCGTTTCTTGCTAAGGTTTCAAGTGACGTCCTGGCTGGACCACTCTCACATCTCATAGCACTCTCCTTTGAAAACCAAGTCATCCCTGAAATTTGGAAAATTGCAAGCGTAACCCCAATTCCCAAAAAGAAGAATCCTACCACTTCAGATTTCCGTCCCATCTCTGTATTATCTGTTTTCTCCAAGGTTCTCGAGCAATACGTCATCGATTCTATCAAGCCTGCACTTATAGAGGCCTATGGTACAAATCAATTTGGCTTTCGACCCAGATACTCTACCATACATGCCAATATTCGAATTGTGGAATATGTAGCATCTTGCTTAGACGATATGCAAACTTGTGGATCTGTTCTTCTCTCGTTCGACATGGCAAAAGCATTTGATCGTGTCACGCATTCAAGCCTGCTACAATCGCTAATTGACGCGAAACTGCCAATAGACTTTCTCCTGTGGTGCTGTAATTTTTTACAAAATCGAATGCAATACGTCAAAATTAAAAATCGTTTCAGCTCTACTGTTGCAGTACCTTCTGGCATCCCGCAAGGTGGAAAACTGTCACCATTCCTCTTTTGCATACATATGAGTTCATTGGTACCATTTACTCAATTTTCTGTTATGTCTAAATATGCAGATGACGTTGTTGTTATGTTCCCAGTCACTGACCTCAGTACCATTGAAGCAACTATAAGAAGTGAAGTTAACAATGTTGAGAATTGGTGTACCTTGCATGGTTTAACTCTCAATACAGGAAAGACTCAATGCATGTACATTAAGAAGAGATCCATGTCTTTATCTCCAACGAACATCGTTTTTGAAAACCAGCTAAAGATTCTGGGAGTCATCTACAGCGCGAACTTTTCATGGGATGACTTTGTCGACACATTATGCAGACGTGCTAGTCAAAAGCTCTTTATCATAAAGCGCCTAAAGTATTCCTTGTCGAAAACTGAGTTATTACTCGTCTACAACGCTGTAATTTTGTCTACCCTCGAGTACAACGCTCCGCTGCTTATTGGCTTAAATCAGAAAAATTCCGAAAAACTCGAGAGAGTGCGCAAACGTTGTCATCGCATTATTTGCGGTTCTGATTGCGATTGCGATAAATTTACACCCCTGACAACGAGACGGGAAACACAAGCACTGAAACTTTTTAGAGACATGTTACATCCTGAGAATCTTCTTCACCATCTTGTCCCAGCGAATTTGACTCAATCTCGTCTGTCCCATCAGCTTGTGATACCTTACTCTCGAAATCACTTTCGCCGCTCATCTTTCATACCGACGTGTGCCATTTTGTACAACAGCATGACTTAGTGTTTGCTATTGACTTAGATTTTCTTTCTTTGATAATTTGATAAATTACCATGTTCCTTGTTATCAGCGCACCTTAATTCTGCGAAAAGAATTGTATTTATACCGAATGTACCACTTCCGATATGCATGATTTTCATTACAAATATAAAGCATACTACTACTACTACTACTACTACTACTATTTCTGTTCCCTCATTAGTCAACTCAACAGTAATTTTTCGCTTCGTCCAACTATTAGAAGTGTTTCCTTTGACCGCTCTGATGCACGATTCGCTCCCGAGAGCTCCTCAACTCTAGTTTGGTGCATGCATGTCGTTTCGTGGGTGATAGAATCGCTTTGCTTTGCATCGACCATAGGGAAGAAAAAAGCAGGTGAAGCACACACTTATTGCTTGACGGCGACTTGATTCTAGGAGTGCTCATTTGACAGACCAGGAGAAATTTGGAAAAGTCAAGTGTTTAATGATGCATACACTACAATGTGCGGTACATGTGGACACTCGACATCCATTGTACCGAAGAGCTAATGACAAATAAAACCTCAGCTTTTAGGTACGAACAAACATGCAATGATAATCATAAGATTGATGTCATGGAATTCGATCTAGATGAAGCAAACACAGCTTTGCGGAAAGCTATCCTTATAAAGAAATGCAAGCCACAAATAAACTCAAAAAGTTGAAGTTGTTTGTCCCTTTGAACATCTATACTTCGATATGTTTGCTCAATTTTGAAATTGTTTGCCGTAGCAACCTGAAGATAACCTTGGTCATGGAATTAAAATATTCCGCCCTCCGCGCCGACTTGTATTCTGGACTATCGCCCTCCCCGGGTAATTTTGTTTCTGAGTTCATCTCTGCTCCTACTCGTTTATTGTTGCTCTATTCATAGACCCTGATCGAATATTGTTAGTGCAAGCTGCATTATTTATGAGGTTACTCCCGACAACTTTTCGGATCAGGCCTAAAAGTAGGTCATACATGACAGTCAGTCTGAATTGTTCTCTCATCCCTAGTCAATGTAATGTCATCTTTGGTGCAATCTTCAAGTATATGTAAATGTCAATGCTCAGAGATAGCTTAATGTGCTAGATATTTGTTACCAATTTAAAACAATTTTCTGTACATTTTTATGTCGGCAATGACCCTGACAATTTAGCATTTTTATTTCCCAGTCTTCGTGTGAATAATTTCAATTGTATGAATAATACGAGCTCAGCTCCGCTTCATTTGAGCTTCATCCCGCTCCTCCCCGCTGCACATCACTGATGTTGTAAAGCATGATATTATCATCAAACATCTGTCTTCCCTGAATTTCTCCTGAATTATCATGTCGAAACAGTTCATCATTTTACGATCATTTTATAGAGTTTTCTGTTTCCGGAGTAGAGGTGGTTGTCTTATTGATCCAAGAGCAAGCAGCTGTGACCGTCACCAGAGTGCATGTCATCTATCATTGTCTCAGTGATCAGATAGGATGGATATTTGTTTATTGATTTATTCCAGTCGCATAACACAAACTAAGTTGTGCTGTTGACACATTTCAATTTAACGATTTGTTAAAAAAGACGGAAACGACTGTCTGCGTGACGATTGAAATGATCACCATTCTATTCACATTCTTCATTGTTGTGTATGATAATTGTCTAGATCGACTAGCAATAGAGGATTCATGTACACGGCATCGAAGTCTGCAATAATGTCTGGGTCAAGCCAAGTGTGATGAGGGAACATAAAATACTCATTTGCCTTCAGAATAGTATGCCGGAATTTGCTGAATATAAAAATTATCAAAGCTCTAAATATCAACTAAAACTTCATAATCTGCGCACTTGGCAACTCAACAGGGACAAATATAATGTGCAAGTAATTCTAGTATTCAACATGGTAGACAAACATGCTGATAGTTCACTATAACGTCCTTCACAGGGACTCCGCTTTACACAACCCTCTACTAATTCTATGCTGCTCCCTTCAAGTGATAAGCAGACATTGAGCCGTCTTTCATTGTCTTAGAATTGCATATGTGCGTTTTCCCATACATCTTTGATGTTCATTACGTACAGCTTCTAAGGTACAAATGTATTTGAATCTTACTCAAAGCTATTAACAACAATGAGATAAAATAAACGATAGATCAAATTGCCATGCAAAAGATGTGCGGCTGGTAGGATTCGAACGTACGACCAAGGTTAACTAGACCTGTGCTCTAACCAACTGAGCTACGAGCCACTTACGCGACTCTGTCAATTGGCAGGATCAAACCCTCACCACCACACATCAGTTGTCAAGGCAATAATAATCAATGAATAAATAACTCGTCACAATTGTGACCGCCGACATTAAGGCAAGTAGCGGGGATCGATTGTCCACCTATGCAAGACGGGATTCAATGCCTGTGAATAGAAAGATGTCCTCAGACTACTTGAACAGCTTAAACACAAAAATTCCTTTTTTGGGGCCATTCCGAGCCGTATTGACAATCCCTTGTAGGGCGAAAACGTAGCCTCTACGACTGCCAAGGAATTTCTGTGTTCAAGCTGTTCATGTCTGAGGACATCTTTCTATTCTATGCTGATGCGAGCTGGCACACTACAATCTTTTATCACCAATGCCAATTTTTTATGCGGATGGAGTCATGTCTGTTGTGTTGAAATACTTTCCTAAAAACATGACTGACTTTTCTAATTCCTCATGTTTCTTATGTTCAGGAAGAACCGTTTCATTGAAATCCTTATCCTGTGTTTGGAAAAAAAGAAACCTACTGAAGAATTTGAATGACTTGCCTTGGTCAGTCATACTTGCTACGTTTTGGGAAGGCCAAATAGAATAGATGTCATCAATTGTTTCCAAACTAAATGCTTCTGAAGAAATGAACCACTTCTGAGAAAAATGAGACAAAATGGGATTCCAATATACTGGGCCATCTCAAGATTTAGTCAGAAATTGTTGTAATTTATCAATTTAATCTACCAGGAAGTCTATTAAGAAGTTACTTATGAACACAAATGGAGGTTGATGTGATTGATTTGTGCAATTAATGCAACTCATACCGCCGTGAATGAAATGTGGAAGATGTTCATTCAAAATCAGCCATTTCAAGGCATCTGTGAAATGATATTCTGCAGTTATAAATCATTTCAATTCAAATAATACGGAAGTTTCACAGAATTAACTGTACCTGTATTTACCACTACTTATTAAAATTGGAACAAGTAGTATTTGCATATTATTTGAATTTCAAATGCTCTATTCTATGTCCATGGTGTTATGGATGATCGCTATGATTCTTTGCATAATTGAGTACCCGCTCTAGTACTGCCGACCAACAACCATTACAGAGGAAAAATTGGAAAGGAAAACATGAAAAGTTATTTACTTTATTAAGTCGAGCTTTCATTTAACTCACGTCACATTTCATCACTCGGAGGATGGATGACCTGGATATCCAAGCCTGTGCCATTGTCTCGTTTGATATGGAAAAGGCATTTGATAAGCTACATCATGCATCTCTGACTATGAAACTGCGAGCGCAATAATGCCAGTAAGGTCAGGTGTTCCTCAGGGATCGGTTATCGCCCCTTACCTATTCTCTCTGCACATGTCTTCCCTGAAAACCATACGAGCAGAATCTCAAATGACTAAGTACGCTGATGACGTCATTGTTATTGTTCCCCTGAGTCCTTGCAGTGATGGAGAAGAAATAAAAGACGAAATCGACAATGTTGACCTATGGAGTACAGAGCATGGCCTCAAGCTGAATAAAAGAAAAACAAAACTATGAAAAAAATTCATAGGTATGCATGCAATTGATGCTGAGAAATTGGATAAGGTACAGCGCCCTTGCCACCGGATTATCTGTGGTCCTGACTGTCGTTGCGGAAACTTTGTGTCCCTGAAGTCACGACGCCATGATAGAGGGTTTAGACTGCTACTTCAGATGGAGAATCCCAGTAACATACTGCATCATCATTTTCCTAAACGCTATAGCCGCTCTGGGCAGCTGGAATTACCGTTAATATGCACTCAACGGAGACACTCTTCGTTCCTTCCGTACATTGCTAGTTTGAGTAATGCGAGTACATGCACTTTGTGATTTCATTTGCTGTATATTGTCTTCAAGAATTTGCTTTTGTACTTTTTACTTCATTTGTGTTTGAAATTTGTGATTTTCATTTTGATAATGAACATATACAGGGTGCCCGCGACCTGGAAAAACCTGGAAAAACCTGATATTGCTCCATAAACATGGAAAAACCTGCTGGGATATCAAAAACCTGGAAAAACCTGGAAATTTTGAAAATGTTTTTATCATGTACGAGTACTCGTATCTCGTACACGAAATCTCGTAGGGGTACTCGTATACAAAATCTCGTATACTTTGACAAAGTCTTGAAAACATAAACGATATTTAATATTTCTATGTACAGTCATGTAGACTTTTAATAAAGAATCTGGTTGGAATATAAACGGTTTCTTAAGAAACATACATAATATGTTTAAGGATTGTCCATCTCGCCGTGCATCGTTTAAAGATGTAACTGGTTGTAATCTCTTTCCATTGAAGTTCTGTGTAGTAAGGTGGATTGAAAATGCTGATGTAGCCGCAAGAGCAATCGAGATTTATCCTCATTTGGTGAAATGGTTTAAAGAGGTGAATGTTTCGACTCAGTTGTATGAAACCATTCAGAGTCAGTTGCATAACCAATTTCTTATCGCTGAACTGCACTTCTTCAAATCTGTCGCATTGCAGATAGAACCATTTCTGACACAATTTCAGTCTCCTAAACCAATGTTTCCATTTTTGTATGAGCATCTCGATCGACTCATTAAAGACCTCATGAAACGCTTCGTAAAACATGAAGTTATGAATTCTTTGACAAGCTTCCGAAAACTTTCAGCTGTTGATATTTCATTGAAAAGTGATGCTTTATTGTTTCAACCTGACGTTGGGTTTGGTGCTAACAAAGCACTTAAAAAACTTGCAGCAACGCCAGAAGAATCAGTTTTATAGTGATTGCAAGATGTTTCTGTCTGCCCTTGTCAGAAAGTTTCTTGAACGATGTCCATTACATTTTCCAATCGTACGTGCAGCAAGTGCATTGTCTCCATCTTGTATACAAACCAGTAAAGCTGCATGTCTTGCACGAATGCAGATATTGTTAGAGAATTTAGTAGAAGCCAACCGCGTTTCTGAAGAAATTGCAGATAAAGCAAAGCAGCAATATTCCAATCTTCTTGAGGATATTGTTTTCGGTGAGAAAGTGAATGCCTATGAAGCTAATTCCAAAAGACTCGATGATTTTTATGCTGAGACCATTGGAGAAAATTCTGATATGAAAGATCTCTGGACGGTGACCAAAATGATTTTGATTTTGTCACACGGAAATAGCTCTGTCGAATCCAGCTTTTCAGTGAACAAAAATTTCTTAGTTGTAAATTTACACAATCAATCTCTCATAGCTCAGCGCATGGTGTTCGATCACTTGAATGCTTGCGGTGGTCCATTGAACGTTGCAATTACACCTGAATTGAAAAAGTCCGTAGGTCTGGTGGCTAGGCAGCGGTATCGGAATGCACTTGAAATGAAAAAAACGACTTCACATGAGTCATATGAAAAAGACAAACGAAAGAGGCACGCTGAGGAATTAATGGAGGAGTTGAGATGCAAGAAAATGGCTGTTTTGGCAAATGCGAAGGCAGAAGAGAATGCAATCAACAAGAAAATGGCAGAGACTCTAAAAATAATGAAAAGCTAAAGTGACCTTTACAACAAACTGCAACTTTCATCACAATAGATGTTATCGTAATCACTATCGTTTTCCTTTTATCTTCATGTACAATTTATATACATATATATCGTAGTTTTGTAGATTTTATATTTTATAATTTTTTGAATGAGGAATAAAATAATATGAGAAGTTATCAAATGTTGCGAATACATCAAATATCATTAAATTGATGCGAAAGAAATACCTATATCTGACTTTTTCTTCTTAAGAACATGATAGAGTAGATGGTATCCAGTTCATCGAAAATCAACATGAAAAAAAATAACGAAATATATAATCTTGAAATACCTGGAAAAACCTGGAAAAATCTGGAATTTCATGGTCCAAAAGCCGCGGGCACCCTGCATATACTACTACTACATTTAAACATCACGTTTATGGATGTCTTGCTGTTTATCATTGGTAGATGGACGGGGCCGGCGGAGAGAAGACGGTGCAGATTCAAGGACACGCAGATTTGACAGACGCCGGTGCACTGATCTCATTGTGTTGGGTGTGCCTTGGAGAACGACGGACGAAGAGCTGCGTCGTCATTTCCAGACTTATGGTCCACTTGTCCTCTGCACCATCAAGCGGGATCCAAAGTCGGGTGAATCTCGAGGGTTTGGCTTCATTCGTTTCCAGGAGTACGAAGCACAGGTGATGTGCGTTGCCAACCGACATTTCATCGATGGACGATGGTGCGATGTCAAAATACCCAACTCCAGGGTGAGTCAAGCATGAGACAGAGAACTAGACGGCTTCGGCTGTCCTCTTCTCTACTTCTTGCTAATCATCATTTTCTATTTCTTGGCCTTAAACTGTCGTTTCAATGATATGACTCTATGGAACATAGCTTCCGTTTTCGCTTTCATAGACATTGAATTTCTTTTCGATGCTTTGATCATTTCCAAGAATCAAAGTAAATTTTTCCAAGCGGAACGCACTCTCATCATCACTCCTTACAACCACCTGACTACCACTCCTGGAACCGGTAAATCACATGTCACCTTTGTGACTCAGATTGTAGAACTGTTCCATTGCTAGTCATGGAGACAACGTGTCGGACACTCGAGAAATTGAAAGGACGTTCACATAGGAATCGAACCACTCTGTGCTATCAGAAGACCACGACGGATGTGTTCATTGAAAACACTACTGCCTCGTGGGCATGTGTGTAGTCATGACAACGGTACCTAGGCGATGACGGTTTCCAGCAGCAGTTGACATTGTTTGGGTTCCTTGTCATTGTAGAGATTTACCGTTATTAGCATTTCCCGTCAAGTATGAAATCTATACGATAAGCCTTGCACCACCTGCAATCAGTGCATGTTTCAGCAATTGATGATTCTTAAGATTTGACAACATCGATGCATCTCCATAGCTTGGAAGCCACACCGTTCTCATTTTAGGTCTCTAATCCTTGTTTGGTGAGCGCTGACTGTACGAAGGGAGATTCAAACGTGTTTGTATGACAATGAAGAAGGAATTCTGCCATTTGGTTTTGAATCTATTCAGCTTATGCAGTCTCATTGATCGTATAGCAAAATGTCCTCCATTGATATTCTTTATTATTTGTTTTCTTTAAGTGGCCCAAAGCAGTGCGGTAGTAATTCCCATCCGAGTGCAAATTCTGTTTTATCAAACTTTCATGTGGTCACCGTGGCACAGTGGTTAAGTGCTTGGCCTAGCGATCTTTTGGTAGTCACGTAAAAGCTTCAAGCTTCATTAGTTTTTGCAGCGTTCATCTATTATGGTTGAATTTCACGGATTATGGAAATAGTTGATTGCGTCGTACGGAATGCGATTCACCAGATGTGTGACTAGACGCCGTAACGATCGTATTTTGTGACTTTTTCAGAACTCCTTATGTCACTCGCCAACTTTCTATGATTCTATGTAAACGCTCTTTCATCATAGAAAGTTGAGCTATAAATTGGCGCTTTACAAAAGTCGCGAGCAGTTTTTTTTATCATAATATCAGCGTGTCAGTCGGAAGCGCTGGTGTTCGTGTAAGTACTTTCAAGCGAGCCAGTCTTTCTCCAACTGCCATGAGTCCTCCGGAAATTTCCGTGTCCTGAAGTTATTATCACAGTGAAAAATGAGTATATCCATTTATTCATCAGCAAAAGAGAGCGAGAACACTCATGATTTCTGATACTGGGATACATTTGGTAATTAACACACACTACTGGGTGCCTTTCAAATAAGTAACATATGACATTTGCGATTCGTGAAGTGGTTGTGCAAGTTGAAGCAAACCGGGTCGCACATACAGGAATATTCTCGATGCATTGCTTGGATGAAATAACTTTGTTAACTGTATTTAGAATCGGTGAATTAATTGCGCACACAGTTCGGCGATAACAAATGGGCAACAAATCTTGGGTCTCAAAAGTCGACAGGCGTGAGAAGAAAAGTTCGTCTTCTCCGGAGAGCTAAACCGATGGCTAGGTGCATTTCGATGCGTTAGTGAATTGATATGAACCAAGTGTGACACTTGGTGTCAATTCAAAATGCTCTTGATAGAAAATGCCAAGGGAAAGCCACAAACTGGAATTTAAGCAACAGAAGCGTCCAAAACCTAGGCTTCTGTTAAAATTTAGCCGGAAACTCAATAGCTTCTGAGAGTTGAAGTTGCCATATCATATTACAATCATAGCATAAATTGCAATCAAATACTGATAAATCTAAAAATTAACTTCATGAATTTTACAAACTGAAAGCCGCAGACCTCTTTTCACATGATTGGCAGACTGGCATTAATTAGCGACCAAGAAGTCTGGGATATTTGACACCTGTAAAATCTATGCATTAGATAACTTCATCTACTTTCAGTCTTAGGTTTCAGAAAGCTTTATCGACTGCCTCATATTCAATGACACATCGTAGATAATAAGAGCAGAGTGAGGTCTCCCTCTCACGAACAATATGTGGATGTGCATTGATTTTCAATAGCTTCGGGCTCACCCAAACACGCCTAAATATCGTCTATAGACTCTCTCGTCAAGCTGAAGACATCTGTCAAAAGTTTCATTTCTGAAGCGATGGCATTTATCAGTTTCTGTTATTTGAGACCGTTGCACAATGTGGACACAATCTCTTGTCGAAAGTTATGCGGAGTTTACTGTACCAATGAAGAGCTATCCAATGACAAACATTCGATATTTAGATATTCTTTACAGCTTCATTCTCAACGGCGAGTCGGCGCGACATTAGGAGCTCCAAAAATTCCTCCAACCATGTCTGTATTTGTGTGAAGTTGTTCATGCAGGGAATTTCATTATAATGGTGCCATCGAATAATTGCAATTAATTTTCAATAACCGCTGTGTAGGCCATACCGGTGTGGAGAGATTTATGAAACGCTTTAATGATTGAGTGCAAATTTGTCGCGGAAGTGTCGCCAAGTTGGTCTAAACGGGGGTGTGTCTTGTCGCCGGTGTGATTAGAGCTTATATATAACTCTTTGCCTCACACCAAATTTTGTTGTTGAATCTTAAATTACAACAGTCATCTGCTCTGCGGTGTTCTGTTACCTTGTCATTGATCATTTGACCTTTTTAAATACATTGTCATTTTGACAACAAAGGTCTGTCGTAGAGAAATCTAAAGAGAATGACAGCTATTAAGTCAATACAAGACACCATCACCCTTGATTCCTCGACCGCACTCGCCTGACACAGGAATCGAACCGAAGTCCGCGGTGGAGACGAGCTTGCACCTTCTTCACTAGGCCACGCTGACGGTTCGAAAGGAATGCGAGTGAAGACAGGAGTCATCTCTAAGCATAGAAATAGACTGTTTATCTGAAATTGACTAGAATGGAAATTGACTCAAGGTCGCGGCACATCCGGGGGAACTAAGTTGGGGCATGAATGACCTATGAAAAGCTTCGATTTACACATGTGACTGATTCTAACCCAATGATACAGCCGTTGACAGGCGTATCTAAGTGAAAATGCGTGCGATTTATGTGCCACTATTGTGTATTACATGAAGCTTAACCTCCGTTCTAAAGGTTTTGTTGTTGTCGATTTCTATGTCTCTAAGTGATATCGACAGCATATTGTCCTATTATTGTTGACAGAAAGCTACCAGCATAGAAATTGACAACAATAAAACCTCTAGAATGGAAATTAAGCTTCATGCAATGCACAATAACGGCACATAAATCGCACGCATTTTCACTTAGATGCACCTGCCAACGTCTGTATCATTGGGTTAGAATCAGTCACATGAGTAAATCGAAGCTCTTAATTGGTTCTTCATGCCCCAACTTAGTTCCCTCGGATCCATTCTAGTCAACTTCAGATAAACAGTTTATTTCTATGGCTACCAGCGTTCATATTGAAGCGAGACAGCATATCAGCATGTCATACGACTACGTCACAGTGTAGATTGACAACAAAGGTTTGTCGTAGTTCATTGAATATCTAAAGAGAATGATAGCTATTAAGTCAATACAAGACACCAACACCCTTGATTCCCCGACCGCACTCACTCGACCTAGGAATCGAACCGAAGTCCGCGGTTGGGGAATCAAGGGTGTTGGTGTCTTGTATTGACTTAATAGCTGTCATTCTCTATAGATATGCATTGTCATATCATATCAGCTGCTTTTTAGTCTGTCTAAGAAGGAATTTTCACCTCAATTCAGAGCCAATCGACACCGAGCTATAGATCCACTTGCATCACTGCTTAGCTTCTGGCGACGAATGGTCATCTGGTCTTATGTGCCTAAACGCAATGAAAGGCAATTCTTTTGTCAACTCAGCATCGCAGCACCTGCAGGGCATGATAGAAAACCACATATCTCCTCGATTACAGCACATACAAGGGTGTGGTTGATGCAGAAGATCAGATGCTGGCGACCACGTGCTCGAGCAACAAGGCGATTTTTCTTTCATCTTTTTGATGATGTCGGTTTGAATTCCCATATTATTTGGACAAAATTATCCATCATGAAATCGGGGAAATTCTCAAGCGGAGATATTTCTGGTCGACCTGTCTGCGGTTCTCTGCGGTTCAGGTGCAGTGCCGAAATCTATAGTAGGCATATTGGGCAGCCATCGAGCAAGTTCGCGTTGAAGTTTCTTCTAGTCAGACATGTGTTCCGACGACTCTGCAAGAGGAATCGGCCAGTTTTGTCCCACAAGAAACCAAGAATAAGTACGATGTTTTCGGTGCAATACCATAGTTAGCAAAACCCATTCACAACATCTCTGCAATAACTGCTATCAATAGTGTTTCATGTGTGATTCATTATGTGCAACACGTAAAAATACCTTTCCTCACGACCTTTTATCATTTTAAAACGCCGTTCAAAAGTTAAGTATCAAGTTCACTTTTGTAATTTTCAACATGTCCATATTTGTTCTACTGTGACAAAGATAAGCATCGTAGGTAACTGAGGTCTATTGCTGTGAGACAAAGGCAGGTTGAGGGATGTCAGGCAGGTAAAACTAACGTTACGGTTTGGAGAGAGGATGCATAGGAAGGTGAGGGTGTAGTGCGTGGTAATTTGGTTGATAAAAAGCAATTGTAAATGGCTAGGCCCAAGGCCTCCATGTTTCTAAGTGCGCATTAGGAGAGTTGAAAATCCGAATTGAAAATAAAACCAATCTGTTACAAGTCGTTCAGAAAAATTTTATGAAACCTGTCGCAAGCCGTGATGTTTCCGCATCTGCTTCAACACAACATACCTGCATTACTCTCTTATCTTTACATTTCTATGTAGCGCTTCAGAGTTGCAACTCTGAAAAATTGTTTACATCAAATATCATCATGCGTGAGCCATATACTTGCTTAAATTGTATTTCAATATCTCCTTGAGTATTTCATAATCTTGCAGTTACTGTTTTTGATAATAAGTAGTATCAATTTTCATATTTCAAGATTGGGAGCATGAAAATGAATGATATTAACCTCTTTTGACAGCGTCTTCAATGCTTTGAGTTGCTACATAAATATTTCAATAAACACCAAACGTCGATGATTTCGCATACTTGTGAAGTGGATCCTAGTTAATAATTATGAACATTTTGTGTCGCATGAATAACATCATTCTATTATGTGAAGTTGTAATCAACTATTTCTCTCCACAGCAACACGAAGGTCAAGACAACGCAGAGTACAATCGCAAAGTCTTCGTTGGTCGCCTCAATGACGAGATAACGGAGGAGGATTTGTACAAGTATTTCTCTCAATTCGGAAAAGTAGTGGATGTCTTCATTCCGCGTCCATTTCGTTCATTTGCCTTCGTCACTTTCGCTGAGCAGGAGGTGGCTCATGCCATGTTGAACAAGGAGCACAAGATCAAGTCGTGTGATGTCATAGTCGGCACTGCGGTGCCCAAAGTGCCGCACCATGTGCATCAGCAGCAGCAACAACAGCAGAATCATCATTTCAATCATCACCCACAACATTATCATCCTCGACAGGCGCCACAGAACTTTAATACCGTTTACCAGTCGTTAGCGGCAGCTGCGGCTGGTCTTCAGCATCAGCAACAGCCCGGTCCCAAGTTTGCAAGGGGTGGGGCTGGGATGCGGGGAGGTTATGGGCAGATGGGTCCGCCTTGCACTACCTCAGAGCCCGCGCCATTCAATGTCCTCAATCCGGCTGTCCTGGCTGCCCTAGGCAATATGCTGACCAACAGCTGCGGCTTGTCGGATCCGCCCGGAGCCCCGGCCACGGGCCCAAGTCTGGGCCAGCGCCCTGGTGAGATGGGGAAGCCGTCAGGAGCTGCGTATGGCGGCTTCGGAGCCGGGGGAGGGCCAAGGGGGCCTGGAGGTGTCGACGAGGCGCACATGAAGGGCAGCGGCTACTGAATCATCATCATCCCTCCAAACCTCATGATTTGTGTTGATGGGGCTGTTCGTCCGTTGTAGGCTTTCGCTCACGTCGCTTGCCCCTCCGTGTAGCATTCCGGCCTCGACGTTCTGTCCTTGCACCGTTACTCTCTGCCCTTCACGACCGGCGAGCAGTCTTCACTCATTCAGGTGGCTGGTCACGTCCTCTCCTTCCTGGCAGGTCCCTCAACATGACGGCAACAACGCAGGGGTGCTCTCTTCGACGAATCCACCAAGCTGATTTTTCACATGTTCGGGTATAGTATCTCCGAGCTTTCAATGATATCGGATGTTTATCAATCCTTTTTGTAGCTTCATAGTCACTGATATATTAGTTCCGAAAATGAGCTTTTTTTTACTGGCATGTCTATTTAGTCTTATTTTTTGCTTATCACATCAATTTATCCAAGTGCTTAAACATATGAAATTTTGTCACTTCAATCTCATAACCTCAATTGTTTGTTATTCTTTGTAGTTTCTTCTTTATTTGAACAAGTTATTATTTTGATTCACAGAATGAAAGAAAAATCCCTCAAATTCTATTTTTGACCTCAATTAATCATCTTTCTTCCTTGTTTGAATCATGAACTATAAATTTAAACACATATATTGTGACGTTTCTGAATGGTCATACATTTGCTCCTGATACCACAAAGGCTCTCGAATCAAATCCCAAAAGTATTAAATGCTATTTATTATTTTCCTTGCTTTCTGGGGGGGAAGTTATCCGACCATCTTCTGTTTTTTCATTGTTTGTTGTTAGTAATATATTTTCGCTTCGATCAAATAATATTTTGAAAACATCTCCACTCTCTAAATTCCTATTTTTCTAATTATCTGCAATTTCTGAATTCTCTGCAACACTTGCGGATTGAAAGCATTCGATCATCGATTTTCTGATTTATTCTCTTTTCTTCATCTCTGATATGCAATCGACATGATTTAGACATTTGAACAACAATCTCAATCATTTATTTTTACTATTTCCGATGGCTGTATCACATCCATTCGTGTGCCCACCCTGTGAAGCCGTTCTGCAAGAATTGAGTGACCTGCTAGGAAAATCAGTTTATCGTTCGTCTGCTCTTGATTTGCCAAACAACGACGACGTTTCTTGCTTCCTAGTCTGCGTAGTTGAAAGAAGGCCAAACCTCATTCGCTCGGTCGTGCTTAGATCAGTATTGCGTGTCTCCTTTCGACTCTGCCCTAACGCTCCTGTATATAACAGTGGCAGAAAGCCATTCATTAGCTCTTCCTGTTGATGGTATTTTATTGTCCGTGTAACTGCCTGCTTCTCTTTTTCTCTTCTCATTCCGCGTGTGTTGGTAACTTTGGACTTGGACAAATTGTTGAATTTTTGTCAATCTTTGTTGAACATGAATTATCACTGTCTCTGATTTTTTTGACTTTACAGTGAAATGAAGGTGAATGGATTGCATGACTTGAGAATGTTTCAAACTGTTGATCAACTATTATGAAATTTCAATTTATATGAGTTTTATTCAAATACTTTTGTGCGTGGTGTAGCTAACTTGACGCTCAATGTTGTGACATGCAAGCAATCTGTTGAGAGTGAATTACCAGTCATTTGATCATTTGAAGTGTGAATGATATTGTTTTTGTGTCATTAAAGAATGTCTGGACTTAAACAATGTTGTTTTCACATTTATTCTTATGCACAGACAACGTGAGACAGGAACGTAGGCAGTATCGTACGTGTCCTCCTGATTCTTGGAGGTTGGTTGCGTATTTTGTGTAAACCTACTTAATGGAAAGATGGGGCATAAATTTGTCCATAGTAGTTAGACATCGATTGCTATGTGCGGACGTGGATTTAAGCTTGCAAAATTGAAGATGACTACAAAAAATCCAAATCGATCTTGGAAGTAAAAGTACTTGTAGCAATATCGAATCACCGTGATCATGCTAATGATGGCTTGATTATACACTCCCTTGTAATCTTCATATTAAATGAAATGAACATTTTTATTTTTGAAAAGAAATAGGACATAAACGTTACACGAATGACATTTCCACTTTTAAATATATTGGCCATGGATAATCCTCGTATCAATAAATTCGCATACGAGTCGCACTGACTAAATATAGCAATTCTAATTTTTTCGATCTATCAGATAAGAGACCTAGCCTAAGAGCCATGTTTCTTTCTAGCAACTTGATTTCAAAAGGTAGGAACTAAGCCAGTGGCTCTCAGCATTTTCATGTTGCGTACCCCAAAATAGAAAATCATAGGATTTTTCTATTATTCCCGCGTAGACTATACCTTTACATATACATATAAAAAATAGCAAGAATTCAATCATACTAAAATTTATTACGCGTAGAAATAGCCTACGAAATTTGTAATTGAATAACACAAAACTTCAACCAGGCGTAACTGATGTTCGCTTTGTGCAACAACACAAGCGCAGCAAAAGTCATGCTCCAACATCAAACGAACTCTGTTTGCTTTTAATCATTACTATGGTGGAGAATCCGCATTCATATAGCCTAAGTATGTGGTTGGTGGTATAATTAGCAACGGTTGCTTCAAAGCCAGATGATGACAATCCAATGCGGAATGCGCACAAAGTTTAAAGTTCAACTGACCCATGAACAGGAAGTTATCGAAGTAAAAATTAATTACAAGAAATCTCTCATGTTATGCGTACCCCTCAAAAGTTCTTCGCATACCCCAGTTTGGGAACCACTGAACTAAGCTAACAATGACATCCAGTCATTTCGTTATGATGCTGATGATATCGACTCAGTCAAGTGTGTATGCCATTTTTTCGATCCATTAGTAAACTTATATAAGATCTTCGTCGATTTTCACCAGTAAACAATGCTCATCACGTTGAAGAGTTTATGCTTTGACATATTTTCACTTGAATTCCAATTTTTATTATTCAGGTCTATCTTCATCAAAGAAATATAGCTGTAAATGTTTCCTATATTCAAAAAAGTACTTTTATCCAAATCAGAAACAGAAAGCGAATTAGGTGCAACATCCCGTTGATATTAGCGTAAAAACAGCTGCTTGGGGAGTTGAGAAATCGTCAGGACTCCATTATTCAAAGCATTTCCTTTCAAGGAAGATGCATTAAACATCAAAACAACATTTTCTGCTCAAAGTCCCATTTACGTAAAATATCGATTGAGACACGCCTGAGTACAGCAAAATATAAACCGGAGATCAAACAGTAAAAACGCGTTGTGGAACAATCAAAACAGAGACAGTATGAAGAGCGCCAAGAATGAGATTTAATTTGGCAATTTTCTGAGGCAGTCTTCTCAGACAGTCTTCTTTTCCAGTCCGAACTTTGGCGGCCACACGGACCAACTTCAAAGCCTCTCCGATTGAAACACATGGTAAAAGATAAAAAGCGCTGGAATGTAATGCAAGCACCGTAAAGACAATGTATGGTGCCAGTAAAAGCAACCCTAGTAGAAAACGTGCAAGACCAGGTCCTAGCATGATTGCAACAGTGACCAGTCTGTCTGACTCATTGTGAGCGTCCCTCATGTTGTTTGCGTGCAAGATAGCGACAGTATTGAGGGCCACAGGGAGGGCGTAGAGCAGTGGGAGCCAGAACCATTTCTCCGGCTCGTAGTCTACTTTCAACTGTCCGAGGAAGGAAAATGCAACTGTGACTGGCCCGAATACCATGAAGACTAGGATTTCTCCAAGTGCCCGGTATTTTAGTGCCAGAGGACCACCACCGGTGTAGAAGAACGAGCCAGACATACCGAGAACAAAGATAATCGTCAGCACAAAAGCGGCTCTACCGCCATTTCCAAGCACAGTCACGACGAAGGCACCGGTACCCAATGCGTAGAGCACGGTGGCCATGAGTTCCACCTCACCAGGTGTGAGCAGAGAGTCAACAAGCGTCCGGTCATCACACCAAACCGGAGAATCCACACCTAAGGAGTAGTCGAAGTACGTGTTTACGAGATTCCCGGCAGCGTGCACAGCTAAGGCTGTGAGGAGACATGATACAAGGAGAAGCGGTGACCAGAGTCCGTTGCTAGCACGATATGCCAGTGCGGAGCCGAGTAACACAGGGCACACGGATGCAGTGAAAGACCATGGGCGAATTGCACGCCAATAGGTTTGCCAATGAGAGTGTTTGACTGGTTTCGGAGAAATTGAGATGTCTCCGGAGCTCACTGAAAATACAGAAGGGACCATCATTCAAATGATTTCATGCGATAAATTTACACGAAGACTTAAACAACCAAAAAGCATAAGTAAGTAAAATACTATGAAATAATGAAAGAAAATACAAATCTACATTATTGCAAGATCCCAGCGATGCGGAGTCCTATCATTTTGATAGAACTCCGACTCCGAGGGTTGATAGGACTCCGATTCCGAGTGACAAGTATATGAAGCCTAGTTTTTTTAAAATATAGTGGCAACCTACATCATAGATCACTAAAGGCTTACCTGAACCTATCTTTAGTAATCATTGTTGCATTTATTGTGAATCATTTTCGATGAAAGTTTGTCAAATGTCGCTTTAAGTTGGATGCATACTACTCGGTTCCTCCCATCTTGTTGATATGTGCTTCACACGGTTTTTCTCCAGTCTCTACCAGGCAGGAAAATCCACATTCCTCTCCAAAAAATATGAGTACACCTTCGATTTTAATATGCGCTTCGGAGGAGCCATCACACACGAGTAGCGTGAGGGTCAGAGGTAGCGTTCTCAAACAAACTAGTATTTCATTTTTGTCTCTGATGTGACCTTTGTGCGTATGTGTGATCGTGGCTAGGAAGGCTTTTCTTCTGTACTAAATCACCGAGTGAAAAGGCAATCCTTTTTCCACTATCACGGTTCATTCCCTCAAATATTACAATCTTTGCATGCAGCAGTGTCTCTGTACTTTTGTTTGACGGAGAAAGTTGACATCAAGACAGTGACAGCTATGCACGAGGATAAATGATTTGTTTGTATTATACTTCGGGTCTAGTTATAGGCCGGAGTCTGGAGTCCTATCATTTGATAGGACTGCGACTCCAGCAAAAATGACAGGACTCCGGGACTCCGACTCCCTGCTTCGAAATACTATTGCCAAAGAGTACTAGCAAGCATGAAACAAATCTGCAATTACATTTAATTTGCAGCATAGTCCAGAATTTCTGAAAAAAAATTTTGTCAACCAACATTCATCCTACAAGTTTGCACCAGCAGGACATTAATTGCGATACTGAAGAAATTATTTGATTAAGCATCACTTCCACATCGACGATGGAATCAAGATACATGGTAATCGATTATAATATCTCTTGGTAGATGCAAAATATGAATCTCGATCAGTCTGGCTAAAAGCAAATCATTATAATGTTATAGATTAATTAATAAATCAAAAACAATCAAACTAATGAATGAATATGAATATGTGTGCATAACATGTAACTACTGCTAAAAATGCGCCGCACAAGGTAAGTGATGTCCATGAGTTGTATATCCCGGTACTCTAGATATTTCTAGATTAGGTCTGAATACAGTATGGATATCATATACCGTATTTCTTTGAATATGAGACGCCCTTGAATAAGGGACGCCCTCGAATAAGAGACGCATCCGTGAGAGGAAAAAACTTAATAAGAGACGCCCTTGAATAAGAGACGCATGTACAAAATATAGACTGCTATAGACATATTACATGCAGGCTATTGTAATGTGGTAGCTACATCTGCCTGAGCGATTATTAGGCCTACTTATCTTAGTAAAATAAGTCAGTCTACTAGTAAATACCGGGTATCATGACCAATATTGTATAATATATAAGGCTTCTTGTTGTTGTGCATGCAGTACATGCATGTTGTACATACGTACATGCAAGCCTACTTAAGGTTACTTCATCTACCATTTAAGGAGGCATTATACGGTAGCTTCCTTTGCATTTGGAGTCATGTACCGATCGGTAACTTTTGCTGTAAATATACTATTTGATTATCGGTATTTTCGTTTCGGTAAATTCAGATCTAGTCTACATGTATAGTGGCCAACATGTACTGGTATATGAATGTATTAGATGAGTCTACAAGATATGCTACTACAAACCATAAAACTCCTTTCATTTCCAAAATATCTGAATTATGATAAAGCGTATATATGTAAGAAAAATTAACATGACATAGGCCTAAGTGAGGAATGCAAAGGTTACCTAAGAGAATAGTAGCAAAAAACTAGGACATCTTTTTCTAATGAAAGAATGAAAACTTGAACATTTGATAAATAAGAGACGCCCTTGAATAAGAGACGCATCAATCAGGGATCTGAAAAAAATAAGAGACGCGTCTCTTATTCAAAGAAATACGGTACTTGAACTTAGTTGGGTATGTCGTAAGTGAATGTAAAAATTCCGGCTAATCGAAGAAGAATTTATAAAAGGCACACGATATTTCACGCACAACCTGTGCGCATCATCAGATGAATGAAATGTTCAATGTTCAACCAGTTTCATGAGATGAATTAACACAATGTGTGACGTCAGCGCGAACATGGAGATACATCAATGAATGAACTAAAGGAGCAAACATAGTATTTTAAGGACAACACTACACTGGCATTAGCCTAAAAGCAAGAAAGTCAGAAGGCAAAGTACACTTGATGTACATAAGTTTAAGCAAGTAATAAAAATGTTAGGGACGGAAAGCTCACAACGATTAACGCAATCAACAGCGTGATTTGATTCGAAGCAACTTCTACTTCATCAATTTCAACTTCCCTCTCACGAATCGGGGCTCAGATTCCGCAAAGTCGCAGCCGCTTTAGAGAAATTCAAGTTTAAAGATGAAAGTGGTTCCTGTGTGAAGTTAGCAGAACCAAAATCTTCAGTCTTGCTAATAGGCGAAGCAAATGAAATTTATTTTGTCACTTTCTGATCCCATTTGTTGCGCTTAAAGGTATATTTGTGATCAACGCAACAAACTAGGATCAGACAGAGACAAAATAAACCTGATTTGCTACGCCTATCAGCGAGAGTAAGAAGTTGGTTCAGCTAACGTCACATACATTCTTGTAGATCCTCGGAACAGCTCACTTACAAGTCTGTACGCATCACAACACGCAGAAAACGATTCTATGAGTGCCCTGTGCATAACTCGTAGACGTCATATGTCTTCATTTCGTATCTTCTTCTGTTTGACTAGAAAGGAAACATTGGAACATGTAACGTTAATGAAATGGCACAATCTGCTGACATAATACCATAGCAATCGAACAATGAGCATTCAGTTCAACATTAAACACGCCATATTGTGCGTGTTTCAGTGACTGTTATCAAGCGGATCACACAGCAAAGAGACACAGACGATATGAAGTTCTACAGAGAAATTTGTGAACTTTTTTTCATGCGCCTGTAAACTTTTTAATAATGACCAGAAGGACCAACATTACCGAGAAAACTTTTGCGCTATGATCTGAATTCTTCGAATCTGAAGAAAAACGTGGCGATCGGACTATTTTGAAGGAATTCACAGCAATCCGCAAGCAACGCACGACTATTTTTCCTATTTCTGTAAAACATTAAAAGCTTCTTTTTGTCCACTTAATAAGTTTCTGGATGTGTCATCGTTTTGAATCAGTTTGCACTTCTAGCAAAGTGATATGGTTAAACAATCTAATTCTGTGGTCACACATGTTGGGGTTTCTGGGTTCTTGTAGATCCTGAGACCTGCTCGCTGACAAGTCTGCACGTATCACAACACGCAGAAAACGAGTGCCCTGTGCACACCTCGTAGACGTCATATGTCTTCATTTCGATAGACATCACCTACCCACCTGCAGTTCCCATACATTTCCTTGTCTCAGCTCAGGTTTCGAATATTATCAAGTGTGAATTCTCCCCAGGTAACGAACAGCGACTATTCTACAAAAAATCCCTTCAAATTGAACGAGTCTCGCTCTCTATGTGATTTCCCTCGGGGAGACAGCTGTCTCTCTCCGAGTTTCCGCTACTAACCTTGACCTTTTGAGGTCACAGCTGCTGACAACAGACTCCCCAGACATAGGGCAAAGACTCCACTGGCAATAATTCCATCTTATTCACTTCATAGAAAGGAAAACTATGGGAAGTGTTGGAAAATTAACGCTGTTACAACCGAGGAGGATGAAGTTGTCTCCTGTTGAGAGTTTCGTTGTAGAAACGAATGTGATAAAGTTTCATGGCTGCACTTCGTCAAGCAATCGAACAATTCGAAAGCTAGACGTGTGTTAGGGCCGTTCTTCTCTCGAAATCTCGCCACTTCCGCTACTGATTGTTGTTCTTCCTTTTCTGACCAACGGCTGACTAAACAAACACAACGTTGGCAAAGCCACGGACACATCAGATGGAAGGGAGGAATTTTAACAAACTTACCATCATTTTCAAAATGAACTTGCCGATCTGCATTGAAGACGTGATCTGTAAGAGACAAAATAATTTCTGTAGAGGAAAATCAAAAATACGGAGGAAATATGAACACGCACAGAAACCTAATTTACACACAAATTGATTTCTAAATGTCATATAATTTTTTAATATAATGTATAATGATATATATTAAAATTATATAATATTTTTACAAGTCAAGTGAAAGAGTGGATGAAGGTTTCAACCATGAGCTTTTAATAGAGGGGTTGAAGACCACAACGGAAGCATACAATCAAGGCTTTATTGTATCACACAGCATTGTGCACCCATATCGAAGCACGGTGTTGTCACTAATACTTCTGATTAAAGTGTGCGAATTGAAGCAGGAATGCGGAGTCCTATCATTTTGATAGGACTCCGACTCCTGGTGGCAAGTATATAAAGCCTAGATTTTTTTAAAAAACTGGTAACCTACATCATAGATAATTATAGGCTTCCCTGAACCTATCTTTACTGATCATTGCTGCATCAATTATCATTCATTTTCGATGAAAGTTTATCAAATGTCGCTTTAAGTTGGATGCATACGACTCGGCTCCTCCCATCTTGTTGATGTGTACTTCACACGGTTTTCCTCCAGTCTCCACCAGGCAGGAAAATCCTCATCCTTCTCCAAAAAATATGAGCACACTTTTGATTTTAATATGCGCTTTGGAGGAGGGATCCCACACGATTAACGTGAGGGTAAGAGGTTATGTCCTCAAACAAACTAGTATTTCATTTTTGTCGCTGATGTGACCTTTGGTGCGTAGGTGTGATCGAGGCTAGGAAGGCTTGGCTTCTCTAATAAATCACCGGGTAAAAAGACAATCCTTTTTTCACTATCACGGTTCATTCCCTCAACTATTACAAGCTTTGCATGCAGCAGTGTCTCTGTACTTTTGTTTGACGGAGAAAGTTGACATCAAGACAGTGACAGCTATGCACGAGAATAAATAACTTGTTTGTATTATATTTTGGGTCTAGTTATAGGCCGGAGTCCGGAGGGCTATCATTTGATAGGACTCCGACTCCAGCAAAAATTATAGGACTCCGGGACTCCGACTCCGCATCCTTGATTTGAAGCGTCCCTATAGCCTCTAATGAGATGTCCTCTAAACGATTATGTTCTAAATTAGCAAATGCCCACACACTGATGAGTAAAACTGTGTCCGCCTTTGTTTCATATTTCAGTAATAGTACTTTCACCGACTAGACATGCAAGGCGATGATATAAAATCAACATTGCAACACTTTGTGCACTCTCTGCTGTCAAAAAAGGAACGAAGATATCTACAGATTTCCATGTGGGTTCACTGAATTTCCACATACATTCTGAAGTTAATGATGTTATTTACGAGGATAAATGTAAGTCTGAATTCAGTCAGCGTTGCGTCGCCTTTCTCATTCATTCCGACTACAGAATGCCGAACTGAACTTCCGAGTCTTGTCAGTGCGTATTCACAGATGTTTCTGTACACGAAGCAAAATAAGAGTTCATTCAAAATCAAAGACAATGTACAGCAATCCAGCACGTTGAAAACGGAAATTGAATTATTTGTATTTCAAGTATAAGCTCGAAAGTACGACTCGGAATGCCCCAAACTAGCTTACAATGTCTAGAATGGCCTCTTCTGTTCTATGACAGATGAGTTATGGTGAAATGGGATCTCATCAAACATTTTGATTCAGTACTTTACTGCTGGACAGAGCATCTGCTTCTGGATGTCTTGCTTCTTGAGACTGACACTTCGGAGGTGGAACTCAGGTCCTTCCTTCCAATGACTCATAGCCCTGTTTGTGGTGAGATTCGAACCCTTCCCCTCCTGATCTGTAGTCTGTGTCACCAGCCACAGAGCCACGGAAGATCTCCAGGAGCAATGCTCAGAATTCTAACTGTGACACTATTTTGCCTTGAATCGCTCACCCTCGTACTATAAATAGTAATTCAAAGCTTCAAATCCCAAATGATGATGGTGAGTTCTCTACATGCACTGACGATTCACTCAAGTACAGAAAGAGATGAATAAGATCGATCTGTCAATGGAATGCAACTGATGTGTGGAAGGTTCTTTTTATTACAATAACGGTTCCATTACATGTTAAGTTGAGTATGAGAGCAAGTACATTTGAAATATGATTCAAAGAAACATTAATGTCTCTCATATTGAAAGTCATTAATAATTCTGATGAATATTATAAAAGAATGATTGAGTTAATGATTATCATTACTAAAAAGCGGCAGAATTCAAACATTAGAAAGAAGTGCATTGCAAAACAGGCCATCATTCGACCTTCCATTGAGCTAATCCCAACGACTTTCGTGTGAAAACATGCTGAAGTCTTGAAAGCCTTGGAAAAGCAAATCTCCTCAGTTTGGACAAATGTTTGAGAGGATTAAGACGAGAATGACCTCCATTCTGGATGAAACTGGTGTGCACGTGAGAAAAGCTTATGGAATTGTGCATGTGAATTATACTGGATTGCAAGTCATCGACAAGAGAAACTCTGTTCACATTTAAGATCAAACACTGGATTACTAACATGCGTTTGGCATGAAACTGAACAATAAAGACGTTGGAGTTATTTTACTTAACCACTTAACGCCGACAGCATTTTAAAAACATCCACCAGATCACTACTCATACAAGCAGTTATGAACTATGTGACAACAGCATTGATTATGTTTCTGAAATTCGTGACATTGGAGTTATTTTCTCTTCAAACCTGAAATTTTCTGCACATTGTCGGTATATATCATCAAAAGCAATGTCGAGAGCGTATTTAATTTTGAAATCTTTCATCTCCAACGATCCTTGCATCTTAATGAAGGCCTATTCCACATACGTCAGACCTCTACTGGACTTCTGCACCCAAGTTTGGTGTCCCTACCTTGTCAAGGATATCAGGATTATAGAGAAGGTGCAAAAGTATTTCACCAAGAATGTATACTATAGAGCGAAACTGGCATTCCTCGATTATCGTCATCGTTTGCAAATTCTAGACCTGCAGTCACTCGAGCTGCGACGATTGATATTCGATTTGATTTTGGTTTACAAAATGGTTCATGGAGTTATTGATTTACCTTTTGACAATTTTTCTACTTTTATTTCTCATAACATGACTTCTCGTGGGAATTCACTGAAATTGAGAGCAAATGGCCGTCCCCAATGCAACGCACATCATCATTTTTTCAGTCAACGTGTGTGTCGAGTATGGAATTCATTATCAAATAATGTCATTTAATCGAACAGTGTACCGGTGTTTAAAAAGAAACTTTCCTTGATTGACTTGTCATAGTTTTGTAAAGTATTTTAATATTCAGGCTACACATAAGTGTTGTTCGCAACCAGTGGTGCCTTTGTAGTAAGCTCTGCAATAAACAAATAAATAAATAAATAAATCATGAATTTTTTATACTTACAAACTATAGTTCGGCCAGTACATGTACACATAGAAGTAGATAACAGTACACTAGAATGGAAGTTTGATATCCTATACATGTACAATGATGGCACATGGAAAAATCTATGGTTTGTAGATCTGCTTCGATCTAGAGCATTTTATCATAGTCAAACTATTTGCCAAGTTGGTTGTGGAAGTTGTTGACAGGAAATTACAGGATTTTGTTGAAGAGAATTTTATGTGATATGGTAGTATTGTTTCACATGAAATAGCCTACTATTCCGTGGATTAATATACCGTGTCTATTTGTAGCAGTCATTGACAACTATTATCCAATTTTTCAATGCTGGAATGCGAATTAAAAATTGGTTCACCGAGTCATAATTGAAAGTGGTCAGTGTACCGGCTGTGAGAACATTTCAAGGATTCACAGATAAAAAATCTAATTATTGGATAATTTCTCCTTCAAGCAATAAAGAAACCTGGAGCTTTTCTGGAATAAACACACTGAAGGCCTGTTTACCTACAATAATTACTCAAATAGATGAAATGTCACTGGAAGTTTTCAATTAATCATTGAATGATGCATCTGATGCAGTGTGATGTTTTGGAAGCTTATATTCGAAAGCATGCAAAGATTTTGAAAATTGTTCCAATACATTGATCAGGGGAGCCCTTTAAAGTAAAATGAATACTCTGAGATTTCTTGGCCTCTGATTTCAAGCTGGAGTAATGCATGTTCTGTAAATCGACATTACAAGTTGCATATGTGTCTGATTATACTCTTGATAGATTATCGGAGCGATATTTCAAAATTATGAACGTACAGAACGTTTTAAAGGATTTCCTTCTTTGTCATCCTGTCGCTGCAGTATTTAGCAAATTCACTATTGCTTTTGTGTACATGATCTTTGGACAAGGGCCAACAATCCAGATCACAAATTGACTTGATAATTTAGAATGTCAACCAGAAAACAAGAAAGCCAGCTCGCAAAAGTTGCATTTTGCCCCAACTAAGTTCCCCCGGCGTGTGCCATAATTTTCATGCAATTTCCATTCTAGGACTTTCTATGGTATTGTTAATTTCTATGCATGTACATAACTGAAATTTGTTTTTCATTTTTTGTGGGAGTGGAAAGATATCTCTCTTATGCAAGCTGCCGGGTGGGAAAATCAGCTTGTCAATCAGACGGGATGAGAAAGCTACGTAACTTTCCCTCCCGCAGTTAAATTTTCTATGTAAACTCCTGCAAACGTAGAAGACTTTCTATGGTATTATTAATTTCTATGCCCTTAAAGGACAAATCATAGAAGTCTATAAACAAGTTATGATTAGCCAGAGACTACCAAGATATCGATATAGTCCCGTGACTTACTCATTCATAGATTTCGCGATAAAACCATCAATTTCATAATGGACAATAGACATCTAGCAGTCACAAAATGAAAGTTACATTCTTTCGACAGGAAATAAACGTTTCCTCCCTTAGCTATCTGCCCAGGGCGCTAACCTCGGGCTGTACACCATATCTGCGGGAGGAAAAGTTGATGTTTCTTCTCTCAAGCAAATAGCTATTCTCTGTGCTCAGTATGAAAGGATCGTATAGAGTGTGAGTCCCATGCAATCATTTTACTCAAAACATTGGATATATCATATAAACGTATACATTAAAAAATGCGAGTTAACTCGTCATATCGTCACTTCTGGTCTGCTCACATGTATGATGCTTTCGGTCAGTCGCCGACGTGTAATGCTGGCTCGTTTGGGTGTGCAGGACAAAAATATCGTGCTTCGGATCTTTTGCTGAGAATATTCCAACAATAGAAGCACCTTTTGTTGGGTTTGTCTTACTTGCTGCTGGTGATTAAGGCTTTTAGATGCCATGCAGATATTTGCAATGTATGGCTCACTGCTACGGTTCGTACAATTCGATTAGTGTGCGTGCAATCGGGATCACGTGATGCTGTCTGCATATTACGCCTTGGTTGTCAGCAAATAATACGTCACATCACACGCTTTCTTATACTGGTGTGCGTGCCGATTGTGAATAAAATATTGTAGCAGGCAGAAAGAGAAACATGGTTGTATAAAGAGGAAGTCATATATTTGAAAATGTCTTGACTACAGAGTCATTGTTTTCTATGCTACTGGTACTATCTAACCCAGTACTACCTGCCTCATACATATCTCTATTCCCTTTTTCCTATATCATCCCTTTCATATCATATTTTTATGATATCAATGTACAAAACATTTTGAATCTTATGCATATGTCAATGTTAAAATTCATTTTCGCCTGAAGATGATCACTGTGTAGTGATTGAAATTATTAGCATTATAAAATAAATAAGATAACATCAAATTATTCTTGACTCTTCCCTATCAACAAAAGAAGACTATCAGTATAGCTGCCAATGTTTGTGCTGTTAAAAGTATGTAGAATGACAAAAAGTATCATTTCATCTGCAATTAAGTGATAAAAGAAATGCGCGGAATGGATAAAACTGTATTTCAAAGTATATTAGTACGACGAGCTAACTCGTATGTCACGCAGATAGTTAGCGAGTTAGCTCGTCATCCGGCGTTAAGGGGTTGAGAGAGTCGAGCAATAGCGATTCTTCAGTGTCGACAAGTTAACAATGGATATCTTCTACAATGTTGCGCATCACCGTGTACCCGGTGTTGGTGATTCAGTGTTTGGTTCTCACAGTAAAGAAGTTTTCATCAAAATTCCTCTTGCCCGTGACTTACCATCCGGTCTAATCCACAGGTGTCTTCGTTTCGCATTGAAATCAGCTTCCAACCATCAATACAAAGACCCCAATCAAGACTAAAATCCAACGAAAAAAGCCTTTCTGTGTTGATCAAGAAGACAACATTGTCTCAGAGATCATTTTAGAGGAAAAGCTTTTCATTCTGCAGATACACAATTGAACATCAAATAGTGGATGTGTTCATTACACGTGCTGTCATCGAAAATTCGCTAATAAGTAAATCACAAGAACCAAAACAACAACTACATGTTATCTCAGCAAGAACATATTAATTAGCGAAAACGTTCGAATATCCATAACAAAATGAGATCTGTCCTTATATGGTAATCAACGCTATCAAACGGAAAATAAAACAATTAGAATGGCATCCTGTTTATGCACGATTTCTGGTTCTCAGAAAAAGGGCAATCGGACAAAAAATACCACAACGTCAGGCGTCAAATCTGACTCTATCACAGGGTGTCGGCCAGGATTCAAGCTTCGAATTCCCGGGTTGTTCCATGACAACTTCATCAAATTTCCAGGCTACTTTTTTCTTTCCACCAAATTTTTGCTTTCCTTATTATATACCAGTATGCAATGTTAATATCTAATCTCTATAGATTGCAGTATCGCTTGATATCTCCATCAGTAGGCAGCCACCAAAATTCATCAGCGAACTAGATGTTTGGTTACGACATTGTATTACCACTTGAATATACATGCATGTAATCAGATAGAAAAGAATACGCCTTATCGGAATTTTCGGAGAGATTTCGACTATCCAAAATCGAGTGAAATTTTATGTTCCATTGTTATATCAATATGATTATCGAGAATTGCTTTCTGTATGATATCTGAGCTGCTTCTCTTAAAGTCTATGATGCAAGCAACACTGTGAGTAGCATTCATTAGGCGCAATTTGAATGTTCACATGCAATAACCTTGACATAGATGTTCGAAGACAGAAGAGTTTTCGCTTCTTCGAATTATCTTTCAAGTTCATCAGCTTTACTCCTACTAAAGGCTTTGCAACTGTTCAAGAACATTAGCATTTTCTTCATGCCTGCTCTTTTACTTATACACTGGACAGATGAGTTAGGAATTGGTTTCACGTAAATACTTCCCAATACGGAAAAACGTGTAAAGTATGTTGTGGATTTTAATGCCATTCAATCATTGTCTTTGAAAATAGCGATGCCATCTGCAAGGGAAGTTGTGAAAATAAGGGCATACCGACCGTATCTTGTCATAGGAGAGGGAAATTTCCTAATAGATTCGTTTGATGTTCTAATAGAGACAAATGTCTGAACAGAATGAGATTGTCTCATCAGTCGAGAAAATGCGGTAACAGGGACCGGCAAAAATGTCTACTTTTCCGTTTTTGTGCTTCTTCCCATGTTTACATGGAATTTTGCAATTAATTCGCAATATGACACAACATGTCACCTATATTAAAATGGTGAATAAAAATGCTGAAATATCTTATCCATACATTTCTTCTGTTGCAGCCTTGTCAGCAACTTCTGAAATTGCACTTCTTTTAAACATGAGCAAATTCGTGCAATATATCACTGTAGCTCACGCCTACGGCTACATCCACATCAGCTTGAGGAAAGCGAAACATTTCTATCAAACATAAATAATCAAATAAACGAACCTTGTTTATACTCGGAAACACATTAGGCACGAAGCCTTTCTTCCATGTAGCCGAGCTGTTATTTATCCCACACTCATTCTTTTTGTGCAGTGTTTAGCAAGAATGTAGAGTGCACTAGTTTGTCTTCGGTTTTACCCGACCAATGTTTGAACCAAGGTCTCCCGGACGCAGAGCGAACACTCTACCACAAGGCCACTGCGCCGGCCATAACCCCATTGGTTTGAATATCGGGGTAGTGACAACTTAGCCAATATGATGGTGAGGTGCTCATTGAGTCGTATATGTTGTATTGAGCTTCTAAGGAAAATCAAGTGTCATTTGCACCTGAAAGGAGGCTTATCTAGGCCTACCTTCACAAACTGCAAGAGGTAGCTGTTCATTTTCCTGCTTGATTGCGACAGAAACATGCGAGTTTGATGTTGCTACGACGTATAAGCATATCACAGACATTCAAATTCTATTTCAAGGCTTTCTAGCATCTTGACCAGAAACGAATATTGAATAAAGCTCATTAAATGGACATTTCATTCTCATGCTAGCTAGCAATGTTCAAGTGTCATGAACTGACTTTGTAGTTTATTCGTGCTGCTGCCTAGTATCTGTTGGAGACGCACTGAGGAGACGATAGCCCACTGGTCTCCCGTGAAATGTGGACCTTAGAGAGGCATACTTTTAGAGCGAGTTTCTGTATTGGCAGTTGTTGTTATAACACCGCATTTCCACTAATATACGCCGCGGCGTTTGCTTACAACAGCCTACTTTAAAAGCGGTGCTTATTAGTGACATCTTTTATAATAACTTAGGAATACAAATAGTACAACCACAGAATTAGATTCATTTGCGCGCGGTTCGGTTTCCTAGAAAGGAAGAATTGTGTGTAACCTTAATATCGAAATGGCACATCACAGAATTAGACAACTTGCTCCTTCTCGAATGGATAATTCGTGTATCGCTTGCTATTGGAAATGGCAAACAATAAGCTGTCAGCAGAGGACACCAGAGCCAGTGAGAGATGCGTGCGTGCTGTGATATCACTTCGCACACACCAAAACACACATCGATGCCTGGCTTCGATTCAATGTATGCACTATACAGTGAGAAATGCCGAGGAGAGGATGTGAAATCATCAAGTGAACTAATTTTCGTACGCCTGCTACTTTCTTTAATAATGATCGGAAGGGTCAACATTATGGAGAAAACTTGTGCGCAATGATCTGAATTCTTCGAATCTGAAGGAATTTTGGCAATCGAAGCACTTCGCTGGAACTCACATTAATCCGCAAGCGACGCACGACTTTTTTCCTATCTCTGTAAGGTATTAGGAATTCCTTTTTGCCCACTTAATAGGTTCCTCAATGTGCCGTCCATTTCGTATTAATCACACTTCTAGCAAACCGAAGCAGATAAACAAAATATTTAATTCTGTGAGTGCAGCATTATTCCAGTGACGCTTGATAACTATTTCTTTGTTGCTTTTCTAGCTCAGTGAACGATAGATGCACCACGCTTATTAAAAAGCTTGCCTTTCAGCTGCGGCGCTTATTAAAAAGCTTGCCTCTCAGCTGCGGCGCTTATTAAAAAGCTTGCCTCTCAGCTGCGGCGCTTATTAAAAAGCTTGCCTCTCAGCTGCGGCGCTTATTAAAAAGCTTGCCTTTCAGCTGCGGCGCTTATTAAAAAGCGCTTACCTCTCAGCTGCGGCGCTTATCAGAGGAAAGACGGTATACACATTCTTAGGGAGCTTCAATCTGTTATCAATTTAGCGATAAAATTATATCAAAAATGATTGCAAGAATGATAATATTTTGTTTTAACTACGACAGTCAACTTCGAAATAAAAAGAATCATTGGAGAAGAAAGACTGCTCCTTAATTAGAGCCAGAGTGTCGAAAACTGCACCAGTTGCATTTTCCACATTCTGATACATATTTTAGAAATCGACATAATGACGTTGAATGTGTCACTAAGAGAAGATAAAGCACATTTCTATTACATTACTTTATGCCTTCATATTATTGAACTGAGTTGTTTAGTACAAAAACCGCTTTTCTCACATATCACTTCATTTATCAAGATGTCCAATTTGCAGTACCGTGAAATAACACGAATTTCCGACAACGGAGAACTCACCGTCGTTCTCAAACCTAACTCTTCGGCTTTCCCCATCATCTGCCGTCATGATATTACCTGCAAGAGGAGAGAAGGATTCAACAGCTGTCCAAATTGAAATGTTTGTTGTATAAATTATAGGGCTCTTGTAGGGCGAAGCTCAGCCTTGCGGTTGCTATAGAATTTTGTGCTTAATTTATTCAAGTATAGAGGTTTATTGAATCATTTTCCGAAATATTGGACACATTTTAGGTTCAAATGTTTTTACTGACAGATTGTTTGAAGCTTGAAAATGGCCCAACATTTGAATAATCGAGAAGAGTTTTTCACAAAACAGGGCATGTATATGAATGTGCAGATCTGATGTCATTTAGGGTAACCTTTCAAAAACTCCGAAACTTGAAGTCTGTGAAAAATGTCACAAGTGCCAGATGCTGTCTATTTTACTGACCCCGACACATCCGAGGAACGTGGTCATGCTATCAAGCTAGAATGGGACAGACATCACACAACGAACAACCCTCACCAGACTAAAGGCACCAACCTCTAATGAGAGCGGACAGACTCGAACCCTGGACCTTTTGCACCATCGCACCATCGTGCGGCCCTTTACCAACTGAGAAATATTACCACCTCTTAGCAAGCATATGGACAAAGGCTAAAGCCCTTTGGACTGATGAAAGTCGCTTTGCGCACAGAAGTGTAATTGTCAGTTGTTCTTAATAAGGGTCTTTCCTTAATAAGAGACTTTTTTAAACTTTATTGTGAAACAATACAGAAGAATAGTGACTTCCGATGTTTTTGGAGCATTAAGTCTACTGAAGAATTTTTGAACGTTGCAAATAATAAAAATAATGTCTTTTCAATTCAAGTATTCGATTTTTCTACATTGTACACTAACCTCAATCATGAAGACATATGTGCACATTTGTTTAGCTTGCTTTAGCTAGTTTTTAACTCCACGTCCAGAAAATTTCTTTGTGTTGGTTTTAATAAAACTTTTTTCGCTGGTAAAACGTACAAGGCTTATCACTGTTTTAGTTTGGAAATGTTGAAGTCCGCAATTAAGTTTGTTATTTCGGAAGTTTTCGTTGTTTTTGGTGGCTTGGCATTCAAGCAGGTTAGGGGCATTCCTATGGGGGGGAATTGCAGCCCTATGTTAGCTGATTTGTTTTTCTCCCACTGTGAATTCGTTTTTATGAAATCGTTAATGTCGAACAAGAAATTCGGATTAGCTAGATTGATGTATTGCACCACACGTTACATCGATGATATATGTCTTTTCAATTATAAACATTTTGACACTTTGTTGACTAAGATTTATTTTTGTTGGGTCCGCCAGCTAGGGTTTGAGCGTACAAAATGTTAAAGGACCCGAAACGCGACCTAGCTGGTCATTTTGCTGATGAACCCCTTCTATGTTTATTCTTTTCTGGTATGTCTTGTATAAAGATTGTAAATATGTTTTATTGTTCGGTACGCCATCTAAGTATTATTTCTTTCTTTTATATTACACGATGACCGGCGTGAACGCTTTCAACAGCCCTTTTCAGGGCTACACTTATTAAGTATTTATTGAGTTTCTATTGTATATATTGTTCATTCGAAGTGCACTAACCTGACTTTTCCCATAATCATCTGTTAAATTCTTCACATTAGATTAAACCCTTCCGACAAGAGAAAACTCACCGTCATCCTCAAACTGAACTCTTCGCCCTTCGCCACCCTCTCTCGTCATGATGTTACCTGCAAGAGGAGAGAAGGATTCAACAGCGGTTCAAACACATCAATAAATTAATCAAGTAAACAAATGAAAAAAATTGGGAAATGACAGAATCCTCTCTCTAACGAATTCCGACAAGCATAAGGAATAGCGCTCACTGAGTTCATTCAGAGTGCAAATAAATCCCAGATGATGAGATTATTCTTTCTAACATCACACCAACGGCAATGCCTTTCATCGTCACGACTACTCGTCACGCCTCTAGCCACAGAATTCATCAACTATTTCTTCTCACGAGTCTTCAACGCCATGGATTGTCTTCCATCAAATCAGTCGAAAACTAATGAAAGTATTGCAAAGAGAAAAGCCTCTCAGCTGAGTCAATAAAACAGACAAATGCCGTCCAGCTGCGACAATTTTGCAGACATTAGAATAAATTCGATATTTCCAAGTTTCATTTCATCAGTTCTCAATAGGGAAGACAACAAACTGTTGCACTACAATCCAGCAGGAGATGTGGATAATATTTTGACACCGAAGATGAATTCATGATCCCAAAGAGAAGGAGTGTAGAAATATTCATATCCTCAATAGACATCACACCATAGAAATCCGACACACTATAATGAAGGACTAGAAAACAATGCAATGTCGTGAACACGCGCTGCTGCGATGGAGGCCTCCCTTGATTGACAATGGAGGTTCCTATCACCTCTAAAAATCACTTTGATTGAATAACTTACAATATATCGCAAGAATCCACAACTAGTACAGGTTTCACTAAACTACGATCAGTCTCCCTAATCCATCAATTTCATGTTCAAGAATTCATTCTAGATTTCTTTAAACTAATACATTGCGAGCATAGACACATGCATTATTGCAATGTACTAATCCTTCCATGTAAAGATTATCAAAGCTTTCTGATCGTAGTTTAGAAATGCTAACCGGTATTTCTATGGAATTACGTAACTATGAAATCCTCTGTCAACTTTCGTCGCCTAACGACTCGGTAAATTAGTTCACGACGCCGAATTTCAAATCTACGAATCCCATAGACATGGCGGTCAGCATAATACTAATAAGATTCTTCAGACTTATAGTCCGGGAGCTAGCGTGAACTGTGCAGGGAACGAGGTAGTACATAAAACTTTCACATAGCATAGTACACCTCTAACCTACTGCAAAACTTCGCGTCTGCCGGATCAGATAATTTGCTTTTCAGAAATAAAGAGGATAACACAATCCTATGTATTTCCAGTGGTAAAATTGTGACATTTAAGGTGTTGACTCCATTTTTTCGAATTTTTGCTCATAAAAGTGACACAAATTGGTATTTTGTTGAACTGGCTATTATAGAAATCATCTACAGATCATGATCTTTCAAATGAGTTATCATTCAGTGACAGAGGATGAAGTAAAGTGTACAAACAGACACTTTTCGTTGGTGTAACTGCAAATTTTAACATAGAAATTTCAGGAAAATTGTTGATATACTTTAACGAAAAGTGTCTGTTTGTGCACTTTACTTCATCCTCTGTCACAGAATGACAGCTCATTTGAAAGATCATGATCTGTAGATGATTTCTATAATAACCAGTTTAACAAAATACCAATTTTTGTAACTTTTATGAGCAAAAATTCTAAAAAATGGAGTCAACACCTTAAATGTCACAATTTTACAACTGGAAATACATAGGATTGTGTTATCCTCTCTATTTCTGAAAAGCAAATGATCTGATCCGGCAGACGCGAAGTTTTGCAGTAGGTTAGAGGTGTACTATGCTATGTGAAAGTTTTATGTACTACCTCGTTCCCTGCACAACTTCACGCTAGCTCCCGGACTATTAGCCAACAAACAGCTGTTGCGCATTCTAGTATCAGTGACTTCAACAAAGTCGAATTTCTATGAGATCATGCGTGGGATAATATACTGTCATGCTCTATACTGCATCTAAATGAAACAGCCAAATAATCATTCATAATAGAAAAATGCCGGATGAAAATCTGGATAGACCTTTGTTCACAAACGTTCTCTTTCTTTACTTCTCCATAGCGAGCGCTATAAAAAGCGACATTTACATAATCTTATTTCTAACCCGTAGACAACCATCTACTAGAATCAACATCATCAACAACAATCTGTGAATAAGGTAATATCGAACATTGAGTTTCGTAGGCAAAAACAGGTAGGACGTTTCGGGTCCAGACCCTTTATCAACGCAAGAATGATGGAATTTACAGAAGAGATGAAAAACGTATTTATACAAAATGAAGAGAACAACTCTATGCGGCGCAAGTAAAATGTGTCAGCTAAGCGGCAATTCATGTCGTCGATTAAGGCTCGGAGACCTAGCCTGAATCAACCTCGCTTCCCACAACGCACATTCAACACTGTCATACGTACACTTCAAAATATCGACCGTAAAATCATCAACACTCGCACAATTACAATCGTTAAGGACATGCGCACTCAAGGCACTCTTTACATCTCCATTATTTATACTGCGACAATGTTCTTGATAGCGAATTTTGAAGTTTCTAGATGATTTATCTATATAAATACAGTTACATATTTTACATTTGAATTCATACACAATATTCTTAATGTTACATTTGTATTTATCTGGCAAAATATTACAGTATTTACAGTTACCGTGCTTACTTACTTTTTTATTAGTGAAACAATCTTTTAGCTTTTTATTAAGGGAAGCGAGGTTGATTCAGGCTAAGTCTCCGAGCCTTAATCGACGACATGAATTGCCGCTTGGCTGACACATTTTAGTTGCGCCGCAAAGAGTTGCTCTCTTCATTTTGTATAAATACGCTTTTCATCTCTTCTGTAAATTCCATCATTCTTGCGTTGATAAAGGGTCTGGACCCGAAACGTCCGCTGAAGAAATCAGATATTTCTACTTTCTATTTTTAGGCATAAAAACAGAGGGAGCAAACTTCCATTTTCATTATTGAAAACCTTCCATTTCAAAATGCGCCTCCCGTTAACTGCCATTACATTCATAAAAACAGGTAGGCCTAGACAGGAAGCTTCATTTCTATTCAAATGTCACCATAGAACATGACAAAACATATTACAATGCACATTCCAAAATATGATATATGTATATTTAGAATTATTTATTTCTACTACTTGCAGTTGACATTATGTTATCCTATGTATTTATTCCACTTTGATAATCAGGTTATTTCCACAGTTGATGAGATGACTCGTTCATGCTATAGACATAGTAGGCGAATTTTTGCACAATCCAAATTTACTTTAAGAAGGGCTGCATATTAAATAGGGAGTTATGTTGATCCTGATGGATGTGCGCTGATGATTCCTGGCGTTGGATGAAGTGGCGGCTATTCATGTGTCTTCTCGTTTTCAACTAGGCCGTGCCATAATCCTATGCTTGAACTTTGTGAAGAAGGGTCTGAACCAGAAACGTTGAGTGAAAAACTCGTTTTCCTTTTTTCTAAAGCAATTATTTGAAACTTCTAGTTTTCAGATAGATAGTTCCTACAATCCAAAGGTGCACGCTTATCTTCAAGAACTTGTGAAGACATCTGCGATCTGCAGGATTCATGGTGAGATGTCAGCCTCGGAAATGATAAAATCCCACCATTTTATCCTGATTATAATTTGTGCATTATAGTAATGCATGATTGGAAGACGAATGTTTTAAGGAATTAAAATGAAAAAGATCATCGATGTCATTTTTCATTCTAAAAATCGAGGCGATTTATCTGTTCAATAGTTGTTTGAATAGTTGTCTTTCTCCATAGATATTCAACATGCTACGGCAGACTGCTGCATTTCCACGACTGCCAAAGTACTTTGAACCAAAATTGATGGAAAAATTTCACAAAACATTGTCTACAACTTTCTCATCTAACGGAATGATAAGACACGAAGCAAATAAAATGATTCGAGAATTGAAACTAACTGTAACGAATATTAAATGACAAAAATCTTTCATGTTCTGTTTTTATACAGGATACCAATCGTGGTCTCCGTGGCACAGTGGTTAAGTGCTTGGCCTAGCGATCTTTTGGTTCAGAGGTCGAGCCCCGAAGGTGTAATTGGAAGTCGGCAGGAAGGGCATCCGGACTAAAAGTACTACAACGCACCATACGTCTGACTACGTCAGCACCGTCCAAGCTCCAAGTATGGGGAGTAGTGAAGTAAAAGCTTCACTCACCAATGCATAGAAGAGTGAGAGGGTCAGAGAGGTCGAGGCTGACGAATTGATTGTCATTATCTAGTTATTAGACCGAGGAAATAGTGTCCACAAATTCTGCCTTTCTACACTGTCTTCATTACCTCAAAGATCTTTAAAGTGACCCAAATTTGTGACAAAATGACAGATAAAGAGCTCTGCTGAATTAAATCGAGGAAACTCTCTCAATAATGCTGCTATAAGGTTACAAACTTCATTCCGTCACAGTCTACGGTAATTTTTAAGGTCTGTTCAGTAGGATGTGGTTTGCAATGACATGTTCGTTCTTACTTGAGAGGGGATGGTCCCAATGCGTCGCCTCCCTCACGAAAATTCCTCATGATTTTTATGAGAATTTTGCTCATACGTAACTCATGAAATGTCATGCGGATTTCCAACGTTTTCGCATGAAAATCTCATCTAATTTCATGAGTTTCTCATAAAGAATGCTTTACTAAATTAGTAGTAACTTTCATACTTCAGAATTAATTATCTGCAAATTATATTTTGAAACTGACTAAGTCTCGCCAGAGCCTTGCACCGTATCATTCCGCCGTTAAATCATCAGTCTTCTTCCAATATTTCAGTATTCCAGATAACAAGCCTTTTTATCTCGTGATAATGTATTGTACTGTGATTGTATAAATGTCTATTTTCAACATCTTGCATAGTAATGCCAATTGTAAAGTCAAATTATATATACATCATTTCGAAACGTCTGTTGCAGATCGCTATCATACATTCTATGTTTTTGCTTTTTATCCTTTATATGCTACATTTGGAGATTCCTATCGATTGAATAAGCTTTCTTGTGACTCTTTCCTTTCGCGGCTAGCATACATACCTTACTACTTATAAACTTATTTTCACAAAAATCTCATGAATCCACGTTAAATTTCATGACTTCTCATGAAGAATTTTCGTGATACCCTTGACCTAAAGTTGAGTTTGAGCTTACAAACTGAGAGGGGATGCAATGACATGTTCGTTCTTGCTTCATCCATGTAGCACGTAGTTCTTGCGCAATGCAATTTTATGCTGTATGTGTACCGGTATGTCTTAAAGCGAATTCTGTTGTACATTTCGCATATTTTGTTATACATGAGAAAACTCTTCATCGATATAATACATCATTTCGATTTGCTTCATGATTAATAAAAATACGCAGGAAAGATGTGTACTACAAAATATCATTCAATATGTAGGTAAAAGGTTATTAAGATGTGTAAAGGCGAGAGTAGGCGCGTCAGCTGAAAATGATCTGAAACCAACTGAACCGCCACTTCTGTTCACATAGAAATCGAGATTTTCTGTAAGATATTTTTTGAATTAGAAAGACACTTTACAAGAAGCGATTTTACAAACGTTTTCATCATTGCAAAGAAGAGAAAATCCGGTTGCATAGTAGTCATTAGCTTCTCATGTTACAAATGTCGAATTGCCATATAATTTACTCCTACATCATTTCAAAGCTGCAATTATATGATTGGTGTGCTTGCGAAAGTTACATTGTTATAAAATAATAATAAATCTTTATTGACAATTACAAAGAGCGGAAATGACAGGAAGGACTGTACAATGCGACATCATGAATGGACGGAAAACTTGACAAGGCTATTATAATACAAGGAAAGATGTCTCTTAAATGGTAGTAAAGATCTCGAATGATTAGAAAGACATAATGAACACTGCTGCAGATTTTAAAAAACTGACATAGAGAGTGTTGTTCTTTGACAGAGGAATTTTTTGACAAGTAGACAAGTTTTGAGAAGTTGTAATTATTTTCGAGTCGATGTTGGTATGTTGGGAGGCTGTTCATGTTAGACTACTTTTGTGCCACACTGTCTAAACGCTCGAGTTTCTTGAATTAGTTTTTATGTACATCGCAAATAAATGGCCAGCAAAACACAATATGACTATACACAAGGGAATTATGCGCTTGACAAACGTGATAACATCAGCGTAAGCAACAACTTTCGTCTCAGGGAAGGGGGAAAGCCCGTCAGTCAAGGCAACCAATAGCAATGACCCCAGAACAGATCCCTGACGGACACCGCTGGTAACTGGTTTCCAAGGAGTAATAATATTTTTGCCACTCAAAAAAAACGCGTTGAATCCTATTTGTCAGAAAACTCTGAATAATCCTACTAACGAAGGGATGGCAACCAAAATTGTGGGAAAGAGATTTCAGCAGTCCATTAGATTTTAGCATCTTCCCTATGTTTTTAACAACATAATTTATATTTCTCCCAATCTTCCCTGTGTCATAAGGAAGAATCAAATTGTACTTCTCTGAAAGGGAGGCAAAGAATATATTAAAAAATAAACTTTTAATGGGTGAGAAAAGGAGCGTTTTCGACTATGTAGCTTTATTATACAAAATATATTGGTGTGGCAACTGGCATGCATCGTCAAAAAAACTCCTTTCCTAATCCTGCTGAAAGACGGCGAGTAATACGATGTTTAAACTTATAATACAATTATGAAAATAGCGTTTTAGTCAACTGACAAAAGTCAACCCCAAACGATGAAGAAGTCAGTAGTGAAATGATGTCACAGAAGAACTGGTGCATTACATTGAAGAACAAATCAGCTGATGTTCATATCTTATCGTCTTATCATATCGACTCATTGCTGCATTGAATTTTGAGCTATAATTTCCGCTGTAAACAGAATGATGTAGTAGAACATTGTCATTTCCTCCGCCGTCTGTACACCACACCCACACTAATTCGTAAAACAACACAGCGCACAATTATACAGACGTTACGGAATGGCTGGAAATAGCGGTTTGAGCACTCACATTGTTACATTCTAAACAGAATTGCTGTTAACAGGAGGCCTTTCATTGCGTAAAGAAAAAACGTAAACGAGCACGTGTATGTCCACTCCTTTATTTTCGCAGGTTTGTTAGTAAAAACGATGTACAGTATACGGGTATGCACATCCCGACGTTTCCAATGTTCGCCCGTCTTCTGGGGAATTAGCGATGAAAAATTTCTGTCCCCAGAAGACAAGCGAACGCTCCAAACGCCGGGACGTGTATGTCGTTTTTACTAACAAACCTGCTCAAATAAAGGAGTGGATATTCACGTACTGGTTTGCGCTTTTTCATTACAAAAATGTTATATCATATCCATTGAAAACTCTAATTCAGTAGAAGCAGCGGTATCGTAAAGAAGCATCAATTATACACAAGAAATGTGCTGCTAGCTTTTTCTACACCTAGAAAATTATGTCATTCTACAAACACAGCTGTTAATCAATGAGATGTTAGACCAAGTCAGGTGATATGCGAAATCACTTTGGTATGATGTAGAGAGTTCGATGTAAGTGCAGGCGTTCACCAAGGGTCGGTCCTGAGCCCTCTTCTATTCGCATGTGTTCTGGAAGCCGTTACAAAGAGCGTGAGAAATGGCCTACCTTGGGAGGCTTTTTTTGCTGATGATCTACTCCTGGTGGCTGAGAGTGAGGAAGAGCTTGCGGGCAAAATGGCATCTTGGAAGGGCGTTCTTCACAGTAAAGGTTTGATCGTCAACTCCAGTAAGACAAAGGTCATGCTTTCACACCCTGGCAAGGGCGAGACAGAACCCTCTGGCCATGATCCATGTGCAGTGTGCCGCAAAGGTGTCGTTTCAAATTCCATCAAGTGCACAATATGTCAATTTTGGGCTCACAAGCGTTGCAGTGGCATTGTGGGCCGCCTTTCATCCGCAGCAGCTACATTCGTGTGCCGCCGGTGTAAAGGTGAAGTAAGGGCCGATCAAGCTCCATCTTTTGGTGACGGCGATCATCTCAAGGTTGACGAGGAAAGCTACGAGGTAGTTAATACTTTCCGTTACCTCGGTGATGTCATTGATGCTGGCGGAGGTGCAAGTGCAGCAGTCAGAGCGAGGATCCGAAGCGGTTGGTGCCAGTTTGGTGAGATGGTTGCCTTTTTAACATCTAGAGCAACTGCATTCTCAATGAAGGCAGTCATCTATAAGTCTTGTGTGCGCACCAGCATGCTGTACGGCAGCGAGACTTGGGCCATGTCATCAGAGTGTTTGAGGCGACTTGAGGTGAACGAAATGCGGATGGTCCGTTGGATGTGCGGAGTCTCCTCTCGTGACCGCATTTCAAACGAGGAGCTGAGAGCTAGAGTGTACCTGGAGCCTATCGGCGACTCCATAAGAAGACGACGTTTAAGATGGTGTGGCCACGTAGAAAGAAAGGACGAATGTCAATGGGTGAAGCGCGTGCAGAAATTGAGAGTGGATGGGCGCCGACCAGTTGGACGTCCAAAGAAGACATGGAGCGATAACATCAACGAAGACCTTCGAGCGCTCGGGCTCCGTGTCGAAGATGCAAACGACCGAGCGAAATGGAGAGCCGCCATACAAGCGAATCGTCGTACCCAACATGGATGGAGCAATCGACGTTAAATGGAATAAGCATAAGTAAGTAAGTATCCACACGTCACCGTCCCATCGGCAAGGACCTGGTCCTGATCCCATCATCGTGTAGCCGATTTGGTAAGCTTGAGTTATTCTTGTTATTAGCCTCAAATCGAAAGATTAGAAAATGCAAGCATTTGACGAAAAAATGAAAAAGGAGACGAATGAATGATTCATTTGAATATAAAACATATTTGATGTGTATCATCTATTATAACTGGCTGTGATTTCTGAACAGAGGAGGGCCAGACATTTGTTATCAAAATTCGAGGAAAGCCGGAAAGCGAGAGATGTTACTGACCAGGTTTTATTCGTTGAGCGACGCCTCTCAGCCACTACAGGAGGCTATTTTCATGCGAATGGAGAAACATTTCTCGCCTGAAGACAGCCTCCTGTAGTGGCTGAAAGGCGTCGCTTAACGAATAAAGGCTAGTCAGTAGCATCTCTCGCTTTCTGACTTTCCTCGAATTTTGATAATAACTGACTGTGATTGGTGATTTCATCAAATTGATGAACAGGATCAATGGAAAGATGTCTTCAGACTTGAGAAATCTAAGCACAAAACTTCCTTGACGGCAGAAAAATGAAAGGGATCACGTTTAAGTTGACAATGTATATCATTCGGATCACAATAATTTGCGAAGGAGTTGTTCGAAGGATGAACACGACTGTTTATGCAAAGATATGCAAGAGCATGTCAAATTTACGTAACTACAAGCTCTTGTCTCTACTTTTGAGGACAATGCTCGGAAGAGATGACCTTATAGCATATCAGGTTTATCGTTGACGGTGATGAGGATTGGACCTTTGGGCGTGTCATAGACACAAATTGTACTAACTAACATCTGTATCAGCAAACACGACGCAAATACCACTGCTTGGTGATTTGATGACTCAGATAATCAACTCATGAAATACGCGTCTATGGACGGACTTATTGCTTCTCCAAACACTGATTCGAAGTGGCCTGATTCTTGTCAATGACGAGTGTTGTGTTGAACATTTGGCAAGAGGAAGCAGATGAGGAGAATCACAGGCGAGAAAAGTCAACACCTCTTTAGAAGAACAAGTTGAATAGAGATGTCAAATGTTTGGCCACATCCAAGAGCTTCTCGGACTGCACAGCACGATAGAAATCAGAGCTGATGAGAAAGGACAGCATTCTGAAGTGACGCATCTATAAAATTGTAGCTAATAGTAAGGATCAAGATCGGATTAGCACTCAATAAAGTTAGGTACTGATGGGTTATCCCCAGGTTTTCAAATTTGTCTAAAATCTGCAAAAATGAATCACTCGTCACCAAACTTCAGGTAAACGTAGCCAAGCATATTTTCTACCCACATACAAAATTTTATGCAGATCGGACAAGTACTTTTTGCATTAGAGGCGATCACGTGAAGTGTAGCGAAGTCTGCGGCTTCATCTGACTTCGTCTGTTCGACGCATTATTGCTACCCGTGTCTGCATTGTTCTCTCTCCCTCTTCGTCTCATCCACTGCCATTTGAAATCTTTCCACCACCACTACCTCGCCACACCTTTTTAAGAAGCATATTAATGTGAGGGATATGGTCCGGTCATCATCGCTTCACGAGTTGTCGAGAAATGACTTTGCTGACCTCAAGTGCCCTCTGCTCGGACGATGAGGTCGCTGGCAAGTCAGATCAAGCTGCCGGCATCGCTGCACTTCAAGTTATCACTCCCATTTCAAAAAGGACTTCTCCGATTTGCCCAAAATTTGGTATGTGGCTGGAAAATATCCTCACTTACGTGTGTTCTAAGTTTTGTGACGATTGATTTATTTCTACAGCTTTTAGACAAATTTGAAAACGTGGGGGCGAGATGAACCATAAGTACCTAAATTTATCTGTATCCGATGAAAAAGAACTTTTCCTTAATCTTGACCACTGGTGTTTACCACACGTTTGGTATCATGAGAAATGCTGCACAGTACTTGCATTGCATCACTCCTATATTAACTCTGCATATTACACTCCTAACACACACTGAAGAATTGCTACAATTTACCGCACAGTAATGCCGATGCACTTCAATAATAAATCGGTACATTCGTTCTGATCAGCATCAAGGAGCCACATTCGGGGTAATAGACATCAGCGTCGAACAGATTTCAAATTAGCCGTTGTTTGATATTCATGGACTTTCAATGTTGAAGAGGCAACCCGTCAATTACGCAGGCAATGGCTCTAGACAGCTGATATCTCACCCCAGCACTCAAACATCAGGAAGTTACTCATATCAATGGCAAACCACTGAATCTGCCTTCCGACTCTGCTACAACCACTGACTGTAACCACCTAGTCAGTGGCTACAACACATCTTTCACTCATCAATGACGTGGAGAGTCAAACGAATTATTTCGCTTATCACATCCATTAATGGACATAATTGGTCTTTTGCCTGACGAATCTGACCTTTACGCTACACTGAGCTGCGGAACATGAGTCCAAGGACGAGTCGAGGCCGTCAAACCTTTCCCGTTATGACTGCAGGTCTTCAGATTCGCAAGCAATGATGCTGAGGAGATTCAGGCTCAGACTGGATCTTGATGATTTTTGATACCTCTCAAATCAGGGAGTTCGGACACGCCGGTTCTGGAATGGCTTGCAAGGTTAGATCACCGTCCTGAATATTCGATGCTTCTCAATCAGCAGGTTAGAAGAATGTTGATGACGTGAGTAACGTGACTTTGTTCGATTTCAATTCTACAATCCTACAGAGGGCATGAAATATGCAAGGATAAATGGGACTCAAAGGAGACAGAATTCCCTCAAGTGCCAAAAGATGAATGAAAAATACAGGGTGGCGCACGTAAACCGCCGGATTTTAAACTTTTACTACTCCTCAAATATTCATCCGATCGTCATGAAATTTCGACTCATACTAGTTTGGAGTATAGGATTTATGATGATTATACCTGTTGTACTGAGAATTGTCAGAAAATTCTGATTCTATTGACCGAATGACATGTACTCATTTTGTTGACATCGAAAATCTAGATCAAGTTAAATAACTTAACATGAATCGTATTCTGCACAACAAATTGTGCGCAGTCTTGAAGTGAATATTGTTCAGTTACTTCCATGTCATATAAATTACCATTCGACGATTAAATCACTATCTGAAAAGAATCGAACATAGATGAATGGATGATTATTCGGTTGCAGAACGAGCAAAATGCGCGGCTTGGCACGAATGGCTCAAGAGTCCAGTGGAGGTACAAAGGCTTTATCATTCAAAGTATGGCAAGAACGCGAGAGCACCGGATGCCCGTACCATAAAGCGGTGGCACACAAACCTGTTGACCAGTGGTAGTGTGGTGGCTGTCAAGCGGGACCGCTCATCTTCTGAACGAACGGAGCAGAATGTGGAACGAGTTGTACAGCACTTCGAGGAGGACCTAAACACATCTACCCGTCGTGCATCTAATGCTCTTCAAGTTAGTCGCCGCACTATCCAGCGTATCCTCCATGACTATGGATGGCATCCGTACAAGGTCCAGGTGGTGCAGCGATTACACGAAGAAGATCTGGAAAACCGAATGGAGTTCGCAGAACAGGAGCTACAGCGCATCCAAGCCAACTCGAGCCATTTAGTGGAACTAACCTGGTCCGATGAAGCTCACTTCCATCTGGATGGTGGTGTGAATCGCCACAATTGTCGTTATTGGGCCAACTAGAACCCTCACTGGATCAAGCAAGAGTCTATGCACTCGCCACGCACCACCGTCTGGGCGGCAATCAGCCAATCAGGTATCTACGGACCGTTCTTCTTCGACACCTCCGTCAACAAGGATCGGTATCTCAAGATGCTACAGGAGGAATTTTGGCCAGCGGTGCAGTCGGACAGAAGAGGCAGGAGCATCATATTCATGCAGGATGGTGCACCTCCACACTGGGGACTTCCTGTGCGTAAGTGGTTGAACAAGAAGATGCCTAACAGATGGATGGGACGTGGATCTCCTAACATGCCCTGGCCACCGCGTTCACCTGACCTGACGCCTTGCGATTTCTTCTTGTGGGGTTTTGTCAAGTCCAAGGTTTACCATACACGGCCAACATCCATGCAAGACCTGAAGGACCGCATCATACAAGCATTTCAAGAAGTGACAACTGAGATGTGTCGAGAAACTGCTCTGGCCTACCAAAAGCGACTTGAATATGTCCTCCAGAATGGAGGAGGACACGTTGAAGTTCGATGACTACAAACACTTTTTTCTTATGTTTTTCATTTAATAAATGTTTTCTATGACATTTGCCTTAATTCATTTTGGTCATTATTGATAAAGACGTGGGTGAAATAAAGGGAAAAGTTTATCATTAAATTTTACATGTTAAGATGCATTGTTGGTATGTCAATTTTACTACATGTCATTCGGTCAATAGAATCAGAATTTTCTGACAATTCTCAGTACAACAGCTATAATCATCATAAATCCTATACTCCAAACTAGTATGAGTCGAAATTTCATGACGATCGGATGAATATTTGAGGAGTAATAAAAGTTTAAAATCCAGCGGTTTACGTGCGCCACCCTGTATATTATGTAAAGAAATGAAAAAAGCCAAAGCTGCTGAGAAAAACTTATTGTTCTATACTTCACCAACCGGTCTTCTCAAGACATACAGCTTTATGTTTTTACTTTCTTTACACAAAACAAAAATGCTGCTAACTGATAATGTACATTTGTTTACACAACAATTATGATTAATGACCACGCGAAAGGTAAATCATCGTGAGCGGCCGCAGTAGTGTGACGTCATTGTAGCTGAACTCTTTTGACTTAGGTGTCAACCATTGTAGAAAGATAACACGTGTACATGAATATCGAAGACCTAGATCAAAAAGTGCACACAAAGGAAATAGCCCCGCAAATATATACTAGATGAGTTATATCTCAAACTGACAATCGAATAGATACGAATGCATAACACTGGGAGAGTGAGTCGTACTCATTCGACGAGCATGACGGACGGAGCGACCTTTGTGAAAGCGCATCGACGAGTATCTTCCAAAGTGGATGTCTTTCCAGAAAGTCCCGCCCGCCCAAGATCTTCAGCTTCACTTTCTTCCGCTGTGACTTGACATGCCGATGCTTGCTGGTGCTCACAAGACAAGTCTTTCTTCAGTCGCTCCTTTTTTTAACTCCGCATGCCGGAGCCCGTGCAGATTCACCTAAATTCTGCAGCATTATGCATTCACAAGGAGTACTTATTCAATTGTCTGTCATTTTGAGACATAGCCGATATGGTTTTCTATTTGCGGTATTATTTCTTTTGTGTATACTTTTAGCACTTATCTTATTGATGTAGGTCTTCGTTATTCATATATACATGTACGTATTATTTTCTACAATGGCTGATATATATAAATATATATATATACAGTGTATATATATAATTCAGGGATCTGGAGCGGAGCTGGAAGTGGAGCGGAGTGGGATAGGAGCTGGAGAGGAGTGGTCGATAATTTATTTGATGAAAGATGGAATACGTTGGAAATCATAAAACAAATTACTACTATTTTTTGCATGTTGACGTGTGTTTGTTTGATGAAATCCCGAATAAAGGTTAGATACAATTGAATAAAACGGACGCATCGCTGTTGAAACGCCAATCAGTTATCTCAATAACTCATGCACGCGGCTTCCTGATGAACTGTACTGCTGTAGTTTGTTATTGGTGGCGCTGTTAGTAAAGAATAAAAGTTTGTTATAATTAATTTGTATCTATATCTATTTTTAGTGACGTATTATAATAACATAAAACAACTTTGTTTCCTATTCCTATTACTTTTCTTTTCTTACATTGTCTAGAAGCTAAGTTAAGTAATTACATATTATTTTTTCAAAATTACTAACTTTGATAATTGCATGGGTATAGGCCTACCAATATGATACGTAGAACGGCTAGCCTCACATAAAACTCAGACCATCGCAATTCGTAAGCTAACCCATACAATCAATTTATGTTTTAATCAGGTAATAGGAGAGGGGCCTACAGTATTGAGATGGAGCGGAACGGAATGAGATATGGGGTTTGACGAAGCGGAGCGGTTAAAAATCGACCGCTCCAGATCCCTGATATAAACATATATATGAGTCCTACCATGGCTGCTCTCGCCATGGACAGTATGGAGCGCAAATTCAAAAATTTTTCAGGCAACCAACCTCTATTTACAAAAGATATGTCGACGACTGTTTTTGCATTTTTCGTAATAGAAAAGAAATTGAGAATTTTCTTGAGTTTATCAATTCGTTGAGCAACAGCATCACATTTACTGTTGATTATCAGTCAGACGATTCCTTGAGGTTTTTAGATACAAAAGTAACCATTGATCATGGCGATTTATTTGTCTCTTTTGCATTTAAAGATACAAATACCGGAATGTATATTCCTTCGTCTGCAATGGCTCCTTTTTCTTATAAAGTAGCGGCTTTCCGCTCTTTATTCTATCGAGCTTTCCGCATTTGCTCTCACGAATTCATTAAAACTAACGTCATTGATGAAATTTTGAAATTCAGTCGGTTGAATGGCTACTCTGATAACTTAATGCTGAAAATCAAAGATGAGGTTGAACGCAAGCCGAATAATAGACACACCGAGCATGAGAATGATCTAAAATTTATTCACTGGAATGTCCCTTTTCTTAGCAAGCGTGTCAAAGAGCTAAAGAAACGCATTTATACTGTCAATAAATCGTTACCTGAAAACTTGAAAATTAGATTGATTTTCAAAACTCTGAAAACCCTTGATTTTTGTCAGAACGTTGATGCTATTTCGAGTGAGCTCAAATCTGATATTGTGTACCTTTACAGATGCGATCGCTGCCAAATGCGATACGTTGGCGTTACAACACGCCATTTAGCCACTCGGATAAACGAGCACATTTCTGGTAAACCGACCCCTACAGAGATATCTATGCACGTGCACAATCCGTCACGTGAGAATTTCAGCATCGTCGGTAGAACTAAATTTCCTAAAATTCTAGAAACGATATTGAGCAAAAGCAACTTTGACACACTTGCTAACGACAGGAGTGGATCTCACCCAATCAGACTTCATTTGTAAATTTCACCATAGTTTTTCATTTTTGTATATAAGCCATTTCGTTCGTATTTGCTTTTACCATTTAATTGTAACGCTGATGATGGTGATGGTATGACCTCAAATACCGAAACATGTCCGGAATAAAATCTCACTGCTGAGTACGATGGTTTTGAAATATATATATATATATATATATATATATATATATATATATATATATATATATATCAAAGGAGTTCAGCTACAATAAATAAAATGTCAGTCTTTGCAATAAAGCTCAACTGCAAAGGATATGTACGTGTATCTGTAATGAAATATTCGGTGTAATAATGTGTAAATATGCACTTGCAATAAATAGTGAATAAATACTGAGTACATTCTAAGATTGTTTTGTGTTCAATGAATGCAAAGCATTATTTTAAGTGCACGCATGTGCGATAATTCGACATTGGCTAAGTAGTCTAAACTTTCAAAGAAATCTTGTAGGAAATGCGAACTCCACTGAATTGGTGAAAAAAACATGACAGTGTCCTGATTCTGAATTTTCCCCAAAATTCGCGCCTCGGCAACTTCTCATGCCTTCTACAAGTTATAGCAAATGAAGGCTTTTGTACACTGCACATAAACTCACGTCTGCTAATTACTACCGGCATTATATTTTAACACTGCAAAGCATGCCAGTCTTAGCTTTTGGGGTCCACCTAACCTCGCTCTGGGAGAAAAGTTTCGGTTACACAGCTTTTGCATCAGAAGTCATCTCAAACGAAATACAGCGAAGTTCTGAATTGATACATTCCGTTGTCAGTCCAGCCATCATAGCTTTTTTATGCAGTGGTGTTGTCTCCCTGCTATTGAGAAGGGGTCCAGGGGGCGTCAGGTGTCCGGCGGATGAGTTCAGCACACCTGACGGGGGACATCCATAGGTCCCGGGGTGTGAGTGCTGTGTGTACATGTGTGCACGAGAAGAGATGTTTTGTATTGTGCGGTTGAGATACACATATGGGAAAAAGAGATTAAGAGTGGACAGAGGTCGGCTTCATTCATAAACTATTCAGTACTCGAGACACAACAATAGGAGAAGCAAAAGCAATAACACATCTCAAACCTACAATAAACAGGAAACACGAACTTGCAGACTACAATCTCTCTTCACAGTTCGACTATCACGCATACAATCAATACACTTCTTAACCCATTTAGCGCCAGTGTAACCTTTTCGTTACAATACTTTTCGGAATCTGCTGTCTTCTCCAGTTTGCAACACATGATACAATCTTTTGCTTACCATACATGATTTATCACATATTTTCAGGTAAACAATCGCCAATTCAAAATTAGCACTTTTTAGTGCATTTATTTTATCACGAAATTAGACAAAAAATGGGATTAAAATCTGCTTATATACTGAAAAACTCAGTGTATGAACGTCCACATGTAATTTACTTCCCATATGATTTGCGTGTTCTCATTACCCTCAAATTCCGAAAATAGCGATCAAAACTTGCTCGGATATTCATTCATTCATGACATGGCACGTCATTTTTTGAAACCGTAACGTTTTAGTTACACTGGCGTAATATGATATACAAATGTTAAATACAGCAACAATATAAATGAAGTCAATGGTGGTGAGTACTATCAATTTTCTTCAAAACTAATGTTTGCTGAATACTGAAAACCAACAATTTCATTGGAATATTGCACTCTTAATGTATTCTATGAGAGTGTAATGCTTGTTGCTATTTATAGTCTATGGATTTCCCGTCACAAAACCAACCGAAGTCAACTGCTGCAGTATTTTCCTCAATATTAGACTTGATAGCTCATGTACAGAAGCAAGTCAAAGAGAGATCAAATCTCAAGCATTTCCTCTTATAGCTTAATCATAAACAATGTAAGGTGCCAGTTCGCCTGGGCATACACTGTAGAATACAAAGATGTCCTCCGACTCGAGCAATTTCAATCCAAAACTTCTTTGGCCGTAGACGATGCGTCTCTCCCTACAAGGGCACGCCAGCGGCTCGAGATGGCCCAAACTGGTTTAAAATATCTATAAAGGCTTAGCTTGATTATATCAACCTGTGTAGCTATCTGAAGACAATACCCAAGCTGTTGCTTACTATGGATAAAGAAGTTACTGAAATATGCAATAGGCTAATGCCGACGATGACGGTATATGAATGTTGCCACAAAAAACTCCAGAAGTAAATGCTTCATCAGAGTTATGAGACGATGATGAGTTTATGTGTTTAAGATGTTTGTCTGTCAAACGATGTCTCATCAGTTAGTTATATCGCAGGGCAGTGTGAGATTCCAACAAAAGATGACTAGAATGATCATACAGAAAAAGCAGTCAATAAAATGACAAATATCGGTAATTTCCATCTTCGCAGATAGGACAAACATTCTCTGGATTCATTTCAAGGCAAGAATCTTTATGAGATGCTTGATACGCATGCTGATGGTCTTATCGACCTCAGTGGCAGAAACCAATGACTACCCAGGACAAAAGAATTGTTTAGGCCTACATAATGCTAAACAATCTCAAATGCGTTCATTTCTTGATGTTCTTTATTTATGTGGACATTGCGAATGACCGAGGTGTCTCCAACTCTACCATGAATTTGGAGTCAATGCAGAAAGAGAATCAATTTCTCGACATGAATTTCGAAATATAAAAACTTGTTCTCATTTCAACGATAACGATTTCACACCAAACAGCAACGACAAGTAGCATAAAGCAGGCCTTTGATTAAATTTGCTAATTTCGACAATTTCCTCTGATTCGACAGTTTCGACAAATACATCTGAAATATGATGGAGAGCTTTTATGATGAAGCTATGACTCATTACTTCGGCAGGAATTGCTTGGAGCAATTCATAGGCTACATTTGAAAAAAACATGATTTTGCATATTTTGACATCATATGACGCCATCGTAACGAAATCGTTACGGCTTTAATTTCTAAGAAATGGTTGTTGTAATGAACTGGTCATCACATATTATTCTTAATTATAACATTCTGAAATATTTACCACCGTTTTTATAGAAAATTTGCCGATATTTATATAGGTGGACTTAAATGGGCCCTTATAACTCACGTCTTAGAATAAAACTTCATACTGTTGCATCTTCGCCCTAACCATCGACCGATAGAAGGCGCAGGACGCCGAAGGCCCGTCTGAAGCGTGTTTTTACTTTTTGACTTTAAATTATAAATCTCGACCAAACTTTGGGGAGTTTTGCTGATTCGACTTATGAAAAAAAGTGGACAGAGGGGTTTATATTCTGCAAGTATTCTTCTAAGACGGGTGATTAGTGTCCTCTTCAGACTTCGATAGCATTTGACCGTGAATTCGACTTGTTGAGGCCTCACTAGCAGCTGCACTAAAGATTCTCATCAATGACATCATCTCAAACCGTGAAATCTGAGACTGTACTTTCTTTCTCCACCGTTTCTCTTATTCATGAGATCCTGGCATTCAGATTCATCTTGTAACAACTCTTTACGTACTGACTTCCGTCAAGAAAAACTATGTCAGCGTAAATGACGTCATCATAGTCGCCAACTGCATTGTTTCTCGCAATCATAGTAACGTCCTCCAAATTCCTTTCGTTCATCCTTATGTAACTGAAGGAATGACTCACATATGAAGCCATCTCATTCAACCACCGCGACGAAGGTGAGTTTTGAAAAATCTCCCGCCGCTTTAACACATAACTGAGTTGGGAGTAGGGCCGCGGCCGAGGTTGATCATGAACTGCCATCATTGACCCAAAGAATGTCACAAACCAGGTATGTCATGGTACTGATTATATTTTCACATAATTCAGTCGTGAAAGCGATGTGCAGTTTGAATTTGAGGTCAGCTGTAGCAAAATGGTGCTTTGTGAGCCTTTTTTCAGTCTCTTAAGAGAATGAATGGCAAGCAAGAGAAAACAGTACCGTCAGCGGGGCCTAGTGAAGAAGGTGCGAGCTCGTCTCCACCGCAAACTGAGGTCCGATTCCTGGGTCAGGCGAGTGCGGTCGGCGTGGCCTAGTGAAGAAGGTGCGAGCTCGTCTCCACCGCGGACTTCGGTTCGATTCCTGCGTCAGACGAGTGTGGTCGGCGTGGCCTAGTGAAGAAAGTGCGAGTTCGTCTCCACCGCAGACTTCGGTCCGATTCCTGGGTCAGGCGAGTGCGGTCGGTGTGGCCTAGTGAAGAAGGTGCGAGCTCGTCTCCACCGCGGACTTCGGTTGGATTCCTGGGTCAGGCGAGTGCGGTCGGCGTGGCCTAGTGAAGAAGGTGCGAGCTCGTCTCCACCGCGGTCTTCGGTTGGATTCCTGGGTCAGGCGAGTGCGGTCGGAGTGGCCTAGTGAAGAAGGTGAGAGCTCGTCTCCACCGCGGACTTCGGTTGGATTCCTGGGTCAGGCGAGTGCAGTCAGCGTGGCCTAGTGAAGAAGGTGCGAGCTCGTCTCCACCGCGGACTTCGGTTCGATTCCTGGGTCAGGCGAGTGCGGTCGGAGTGGCCTAGTGAAGAAGGTGCGAGCTCGTCTCCGCCACGGACTTCGGTTCGATTCCTGGGTCAGACGAGTGTGGTCGGTGTGGCCTAGTGAAGAGGGTGCGAGCTCGTCTCCACCGCGGACTTCGGTTCGATTCCTGCGTCCGGCGAGTGCGGTCAGCGTGGCCTAGTGAAGAAGGTGCGAGTTCGTCTCCACCGCGGACTGCGGTCCGATTCCTGGGTCAGGCGAGTGCGGTCGGTGTGGCCTAGTGAAGAGGGTGCGAGCTCGTCTCCGCCACGGACTTCGGTTCGATTCCTAGGTCAGGCGAGTGCAGTCGACGTGGTGTAGTGAAGAAGGTGCGAGCTCGTCTCCGCCACGGACTTCGATTGAATTCTGGGTCAGGTGAGTGCGGTCGGCGTGGCCTAGTGAAGAAGGTGCGAGCTCGTCTCCACCGCGGACTTCGGTTGGATTCCTGGGTCAGGCGAGTGCGGTCGGAGTGGCCTAGTGAAGAAGGTGCGAGCTCGCCGACACCGGGGACTTCGGTTCGATTCCTGGGTCAGACGAGTGTGGTCGGTGTGGCCTAGTGAAGAGGGTGCGAGCTCGTCTCCGCCACGGACTTCGGTTCGATTCCTGGGTCAGACGAGTACCGTCAGCGTGGCCTAGTGAAGAAGGTGCGAGCTCGTCTCCACCGCGGACTGCGGTCCGATTCCTGGGTCAGGCGAGTGCGGTCGGTGAATCAAGGTGTCTTTTGTTGACTTAATTCTTGTCATTCTCTTTAGATATTCTGTATACTGCGACAAACCTTTGTTGTCAATGAAAAGGATATGGTAATAAATGAAGCTACATTCTTAGTGCAAATTACAAAGTGACACTTAAATATTATTTAAAGTCAGAAGAAAAAGATCTCGCCATCATACGGACTTTGTTAATATTTTGCTCATAAATTTATTGTCGTTTGGTTTCGATATAAACAGCAGATAATTACGTTTGATGAGACATTCATTCTATCTACTAATTCACATTATTAATTATAAACGTCATTGACAAAAATTCTCTCTTATATTTCATTTATTTCTGTGCATCACAATCGCATCAATATTTTTGCCCGGGAATCTAAATACTTGATACGAATGATCATTTTCATTGCAACAATGCTTCAATGATGAGAATTCAAAATTACTGTAGCACGAACAGTGTTATCATTTGGATTCTGATTATCCTTCTATCGCACATGAATTGAAGACAAAACAACTGTTTCATCGTTAAGTGTAATCTGCGAGGTCTTTCGACGACTCTCGTCAAGCGGCACGTCGTATTTACAGATAAATCATGAAAAACGTTCTTATACAAAATGAAATAAAATTAACGTCACGCAAACAAAGACATCGTAATTCAAGAACGTCTCCAAAGCTCGTCATTCAGCGTTACTACCATTCCTAGAGGCGACAATCATCATCGTCACAAGACCCGAGTTCAGTATACAAAAGCAAGCAGTGATGACGCTCGCGCTACCGTGGATCTGACTTTTAACTTCTGACGTTTGACTTTAACTCACTTTCTTTTATTTCATTTTCTATATAAACGTGCCTTCACGATCAAAAATCTTCTGGTTCGTATGCGAAACACGACGCCACTCTTCATTTTTGATGAAAAATGCGATAACTGCTGCGATTCAATATTTCGAATGTCACATCTCACGATCATACTCAATGGCCCCAATCACCCTTTCCCTCCTGCAGACGTCGCATGGCAGACTTTGGGAAACATTGCTGCTAACAATACATCGCCGTCGTGTTCCGGCATCCGGGTTATCATTATGATAACACTCCCGAAAAGTTGGACTGTGTCAGAACCGTCCAAGCCCCCAGTGCAGGGCAGTAATGACGTCACACTTGGCCACCTCTTTCCCTGTACATTCTAGATCAATTGAAAAAGCGGCAAATTACGAAGAGAACTTTATTCATACAGAACATCAGAAGGCGTCCGATGTTCAGTCATCGTAAACAACCAAATAATAATCTGTTCTGTCCTGATGACAAGCAGACGCTCGCGCAAGAACATATAAATCATCTACGTCCAAAATAACATGGTGAGAATAAAAGAAACACCACTCACCGACGCTGTCATGCCTTGAAAACAAAGAAACAGGTAAATGTGTCAAAACAATCGCTAGAAAGTCGAGAAATAGTTTATTTACTTCAACAACTGTGCCAAAGATAATACCAAGATCAGCAACTCCAATGAAAGATATCCATCTTTCATGTTCAGAATACCATAGATAGGTGAATACATTCATATTTAGTTCTGGAGAGATATCTATGGAGTTTTCTGTCTTGATATTATCCATAACCTTTGAACGGAGCGAAAGAAAGTCGCGAATCGCCAAAGGTGGCAGCGTCATAGATATCGTTGCTCCAATAAACGCAAAGATAAGGGGCAAGCTTTAAATAATAAAGAAGAGATCACTAACTAGACTTCTATTGAATCAGACCAATGAGGATCGAGGACAGCAGCAGTAGTAAGACAAAGGAAGATGATATACTGACCGCTAATCGTAAACAAAGACACCACGTCAAATAGTGTGAATAACGGCTATACTGTACAAAATTGTAAACCTGATAAGCGCAGAGAAATTCGTGATACTAATCGATCCCTAATTGAAATGACTCCACGTTATTGATAAATCCATGAGAGCATTTGATATGAGCGTTGATTGTGATTACAGTGAAGTAAGGAAGCAATAGGCTTGAAGAAATAAACAGAAAATAAGTCATGACATAGCAAAATGAGACGTTTTGATCATGTGTCAATAAGTGTAAAAAGAAATACAAAGCGACGAGTTTTAATGAATAAAAAATGTGTCGAAGGTCATGGATTGTGCTTCCTATGCCGCTTCATGGGAGAGGTTAGCTTTCAAAATAGCTGAACATGGAAAGATATTGCAACCAAGTGATCTATGCAGAAATTAAATGTTCTGATTATGAGACAGCTTGAATGCAGATTCAAATACAAACACACTAAGGGTGCGTTTACACGTGCAACGTTGTTGCTGACACTTTTCGATCTGCTTGTTATCCTCTAAGTGGCAGATGCGATCAATGCATTTCTCTTTATAGCCATTCATTGAATCGCTACTGTCTGGTGATTCACGAATCACGATTATTGGAGACATGCCTTTGCTTCCATCATTTGTCCGATCTTCTCTGACTCATCATCGAAAAGTGTCAGCAACAAAGTTGCGCGTGTAAACGCACCCCAAGTCTCAGACATTTATACCGTTTTGAAACTGATTGAGGAAGAGCTGAGCATTCGCAGTTGTCTTCTTTAATAAACGAAATACTTATTTCATTTTGACGTTTTAAATCGGTTACCATGATAAAAATCTTCGGCTGTACACGTACAAAACTTGGCTCTTCCTTTATCAGTTCTGTTCTGATGAGAATGAGACGCGATATCGAGGATATCTATTCGAGCAGCGGAATTTCAACAACTGGGAGGTGTGTCGACATTTTTGTTAAGCAAACGTTTCAACTCATATCGCTAATTCATCGGCGCCAAATATTTACAAATATAAGTCGCTCAATGGCGCCTTAATTCTTATCACAAACTTTTCCAACGAAGCAGGTTCATGACTCACTGTTTCTTCATTGTTGGAACGAAACCGAAGCGTCTATATTCCAAGAATAAACGCCTGAGGGCCTCATGAAGACTTCCTCAAGATCCGCACTATTGGATAAGAAGATTCCGCTGTAATTAGTCACCTCGTTGTGTCTCTACTTCTTCTCTCTCTCTGTAAATGACCAATTTCCGCAATTTTGTTGCAGATCTTCGATGACATCCTTCCTGGACAGCATTTAAAAAAATTGGAAATGCAGTAACTAATTCTGTGATGAAGTAGTTTGTATTTCCCTTTACACCTACCTTCATGAAAAATACTTTTCTCCTGAATACGAGAATCGAATACTGTTGATGACAGGTGAAACAGGATAAAAAATTGTCTTACAATAGCAATTAGATGACGAGAGTTCATGCGTCGTGAAGAATCAATTTTAGAGGAAACCTACAGATTAAGATAAAGGATTTATCAAGAAAATTATATAAAGGAGAAAGAGAATCACGAAACAAATGCATATGAAATGATTTCCTTTTGAATACCTAAGTAATGTGAGTTTTACATTCCCATATTCCAGCACGAGTGAGGCGAAGAATGACAAAACACAGGAAATTCTCCATGAGTTAAAGTCAAAAGAGAATCGAAAGTTGACTGTGTCAATCGATGAACTTCCATTGGAGAATAAATAATCAGGAAGTGCACTTGGAATAACAAGAGGCCTCACAGCAGTCTCTGATACACAAGAACCTGTCATATGACCAATGATTTTTACTGTCCCAATGCATCTTGAGACAGCTTAGTTGACAAATGTCCACGTTTCAGGTTAAGGGTTCGAATCTGTGCACAACGGGTACTCTATTCTTGTTTGCTAGCATGATTCCGCAGCCTGGAAGGAGTACCTGTCCTTGACTAGAGCTTGAGGTGGAGTGGCCTTCATACAATGACATATCTTGTTAGAGGAGAGTCATTAACATCTAATGAAAGCGTTGGTGACTCCACAGATGGACAGATTCGAACCCTGGACCTTCTGAACCTCTGTGCCGAAGTCCAGCCGCTAACCAACTGAGCCATCCAACCACGAAAGGTTCCATAACCACAAATTGAAGTAAATTCTGCATCCACAAGACCGCTTGAGAGCAGGAACAAGTAATTGCTTCCGACGGCTGGCGGAGGACAGAGTGGCTTCACCAACCACCTTCGCATCCGAATTTCCAGCATTTACTTCATGAATTACTCTTTACATAGCGACTTTCAAAATGACCTCAATCTTCTTTCAGATAGCTGTGAAGCCTCGTGAAATGTAGCGTATACTTCCTCCACAAGTTGTGATCATTCCTAAGGTGAAATACTAAAAGATGTTTTCGGAATAAAAAAGAAAAGATCATGACTGGGAAGACAGGACCTGTACAAGAATGCCGAAAGTTGATAATTACACTGGTTGGAGCCCGACGGCTCAATCGATCACTGGCTGTCTACACAGAGATGACAAAGTCGATATGTGGCCCAACATTTGGGCAGAAACGATAACAAGTGAGCTGAGAGGCGAGATGATCAAAGTAGCAGCAACTTGGCGAGCAATTCCTTCTGGAACTTCTGCAAGAAAAGAGGAAAATGAATCAGAACTGGCAATGATGAGAGAAGACGATAACGAAGGAATTCATCTCCTCAAATATTCATCACGAAAGTCCTTCATTTTCACACAACAGGCGCTAACAACAGCATCACACGTTTGTGTGTGTCTGTGAGAGGTGATCGATGAATATCGCTCAAATATGAACGTTTCCACTCAAATGTGGCTGCAATATTCGACATAATTTCATTCCATTGTCACTCAAAAGTTGTAAATGAGCAGATTTTGTCAAAAACTAATAAAACAAGTATTTAAAATTGCGATAAATGGAAATTCAAATACATATACAGTGGAACCTCCTATTACGGACATTCTATACAGCGGACACCTCCGTATTACGGACAGTTAAGCTCAGTCCCGAATAATGTTCGTATCATCACCGGTAACTCCATATTGCGGACACCTCTAAAATGCGGACACTATGGCGCAGTCCCGACGGTGTCCGTAATATGGAGGTTCTACTGTATATTTTACGATATCTTGCATTTCAATGATTAGATAACAACAGCTTCAATGGCTTCAATGACTTCGACATCTAGCCTGCATTTAACTTTTCTCTGTGGCAGTGGTCTCCGTGGCACAGTGGTTAAGTGCTTGGCCTAGCGATATTTTTATCCAAAGGTCGAGCCCCGAAGGTGTCATTGGAAGTCGTCAGGAAGGGCATCCGGACTGTAAGAACCACAACGCTCCAGAAAAGTCCAACTGTGTCAGCACCGTCCAAACCCCCAGTATGGAGGAGTAGTGACGTCAAAGCTTCGTTGTTTTATATTTTTTTACTTTAACTTTGAGCGTCCTTTTATGAGTTCAGGACAATTTTCACACAACACACCGCATTCTTGTTGCTTCGAAATGTTTTCCAACACATGCAATTATGTTAGGAGTATGCATTTTGAAATATAGAATCAAATTCGATGGATCTGATGGATGATCAGCTTCGGTTGAGATAGCAATAGCGTTATTTTGTTGACTGGGAACAGAAAGCTGGACTTTTCACTGTCCGTTCAGTCGGATATCCGGTGCCATCCTGCATAGGGTAGCAGGTGCGTTTAGATGAATGTAAACTTTAAGATGTTTATCTATCAAATTAAATCGATTTAGATTAAACACGCTGGCTGCTAGACAGTAAGGAAAGAAAATATTAATGATATAGAGATGAAACACTTCGATCCATTAAACAACATGCTTAAAATGTAACTCAGATATCTATGATACTATCATACGTGCATCGCAACCATCCATTCAATTTTGTACAATAGAATGCAAATCTCAAGATGTGCTCCGAGTTGTGCCACATATTTCATATGGCATGCTTGTCCATGACAAGTGTGAAGTCATCCGGCATATTGACGGCGGATTTTGTCTGTATAACTCCAAAATTCCTAGACAGTCCTATTTTATTATGCATAGATGCGATGCAGATAATGGGCTAAAACTGCGTAAGCAACAGACATTAGTGTTGATGTTTTCAAAATCATATCAATCAGATTCAGAATGGCGATAGCGCTGCAGAATCAGGACGCTCTTCATATTGTATTCTGTGACACTGTTCTCAGGATAGGCACAACTCCAAGCAACTCCTAACTTGACAGAATCTAAATCTGAAGCAAGCTTCTGGAGTTGAGAATAAGATCTAATATAAATCATTACGGGAACTACAAACGCCTCAGGCTTGTTTGCCGTCATCAGTGTAGTCTACCGTAAAGAATCAGTAACTCGGATGCAGATAAAATAAAACGTCTTCCTATTTCTACAATTAATGAAATAATTCAAATCTTAGAATGAAAATAATTCTATTCTCGGGTTCAAAATTTTCATTAATTGTCATTGTCTGTAGTTCGGATGACGACTATTATCTGCATCCGAGTCAATGATTCTTCACAATACGGTAGACTACACTGATGACGGAAAGCAAGCGAGAGACGTTTGTAGTTCCAGTAATGATATAAATCAGATCTTATTCTCACCTCTTGAAATTTTTTCCTTCAAGGTCCCAGCATAGATACTTGTACGAAAGTATTTGTACTCAGTGATTGATTTTCACGGAAAACTTGAAATGTCTGAAAATCTGCTAAGAATCTGCGTTTCAGAAAACCAGCGGTGATAATGAATGAAATCATTTTAAACATCCGGTCGGCCACACATCCGGTCCTGTGGGCCACTTTGAATGAGAAATGCTGGCAGGTCACCCGATATGTGCCGGCGGGCCCCGCGTTGCCCACAACTGCTTCAGAGGATCCTCTCAGCTGTAATCTAAGGCAACTTAAGGCTGTAACTTAAGGCAAACGCTTAGCCCCGTGTTCAAGGCTGATACTAATGCAGAAAAAATGCAATTTATGTCGGAAGTCAACCGGTAATGACTTTGTTTGAAGAGCCGTGATGGGCAACCAAGTTGTGACAGCAGGCCACAAGCAGTGGAACGATAGGAACATGGCATGAGCATTCGAATATGAATTATGTGCCATCACATAGCTCATTCAGTTATCGGTTAATGATTATCAAATTATAAAGATCCCTCAACCTCAGAAGCACTTTCAAATGTCGAAGTGGGAGTGTGCACATCCCTGATTCAAACAACGTCCTGTGAGCCACTTTAGATGAGAAATGCTGGCAGGTCACCCGGTATGTGCCGGCGGGCCCCGCGTTGCCCACAACTGCTTCAGAGGATCCTCTCAGCTGTAATTTAACCACACTCCCAACCTGATACTATCAGCATCAAAGGAAGCAATAAAATTCTGTCACATTCCCACTCTATCTCCACAGTAAACAACTGCGACTCGAGAGTTGCAATCTCAGCTGTTTGAGACACTGATTTTCGAACAACCAACGGATGTACAACTAAAACAATAGCATCACAAACAACTGCACGAGTTCTGCTGTTGACACGCTGTGAATAATTACTAAGACACATCATGGTTGTCACTTCCCACCCGAGGAAGGCTTAGCATGAACACATCGCTCGCTAAAATTGACGAGACAACGACCAAGTTTCAGCATCAGAAGCATATTTGCCAACGAAAACGCTGGCTTGATGAAACTTAATGAAAAAGGGCATGGAGCTGCTGGAACCAATTCAATAGTTGATCGTTTGATTTCAATTATCAATTCATAAAACAGCAATACTTTAAGTAGGTAACTGACTTGAATTCGCCAGTAATCCTGAGAGCTCATATCAATCTCATATCAAAGTAAGAAATACGTGGAAATTGTCAAATTTACAGCTGAGAATGAACATGTTAAGATGCAGCCGTCGTATCCACAAACTCGATAGAACATTGATAATCACCTGCTGACCAATTGAAAAAGTTATCGGGATTGAAGAACGCAGTGGTTATAAAACGAAAATACAAGCCAAATTGAGCAACGAAGAAATAATTATTAAGATATTTTCTAGAAAAGTGGAGAGGATCCGACACTGATCAACGCTCACATCAGGCTGAAATTGTCATACTAGGTCCGAGTATGACGGGCCGAAGGAGACTGGAACATAATTCAGGCTTTGTACCTATGCCTCCTACAAGATTAGACCTTGGGTTTCTTCTTGGCCTTGGATTCAACTCTGTCCTTGAGTGACCTTGGGTTTTTGCTGGGACCCGAGTGAACTTGGGTTCAACTCTGTCCTTGAGTGACCTTGGGTTTTTGCTGGGCCCCGAGTGAACTTGGGTTCAACATTGTCCTTGAGTGACCTTGGGTTTTTGCTGGGACCCGAGTGAACTTGGGTTCAACTCTGTCCTTGAGTGACCTTGGGTTTTTGCTGGGCCCCGAGTGAACTTGGGTTCAACTCTGTCCTTGAGTGACCTTGGGTTTTTGCTGGGACCCGAGTGAACTTGGGTTCAACTCTGTCCTTGAGTGACCTTGGGTTTTTGCTGGGCCCCGAGTGAACTTGGGTTCAACTCTGTCCTTGAGTGACCTTGGGTTTTTGCTGGGCCCCGAGTGAACTTGGGTTCAACATTGTCCTTGAGTGACCTTGGGTTTTTGCTGGGACCCGAGTGAACTTGGGTTCAACATTGTCCTTGAGTGACCTTGGGTTTTTGCTGGGACCCGAGTGAACTTGGGTTCAACTCTGTCCTTGAGTGACCTTGGGTTTTTGCTGGGACCCGAGTGAACTTGGGTTCAACTCTGTCCTTGAGTGACCTTGGGTTTTTGCTGGGCATTGATTGAACTTGGGTTCAACTCTGTCCTTGAGTGACCTTGGGTTTTTGCTGGGACCCGAGTGAACTTGGGTTCAACTCTGTCCTTGAGTGACCTTGGGTTTTTGCTGGGCATTGATTGAACTTGGGTTCAACTCTGTCCTTGAGTGACCTTGGGTTTTTGCTGGGACCCGAGTGAACTTGTGTTCAACTCTGTCCTTGAGTGACCTTGGGTTTTTGCTGGGCCCCGAGTGAACTTGGGTTCAACTCTGTCCTTGAGTGACCTTGGGTTTTTGCTGGGCCCCGAGTGAACCCCGATTGTCCTTGATTGACTAAGCTTTAACTGTTGTTTTCGCTAAGAATTTGTAAATTTTACAGATATCACCAGTAAAATAACAAAGACAGAAAATTCTTTTCTAAGACATCAGTAGAATTCATGCATGACATAAGACTGGCTCAATTTTAAACCAGTGAGATCAGGTTCATGGGTCATGCCATAGAAAGTGTGAGTTCGTTATGAGTAGAAGGATAATGCATTGGATGAAAGCCTAACGATGCAAATATGCTCCTACGCAAATGTAATCATAAAAATCGTACATTAATGATCACCACTGTGATGCAAGATGTGATCACATATGCCACATTTTTAGACAAAAGATCAAATTAGCTGTGACAGTTGATAGATTGTGAGGATAGCTTGCAGAAAATTTACCTGTCATCACCTATCTGACATCTAAATAACGCTTGGATACAACTAATCAGCTAGCATAACCTTGAGCATTTGCGTCAGCGAAATCAGATGAGAGATCAGCATTTTAGTCCTAAAAATGGTTGAAAGTAAAACACTCCCAAATTTCCTATCACAGTATTTCCTAACCAAAAATGTACAAAATCCGGTGATTCGCGCTGGAAGCACATTCTCCCACTTCAACAGTTAAACACCCTTCATGAAAAGCTTGATATGTCTGTTAACACTGTCCGGAATGCGAGGAAAAAATAAGCATAATAATTTCAAAGATAATATTTCGAGCAACTGTGAAAGTAGTTGCGAGCTATGACCTCCACTTTCTTGTAATCCCAAATATGCAGCTTAAAGATTGACTTGTGCTATATGTAATGGTAATGGCAGTTATATAGGAACAGTTGATCTTCCATTTTCATAAGATGTCAAGAACATTTCTACAGCATAAAGAATATGGCACCCGAAGATGTAGAGCCAAGTGCGTATCGGTTTTGTGACCACCACGAATTTCGATATTCAAATTTCTAAACAAACAATTCAGCCCAGTAACGATGCACATCAGTGTTCATCGACCGTCTAAATTCATCTACCAATAGGAAGCTGAAGCTGGAGAATGGGTTTCATCTCGGCTTTTTAAGAGCTTATCTTTATTTCCCGCAGAGCGTTTGTACAAAGCTTTTATTCAAGAAATACAGTGGTGAAAATTTAGTAGCGACTTCACCTCATTCATACGTTCCGTAATTCTAAAAAGCGTAAAACTTAAGTTTCAAAAACCAAGTTTTTCAACATTAGTCTTCAGTCTGAGTATTTTACCTACGCTTGTGAAACAGCTTGGGGTCAAACTCAACCAAAAACAACATTGCCTTCAGATCCATTCTGAGGAGCCGACATGAATAGCAGGAGATGACAGGGTGTCGACAGAAATTCACGGGCCGAAATAAAGATTTTTGAATGACTTAAAGGACTGTCGATATCCTGAGATAAGTATCACTTACAGATAAGTACACAGAGATAAGTACACAACCTTTTCAAGTTGCGTACCACAAAGTAGAAAATCATGGGATTTTTCATTATTCATTACTATGGTGGAGAATCCGGATTTAACAGGAAAGTAAAATTGAATTATAATAAATCTCCCCTATTCTGCGTACCCCAGGTTGGGAGCCCCTGACTTACAGGAAACTAAGGCACGTTCTGCAAGAATTCATTCCACAGTTATGAATTTTAGGTACTTAGAAATGACGGTAAACGGCTATACTGAGACTGAGAACGCTATGAGAGAGCAATAGTATTTCTAAGGATTTGTTAAAAATTACACTACGCATCAAGTAAGTGTTTGATTTGAATGCCAAATAACAAGAAAACTAAGGAGGCAATAGTTTCAGTAGGCGATGACTCCAACTTATTAAACAGAACAGAGATATACAGAGCTCGGAGTAGGAAGAAAATCTCTTTGGTTGAATGTGTATTGTAGAGACAGTAAAAAAAGGTTTGAATATCTGAGATATCAGACGATTCCTGAAGTTTTGGAGTTTTGAATGATAATCTTTCCAGTAACGTAATAATTCTTTGATCAAATAATCCATCAAATATGAAACTGCTTTAGCTAATTACACGAGCGAACTATTTGATCTGATGAGCCTATCGCTTGCCCCCCTCATTTGTGGACCGCGATGAGAAATGGTGAATTCCCGGATATCTTCGACAGGCAAGTTTGCAATTATTCCTGACCAATCGCTAGCAACATCTCTACTGTCTCAAATGATTGGAAAAAGTTAATCTATAGATTTCCATGCTATTCCCAAGAACTGCTTTCTGTTGGAAGTTTAGTCTTCTCATTACGCAAAATTATTCACTGAACATCGGTAGACATAGATATAATACAGTTTGGAAACAGAAAAGAGTTCGCCACGCACCCGGACTTCACAAGCTGAAAGGAAGCCAGATATTCCAAGACCGATGATCAGTAAGTAACCTCATTTGTGAAGTTTTCACTTTCATTCCATCTGACGTGAACAAGGTGAAATGTCGTTCTGTTATTTTGATGCTCAATAGTACCCGCTGTAGAATATCGGCCTTCCTTTCAAAAAAAAAAAAATATATATAAGATGAAAAATTCAAATTTTCGAATTCTAAGCAATTTTTTAAAAATCATGTCTGGTAAATGAAATAGGTACAGAAAATATCTTGTCAACCAGTGATTGTTAACGTATCTCAGTGAAATGTAATCATTGTGATGAAGATAGGATAAAAGGAAGACACGTTGGATCACCATTTCTCTACATGTAAGCTTTTAGTTCCACAGTTAACTAAATGAATGTTATTGTGCTCCTCATAACAGACAGCGTCAAAAGCAACGTGGAAAGGTAGATCAACAGCCAAAGATCATGAAATCACAAATGCATAAAACTGATGCAATCAAACAATTCAAAACATGGCTGAGATAGTTGTATATTGTCTGACCAACAGTTGATTAAATGAAAGCATGACATGCCACAAAATGCGAGGATCCCTTAAGATTCTCGTAAAAGAAAGACAATCAAATTTATTCGCAGACATGTTTCATTAGGCAAGCTACCACCATCAGTGACAACGATCAAAAAAGAAATGATCACAGAATTAGACAGGTCATCTCTTCTTCTGTTTGACTAGAAAGGAAGCATTGGAACATGCGGAACATACTTTGAACAATTTAGAAAATTACGTACAGATAACGCTTCAATATATTCATCATATCATTACTGCCGTTCAATAGAAAATAGAATTACCCGATAGAGCGCTAGGTTAGCGTCTTCATAGCCTAAACCTTCATGAAATGACGTTATGTCGGTTCATATGAGGCCTCAAGTCATGCAACCGATTTCGAAGTGATGGGTTGAAAAGGTTAGGTCAAAATGACGAAAGATTGAGGAACAGTCAGCTAAAGGAAGTGACTAAATTGTAAGTATCACACCTTTTACGTAAGCACACAGTAAGTGCAACTCTTCTACAATTTGACCTACAGATAATACCAACCACAATGTGATGTAAATTGTGTTGTACTGTTAATATGTGTCTTGACATATATTTCTGATGTAAAACCAACTTCATTGAATTACATCACAATAGCTGAAATATGAGTGATTTTCTTCTCAATCCTAATGTCGTGCCAATTTTGTCCTTCTGAAGATGGAGATCCTTAAGATCTTTTCTTTTGCCTTCACATCCGTTAACAGATCCTATTTCAGAGGTTACACAACAGCATGAAAATGGACTTTTCTAAATTTGCTGAAATATATATATATATAGAGAGAGCAAACGAAAATGGAAATGTCAACATCTTTGATGACGTCTTCAAACTAGTAATTGGAGTCTTTGTAGGCTTTGTAGTGTCTTTGCACGATGTGTCCCACCCTTCACTTGGGGGAAAAGAGACAATAAACGAGGTGTAAGAGCAAGCATACTCCCAGCGATGACATACAGATGTGAAACGTAGACGCCTGCTAAGAAAATGAAACAAAGGTTATTGGTGACACAAAGAGCTATGGAACATGGGCTGGTCACGTGATGAGACTCAAGGACGAAGGATGGACTAAGACGTTGACGGAGTGGAAACCTCGAGAAGAAACAAGGAAAAGGAGCCGACCATTGACGAGGTAGAGAGACGAGTTGCACGAAATCGATGACAACTGGAGGAGACTGGCACAAGATCGCATTCGATGGAGGAGGAAAGGAGAGGCTTTCGCCCAGCAGAGCGACAACAACGGCTAATGATGATGAAGAAGAGCAAGCAAGTAAGGTTCTAATGTTCACCTGCCTTCATTATCTAGAAAATGATTTGTTCCACTTGGACAAGTTTCGATAGTGAGATCCGGAAGATAAAGCAATTATTGACGAACAATCACTATCCAATATCTTTAATTGATAGAATATTGAATTCTACGATGACCTCTTTTATGATTGACAGAGAAAAAGAGAAGTCAAATGAAATTATATACTATTTTCGTGGTCAATATACATCAAACTCAAAAGTTGAAGAAAAAAGATTAATGAAGATCATCAATCACAGTGTTTCTCCAAAGAACGAAAGCACGAAATTAAAAGTACGTGCATACTACAAAAGTAACAAACTGAGCTCCTCTATCAAGACGAATTTAGACAAAATGTCTTCAAATGACCATGTCGTTTACCGTTACACGTGCCCTGAGAGTGTTTGTAACAACACTCAATACATAGGCTATGCGACTAATCTTTTGAAAACACGCATGAAACAGCATGAATACAATGGATCCATTAGAGCTCATTTCTATGAATCTCACAGTAAGAAGCCAAAGAACTTCCTCCCGTCAACTGATAGTCCGGCAGCCAGCACGAGTTTCTGCAGGGAACGAGGCCGACAATGAGACTTTCACAGAATGATGCACACCTCATAGTCCGGCAGCCAGCACGAGTTTCTGCAGGGAACGAGGCCAACAATGAGACTTTCACAGAATGATGTACACCTCATAGTCCGGCAGCCAGCACGAGTTTCTGCAGGGAACGAGGCTGAAAATGAGACTTTCACAGAATGATGTACACCTCATAGTCCGGCAGCCAGCACGAGTTTCTGCAGGGAACGAGGCCGACAATGAGACTTTCACAGAATGATGTACACCTCATAGTCCGGCAGCCAGCACGAGTTTCTGCAGGGAACGAGGCCGACAATGAGACTTTCACAGAATGATGTACACCTCATAGTCCGGCAGGCAGCACGAGTTTCTGCAGGGAGCGAGGCCGAAAATGAGACTTTCACAGAATGATGTACACCTCATAGTCCGGCAGGCAGCACGAGTTTCTGCAGGGAGCGAGGCCGAAAATGAGACTTTCACAGAATGATGTACACCTCATAGTCCGGCAGCCAGCATGAGTTTGTGCAGGGAACGAGGCCAACAATGAGACTTTCACAGAATGATGTGCACCCTTTGCCTACTACGAATCTGCATGTCTGCTTAGTTCTAGTGAGTTCCTCTTCTTGTCACACGAGATAAAAGAAAAACACCTGTAAATCCAATGGGACGCAGATTGCAGTTTTTGACTAAAACGAATTTTTGTATGTTTTCTCTGATTAAACGAAAAGTACCAAGCCAGAGTCATAATTTTTGGCATGAAATGTCTTCAGGTCATTTCCTTTCAGTTTCATGCTCCCCTGTCTATAAAGCTAATCACATTTAGATTTGGCGAGCCTCTTACTGTCGGCAAACACAGACGTTTTGAGCAACTTTATCCACATTCAGCCACATTCTCACATACATTGCCGATCAGATGCATGATAATAGCACATGCACATCATAGGAAATGACCTGAAGACATTTCATGCCAAAAATTATGACTCTGGGCTTATTACTTTTCGTTTAATCAGAGAAAACATACAAAAATTCGTTTTAGTCAAAAACTGCAATCTGCGTCCCATTGGATTTACATGTGTTTTTCTTTGATCTTGTCTGACAAGAAGAGGAACTCACTAGAACTCGGCAGACGTGTCGATTCGTAGTAGGCATAGGGTGCACATCATTCTGTGAAAGTCTCATTGTTGGCCTCGTTCCCTGCAGAAACTCGTGCTGGCTGCCGGACTATGATGTCTTATGGAAAAATCACGATATCAACAAATTGCAGATAGCTGAGTCAATAGTCATCAAAGAGAAGTGTCCATCCGAACAAGCAGGATAAGGGACTCACAAGAAATCTCAATATCATTTAGTGCTATGTTGTCTAGCAGTGACATTCTATAGTGCAGCTGCACCAAATATTTGATGTTCTATCAAATGCTACCGTCATTGTCATAGATAGTTTGTTTTTACTTAATGCTGATCTCTCCACAACTTTTGAATTTGAACTTTTTGGCATTTTTATCTTCATTACATTTCTTGATAATGGACCTTGTATGTGTGTCCGAAACGTCGAAATTTTTTATAATAAAATGGTATTCAAAGATTGCTTTTAAACAACTCAACACAAAAGGAAACGATCTATATAGAAAAGCCGAAAGAAGTTTCAGAAATGCTTAAAATTACAAAACGATATTCTATTTAATAAAACCTGTATAATGAATAATTTGGATCCCAAATTTACGAATATTTATCTAGAAAAGTGGAATTTCATCACACATGAAATAAATCTATGTAGAGTACATTCCACGTAAATCTATGAACCGTCTTTTCTCAACCAAGACCCATTCGACCCAGAGGTACCGAGAACCTCCATCTCTTTGAATGAATGTTCATTATGTGATTATAATGCAGTCTACATGAAGAGACTGCCTTACATGGTATACACTAGAGGTCTGCTGTCGTCAGAAATTTACCTTCAACACGAACACGAAATGTATTTTCCGATTAATTCGCTGAAAACATACAAAGCAATACAAGATAATAGTTCAATAGAGGAGGCTCACCAGATTTAGGTAATTAAAAAGAACTTCAATTTGATTCTTTAATTTGAATAGTATCTGAGGCTATCAGATACTGTCATAAGCTGTACACATACAACCTATCTAATAAAAAGTTGCTAATCAATCTTCTCTGGACGCAGAGAAGCCTTTTCATGCCGATGACAGACTACGCGGCTGAAAATTTGCATTCGCTTGCAGTGAAGGTGGCTGAGATTGCTAGAATGGCGGTGGTTTGTACGAGCCATTCATCTCAAATTCGGATACTAGGCAGTGCTCGGTCGATCACCACAGGGAGTACATACAAACGGCAATTTATACACTCGGCTTGGCCATGTGTTGGTCAATTGTATTGCCTCCTTAGCCCATCTATCTGTGCAAGTGCAATAAATTAATGCTATTTATCGATCCTTCGTCGTCGTGAAATTGAAAGGATTGTATAAGACTTTAGCTAGAACAAGTTCAGTTATCAAATTTTCTCGACCTAAAAATTTGTGTCAAATTCTTGTCAACACGAAAATGAAGCACGACTCGAATTGTGAAAAAACGACACGAAATACTACCGTCTTTTCTAGAATATCCATAGGTTAATTACGTTTTACAAATTCTGTGGAGGTTTGATGCGAGAACGAATAAATCTATTTGGTGATTTAACTTTCTTGATTCTTCAGTGATCAAATAAACTGATACCTTCTTTTCTAATATCTTAATATCTTTTCTAATGGACAAAAACTCCTCTTTTTAGCCAAAATCATTATTGCCGAATTTAGAAAATTCCGGTATGAAAATCACCCACTGCATTCTCCCAATAGCAGCTACAGCGAAGCGAACTTACAGGAATGTCGCATTTCCGTGTAAAATGGACTTGTTACTATCTCAGAAAACGTTATACCAATGGAGGTTCAACAGTTTTTTCATTGTAACATTTCATTGCCAGCAAGTTCAAAGGCCATAAGAATACTATTCATGCTCATTATCGTTGACTGCGCACGGCAAAGTGAAGATAAATAAGCGCAGAGCAGCCACTTGTTCAGCCATTCTAGATATTACAAGCTAGTTTGTAATTGACCAGACGACGGGAGATCATAATGATTTTTACCGAAACGACAGCAGCAAAAACTCTCCGAGTAGTTTTAGGTCGAAGTAATATTCCAAAAGTAAAATGCTTTAACAGACTGATCTTCGGCGTCCAGCGCTTTCGTTGGTCAAATTGTAAGACTATTGTAAGATCGACCAACGAAGGCGCTGGACGCCGAAGATCAGTCTGTTAAAGCATTATACTTTTGGAATATTACTTTGACCTAAAACTACTCGGAGAGTTTTTGCTGCTATCGTTTCGGTAAAAATCAAGCTAGTTTGGGCCATTCGGAGGCGCATTGATGAATTCTTGCAGCATCGGCGAATGTCCAAGTCTAAGGCCATTTTGTGCCCAGGATAACTGGAACTCTGCAATCATTTTATGATTATCCTTCAAACTTATCTTTTACGAGCGTAACCTCAGGGTAGATTTTTCTTTTGAAGCTCTCATCACATTTTAACTTGATCGCGACGATATTACTCAACGTGATAATTACCTCGACAACCGTTTCATGTGTGGTATTTTCACACTACAACAATGAAATCATCAGACGATCATTTGAACGCGGCAAGATAGAATGAACTATAATTACTACATTTCACAGTCAACACCAATAGGAAATGTTTTAGATCAAGTCATCGATTTTGAGAATGAACTCACAGCAAACTGCTAACCTATTTGCAACACTGATGAGAGCTGAATCTCACCCTGAGAATTTGATTACAGGAATGTCAGCGCGAGAATGGACAGAGTGCACTCCTGAGAATACAAATCGTCCTATAATCTCACTTTTATCAGCGTTTTGACTTGTCTAGCTATCGTATATGCCCGTGCATAAGCCGCATGTCACTTGGATTCTGAAACCTCTCCGCAGAAACCCGAAAATAAGATGCATTTAAATGTGACAATTTTGATAAAACAAGAATTGCAATATTTACATAAAGATTTAAATTTAGATATGTTAGCAGTCTGTGCGACACAAAATCTGGAGAACATATAAATATACATGCCCAAAAATACAGGAAAAGTCTAAAGCCCATTTCTTTTGCCGGATATTACTTGCAACCACGAAACTCAGTCTCTATCATCAAAAATAAATGCAACATAGATATTCGAACATCTCGTCTCTCTATTGATAGAATTTGGAATCAAAGAGGCTGACATTTAATCTGCAGAGTCGTCGTTAACTCAACAGAAGTTCCGCATCAGAATCTGCGAATTTTTCATGCCAATATCAACCGCTTGTCGCAGAACTTCCAATAATTTGAAAACAGGAGGAGAAACTATCAGAACTTCATTATCGAAATAGCCAGAAATCTAACAATTCAGAAAGAATATTGCTGACAAAGGTGTCATGGTGGTGTACTCATCACGAAATAAAGAAGTTTCAGGTGCCATTGGCTTTGGAATGCATCGATCAGAAGCTGCATCCTGACTTTCAGACTGGATTTCAGGTCAAAAAGTGGCTAATTGTGAGAGGTATTCAGTCTCTTGTTTATTTTGTTTTATTTTCAATCTTGTAAGATAGATTGTCCGTCAACATTCAAGGTTAGAAAGTATAATCCATAGCTGTGATGAGTTTCTACCTCACAATTTAGGGACAGTATGTAATGGTTAAAGGAGGATTCATTGATATTTACTGAAATAATGAGGTCGATATCTTGTCAAAATTCCCGAGGGCTTTAGCCCGAGGGATTTTAACAAGATGTCGATCGAGATATCTCAGTAAATATCATTGAATCCTCCTTTAACCGTTTTAAACTATGCCACTTTTATCTCTATGATTGGCGGGCAAATTAACAATGTATAAAAGGACTCTCTATTGAGGCAAGTTTTTCATAGAAATACATATTTCAAAATGCGAAATTGACAACTCCACTTTCATTCTCTTAGCTAATTAGTTTTATTTCTATGCTCACAGGGCAAATTAACAGGGATGGGGATATTACAGAAAATAATGAGATTTCTAAATAAAAATACATTAGAAGATAAAATGGAATAGTTTAAAAAACAGCTACATGTAATTGGAAATAGATATTTTCAAGTAATATAAGGACATAGACATAAAGTGGAAGATTACACACTGGGGTGGTCCAAGCTCCCACAGGAAAAAATGAAGTATCTCCAATCTCACTTCCCAGCCCGGGAAAATGTTCCTTTTTATGAGGAAATTGAAAGTCTCCATTAGCACTCTTCCATCCGAGGTCACTCAGGGGTGCCTCAAGGTCATCAAAAGGTCAAACATCACAGACTCATTTTTTGTGCAAATTTGCTATCTTCACGAATTTTTGGTAGGATGCAGGGCAATATAGGTCCACTCATGTCTTTAAAACGAGGAATGCTAGGACCTGAAGACATGGCTGGCTTTTGTTTCAATAGTCGACCGCATTTCCAATAGACTAGCAACCAATTGCAACTTCACCAAAAGCCGTTATCATTTCTACCAGTAAGAGTTAAAGCTCCTATATCTCTTCATTTCCAAGTTTTGGAAATAACTCATCTGTCCTCAATAAAGACATTGGATCGCTGTTGTGCATTGAAATAACAGGAGTCACGATAGTGATATCTGTGCAGGAAGCAGATATCTTTGTTTTTCAAATTTTCATTGGAGCTCACAGTCTACAACTTCCAACGTTTTTGATCTGTACATTTTCGCTTTGTCTGCGTTTGAAACAAGACGTGCTTGTCAAGTTTGTTATGGGCTGTGCATCGTTGAGGAATACATTCAGTGCGAGCAGATTTCGATTGACATCGATTCAAAGACCTACGTGGGAACATTTTCATTTGCAGCTCAGACCACATGTCGAAAAATTGAATTTCGCGTCAGTCATCCGACTTCGACCGGTTCGTGGTGGAGCTTCAAGGGAATTTCGTGCTGCCACAGACCACACTCCCCACAACAAAAGAAACTTTGCAGCAGCTCATGGGGCGGATCAGCAACGGTGTTTCCCTCGCAGAAAGTGCCTGAGAGACCGGTTACGACGTTATTAGGCTTTGGGAAAAGGCTCACCTTCCAACACGTGAGCATAAGCACTTCATCACATCTGTCATCTTCATCACGCTGTCTTGCCGTCATCATGTCCTGGAGCGTCTGTTACGCCAGGTTGGAGCAACAGTGTTCGGGAAAACTACCGGACCCTCCAACAGAGATTTCAAAGACTTCCAAGACATCTGGCCCACCCTCAACAAAGCAAGCTGGTCAATTTTGGAGATACGTGAAGGTTGGATGGCTATTCGGCAAACGTCTGTTCTGGATCAGCTAAGGGCATTGTTGACCAACACTAACCAATGGCTACGTGAGGACTACAAGGAAGCGGCAGAAATCGCATATTCACTTCTTGGTGGCAGAGGCCAGGTGCCTTCCATCACGCTCGCTGGATGGCGAATATCCTTTACTACAGGAAAATGCTTCTCTTCAGCAGGCAGTTTAATTACTCGACGGAATTCGTAGCAAAACTTCACCGCTTCATGCAGTTTGTGGCCATGCTCTACATAGTGCCCTGGCTCCGATCTCCGCTGACAATCGAGGCAGCAGCTGTAGATCTCGCGCTGCAGAAAGATCTAATTAGATATTGCTATGTGGATCCAGATGTTGGAGGTGCGGCCAGAGATGCTTTTGGCAGGCATTTGTGGTACCTTACTCCGGAGCTAGCTGTTTTCGGGCTGTTCTCTGACTCCTTTAGCATTGGAGACAAAGAGGACGCTGCGGCCAAGATACTGCAGCATCCGCCCAACTTGCGGAAAGGGAAGCCTATTTTCCCGACGGTCATCACGATGGAGACCCGTCTAGCTGACTTCATGAGTGGTAGGAGCTGGACCCCATTCCAACTTCTGGCCTTCAGCGGGGACTGGCTGCGTAAGCCTGTGCTAGAGTGGTCTCAGCACCAAGAATTTCAGCGGATGGCTAAAGTTGTCAAAGGACTTCAGTGCGTGAATGATTCTGCAGAGCGCTCTGTAAAGCTCATCAAAGACTTTGCGAGGAAGGTTGGTAATGATTGAGTTTCACTGAGTCTTCTACCATCCAAAATATGTTAGTTTATATATTGCAGGTCACTCGAGATGAGCAACAGCGCCAGTACCTCCTGCAAGTGGTGGAAGCGCAAAGGGAAGCCAAGCCAAACAAAGGCGGAGTACCAATGAATTAAGCATAGGCTGAGAGTGAAGCGATAGAGTGCCTGTAACAAGAACTGTTGTTGCTTTTTGTTGAAATATAGCACAAAATTGCCATTTCATAAGCCTTACTACTCATTTTCATAGAAAAGATTGGATGACCTTGAGGCACCACTTAACGATGACCAATGCTTCTGAAAATTTTACTAGATTACTTTCTCATCAAGTGGCACATTTTAGTGAGGTGGGAACATAGAAAATCGAGAAAAAATTTTTTGGTCCACCCTATTACACACTAATGCACGGGTACGGTATATACGGTGCGGTATATATTTAAGCTTGTATTCCGAGAAAATGTGTTTCAGTTGATCTCTCATTGCCCAACATTCAGCTGAATGAATTTGTCAATGCATTGGGAGTTATCACGAAGTGAAAATGTCAGGAGACAAACACACCGACGCAATCTGTATAAAACCTGCTTCTAATGTTCATTTGATATGGCAGACGTCGGGAGAACTAGAGAATTCTAGGGAACTATTGAGAGAGGAGTGATCTTCATGAAATTCACTTAAATGGGTGCCTCTTTGCCATTTGACAATACTGTAATCTAGTCGGGTAACGCTATTTTACTAAGAATAAAGAATCGTCATAAAAGAGGGAGAGATTGCTTTTTCTGTTTTCCGACTGTAATCAAAGCCTATTCGACAGTCATAGCGATGATGGATTTTCAGATGATATCTCAATGAGACTTCAATTACTTGTGCTGACTTTATTTATGTTCACTCTTAATAGTTTTTTCATTTTCCTTATCATACCCGTTTCACATCCTATAGTATGCGCTATCCGCAATTTTTACTAATAAGCATTGTCAGTCACACGCTAAAGACAGACTATGAAACATCTTTCTACTTAAAGAACTTGAATCGCAAGTCGTCTCCGAGGATCTTCACGCTCTGGACATGAATCCAGCAATGGTCTACAATCGACAGGAATGGAGGCGCGCCATCAGAAAGCTACAAACGTCTGAACCCGCTCAACGTGGACAAGGACAAGGATCCTTAATAATCAAAGCAATCATTTTTCAAACAGCATGCCGTAGTATTAACGTAAAAACCATTTCACTTGGTTAATTCTATACAATTTCTGACATGTTTCTTCGTATACCGTATTTCTTTGAATAAGAGACGCGTCTCTTATTTTTTTCAGATCCCTTGATTGATGCGTCTCTTATTCAGGGGCGTCTCTTATTCAAGGGCGTCTCTTATTTATCAAATGTTCAAGTTTTCATTCTTTCATTAGAAAAAGATGTCTTAGTTTTTTGCTACTATTCTCTTAGGTAGCCTTTGCATTCCTCACTTAGGCCTATGTCATGTGCAAATTTCGCCAGTAATTTTTCTTACAAATATACGCTTTATCATAATTCAGATATTTTGGAAATGAAAGGAGTTTTATGGTTTGTAGTAGCATATCTTGTAGACTCATCTAATACATTCATATACCAGTACATGTTGGCTACTATACATGTAGACTAGATCTGAATTTACCGAAACGAAAATACGATAATCAAGTAGTATTTACAGCAAAAGTTACCGACCGGTACATGACTCCAAATGCAAAGGAAGCTACTGTATAATGCCTCCTTAAATGGTAGATGAAGTAACCTTAAGTAGGCCTGCATGTACGTATGTACAACATGCATGTACTGCATGCACAACAACAAGAAGCCTTATATATATTACAATATTGGTCATGATACCCGGTATTTACTAGTAGACTGACTTATTTTACTAAGATAAGTAGGCCTAATAATCGCTCAGGCGGATGTAGCTACCACATTACAATAGCCTGCATGTAATATGTCCATAGCAGTCTATTTTTTGTACATGCGTCTCTAATTCGAGGGCGTCCCTTATTAATTTTTTTCCTCTCACGGATGCGTCTTTTATTCGAGGGCGTCCCTTATTCAAGGGCGTCCCTTATTTAATTTTTTCCTCTCACGGATGCGTCTTTTATTCAAGGGCGCCTCTTATTAAATTTTTTCCTCTCACGGATGCGTCCCTTATTCAAGGGCGTCTCTTATTAAATTTTTTCCTCTCACGGATGCGTCTTTTATTCGAGGGCGTCTCTTATTAGATTTTTTCCTCTCACGGATGCGTCTCTTTTTCGAGGGCGTCCCTTATTCAAGGGCGTCTCTTATTAAATTTTTTCCTCTCACGGATGCGTCTTTTATTCAAGGGCGTCCCTTATTCAAGGTCGTCTCTTATTAAATTTTTTCCTCTCACGGATGCGTCCCTTATTCAAGGGCGTCTCTTATTAATTTTTTTCCTCTCACGGATGCGTCTCTTATTCAAGGGCGTCTCTTATTAATTTTTTTCCTCTCACGGATGCGTCTTTTATTCGAGGGCGTCTCTTATTAAATTTTTTCCTCTCACGGATGCGTCTCTTATTCGAGGGCGTCCCTTATTCAAGGTCGTCTCTTATTAAATTTTTTCCTCTCACGGATGCGTCCCTTATTCAAGGGCGTCTCTTATTAATTTTTTTCCTCTCACGGATGCGTCTCTTATTCGAGGGCGTCCCTTATTCAAAGAAATACGGTATGTAGGTAGAACTGCTTTCTTTCATGATGTTTTCTGTTCCAGTATTTACATCGCGTTCTTCAATTGACCAGCTTCTTAATTAATCGACAACCACAAATATGTATTGTCAGCACATTCTTGATAAGGCCTCATACAGTTGTACAGTTTGTCCTCGCTGTACTGACGAGCCCTTGAGGGGCGCAACTCCGGTCTTACGGCTGCTAAGGAATCTCATGCTTACATTATTCAAGTCTGAGAACATCATTCTGTTATACGCCCAGACGACCTGGCAGTCAGGAATCTTCATTAAGATGAAATTGATGAAGAAACTCGCTCGCTATTCATCTGACATGTTTGTAAAGGAATGAATCGGTAGTTTGCACCATTTCAACGATGAATATAGAAGCGCTGTAGAGTCGCGTCAAACGATTCTTTAAACACGAACTTTGTGGAGGCAATTTGTGAGGATTATTTTGATATTAAATCATCGAATGTCTGGGAAAGTTGAAACTCACGAATACTTTCCCCTTCATGAGAAAGGAAGTTGTTTTATGAATTTGGAATTGGCGTTTCTATGTAAGGAAGTCAGTCAGTTTGATGTTTCCCCCATGACTTCTTAAGTTTCTTCATTGTACAGAGCTGGACACTGCCAAAACTTTATTCGTCCTTAGGAATAGTTCAGGAACACAAAGAAGCGTGAAAATGATCCGTGGATCATATCCCAGCCCTCATCAGGTTTCAGATTTGTTTCTCTTACCCAACAGAAATGCGAGGTCACTCACGTTTATCGTGCATGTTAACTCACTGTACAAGTGTCCAGCCTGCTTCACATTGCAATGACTGACAAGTTCAAGTCTTCTGACCTCCACAATCCTTCCTGACGAGGAGAATGTTCCTGGCTGATTATTTCCCAGCTGGATAGCTGTTTCAGGGATGATAGCCATCTCCAGGGGGCAAAATATGTTATGTAATACAGCTCCCAGCGTTTGAACTTTCCAGCAGCTGGCTGAACAACTCGTCCGATCACTCATGTCTTCCACTTCGTTGATCTGTTTATTACAAATTATCTCTCCATCTCTACAGCCGGCAACCGCTAGGAAGCAAGCAGAATGATCTTTACCCGTAAACCATGCACAGACACAAGTACTGTCGGAAGGCATTGTGTTTTGTAGTTTGACGTTGAACCACAGCCTGAATGAATACGGTAGTCTAACTGGGAACAATGTAGATAGAATAATCAAATATTGAGTTGCGCCTTCAGTTGAAAAATGGAAACAGACCTGCTGCCATTTCATCCAATATCAGCAGGCCTGGGTCACATCTCTCAACTCTCTATTTAAAGTCGCAGCCATGCCCGGGTCAATTTGAGATTTGAAATTATCAAGTTTGTGAAATTTCGACTTCAAATTAACCTGGGTATGGCTGCGACTTTACATAGTGAGTTGTGTCGATGTTGAGAGATGTGAACTAGGCTTGCTGATGATTCCTGATATCGGATGAAATGGCAGCTATTCAGGTCTGCTTCCATCTTTCAACTGAGGATGCAACTCAATATTTAATTAGTCTATCTACATTGTGTTTGCAAAAAGCAGTATTTATCAATTATTGCAGGCGCGTAACGGAGTGGACACCGAGGGACGGCAGAAGAAAACCAAACGAAGAAGGTGGAGATGAGCTGCCCAAGATCTTCCCGAGAATTGCGAGGGACAGACGTCTGCGGTCCAGAAGAAGAGGCCATTTTCCTGAATGGATGAAAACGGCCACAGTAAGCAGTAAGTGACCAGGCGCAATAACTTAGGCAATTTGCCAGTAGTGTGTTTAAAGTGACATAAAATGAATGCCTGTAGAAATTTCACTAACTTGCTAATTGAAAGTCTGACTGGGTACTTTCAGTCCGGATGCCCTTCCTGGCAACTTCTAATGACACTTTCGGGGCTCGACCTCTGGACCGTAAGATCGCTTGGCCAAGCACTTCACCACTGTGCCAGGGACTGTGACTGGGAAGCTCTTTGAGACACTGACTTTCATTTTATAAATGGAAGGACTGTACGCCGGGCTGTTCATTTCAAATCAGAAGTGTTCTCCGCGTGCTATGCTTTATTTCCTGAATTTTCGTCCGCCAGAACGATGGACATCATCAGAGGTAAACAATTTCGATATGCTATCTACATTTAAGAGAATCGAATGAAGACAATTCAGCGTTAATTAGAAAGTTAGATAAGAACAATAAAATCATTGTTCACTGCTGAAGTAGATCTCGATAGCAGGAAGGAATCGGCTCTGTTTAATTGTTTCCGATGTGCACTGATTCTAAAAATAGACGCTCTCTGTACCGCCTTTGTTGAACAAGACACGGTGGGTTTAAAACTTCTTTACCCTCGAAAAATTGTCCATGTTGAATTCTTGCGCAATTATGATCTACAGTGGTTACTGATTGCATCGACACCAATTTTTAAAAAATCGACAGCTGTCTCGCTGATTTACAGGCAAAAAACGCTTATCATACTACTTACAAAATTGATGATGCATTATTGACGAAGGCGACAATTGTCCATGATTAATTTTTAGACAACAATCATCTACACTGGTTGGTTACTGATTGCATCGACACCAATTTTTAAAAAATCGACAGCTGTCCGACTGATTTACAGGCAAAAACGCTTATCATACTACTTATAGAATTGATGATGCATTATTGACAAAGGCGACAATTGTCCATGATTAATTTTTAGACAACAATCATCTACACTGGTTACTGATTGCATCGACACCAATTTTAGAAAAATCGACAGCTGTCCAACTGATTTACAGGCCAAAACGCTTATCATACTACTCATAAAATTGATGATGCAATATTGAAGAGAACAGCAGTTGTCCAATATAATTTTTGAGCTGGAATGCATTTCTTGGCTTCAGTAAATAATATCTACTGTTTGACAATTGTGTCCTACAATTGTCTTTGATATGTCTTTTAATAAGACTACCTAGGAAGTAATCAATTTTCTAACATTTTCTCACTTCATCCGTCTTCCTGAGTATTCAGATGAAAGTCGTCAGCAACATCTGGATTATCAGTTTCAGATATCTATCTTAATTAATCGTTTGGCTTCGTATCACGGTTGCTGTCGGCAAAGTGTGCCAGCAGTCCTAAATTGAATTGTATCATTCTATCACGCACTTCTGTCAAATCAAGACAAGATATCTATCAGATCAAAGATGTCTATGGAATCAGTTGCACTAATAGAAATATGTTTGAATACCTTCATCAAAGATAGATAGCTATTGATGTCATTATTCATCTATGACTCATTCGTTACATTATTCACACACTTGAGGCGTGTTATTGCGTGCGAGTTTGCAGCCATATTTCACTTCACCGGTTGATCATGCCTAACAAGACAAGGAATCACGAAGAATCTCGCAATCATGTATGCCTCTTATGCTTTGGCAAGTCTAAAGAAATGAGACGCATAACAGCTTCAAATGAACGAATAATCGAGCAGTTCTTCATAAATGGTTTCGATCCTGACGATCACAGACTGCCTACAGTGCTGTGCTCCACTTGTCGTTTAGTGGTTGTAGATTACAGACGTGGAGATTTTTCAAGGAAAATTGAACTATATGATTACACTTCATTGTCGGAAGTGCGCCGCCTTTGATCAAAATCTCAAGGTCATTGTGACTGCAGAATTTGTGAACTTGCGTCGTTTTCTTCAAAAACTCTGTCATCGTCAAACGTAAAAGAGGGCGTCCTCAAGTTGCAGAGTGTGATCGAGAATCTGAAAGTTTGTCTCCAAAACCTGATGCAATCAAACTTTGCAGCAAGTGTCTTTCAACTCTACGTCGTGGACGAGAACATGTGTGCAATGATCGACAGAGGCTAATTAGGCTAAGTCTGGACCACCAAAAAGTGCGGAGTGTCATCAAGGAAGCTTTTAACGAGCAAGATGAATCACCGACTACATCTGCGATGAATTTATCAACAACAACTGGTCGTCCACCACAAATTAAAGTCGTGAACAGTCAAAGGTCTCCCAAAGCTCCTCTCTTTCAAGCGAGAGATATATCGAACATTCAAAACGATCTGTCATTATCAACCAATCAGACTTTGAAATCAGTATCTCACCTGCGTGTTTCGACTGGCAATCGAAAGATAGCCGATGTTGGCTTGAAACAGCATCTATCGGAATCTAATCATTCTTTGGATAATTTTTGTGATGTGCTGGATATCGAATACCACTCCAATGATTCTAATTCTACTTCATCAAGACCGACGGTATTTTGTTCAAATATATCTGAACTCATTTCATTTATTGAAAATCGCCGACAGTATGATTCCTGTCCAAATATCAAAATTGGTGTAGATACTAGAGGAGGCTTCATCAAAGTAAGTCTCACTCTTTCTGAGAACCACGAGGTAAACAGCGAAAACGAGCGGGTCAGCTATAAAGATCATCTCAGCTTCTCTAGGTTTAAAGACACTAGTGTCAAGCGAATTTTTCTCATTGCCATTGCTCCAAGTGTCCAAGAGAATTTTATAGGTTTTGCGACCCAAATGTGAAACTTGCAAATCCAAATACGACATAGCAAAAGCAAATATCTTTATTCCAAACACAATGTAACTATTCCAAACACAATGTAACTATTCCAAAGCAGATCTGACACTAATAATTCTAACCCAAATACGACCATTCCAAACCAAATCTGACACCTATTATTCCAAACCAAATGCGACAATTTCAATCCAAATCTGACACCTATTATTCCAAACCAAATGCGACAATTTCAATCCAAATCTGACATCTGACATGTGATCTAACTGGAACTCTGGATCATAGCGATAGAAAATACGTCAATGATTATAGATCAAACATGACATTTGAGAAGCAAATGTTGCGTGATTGAAGTGTCAGATGAAAAGATGTCGTACTCACGTATATCTACTGCCGATAAAGAGCGCCTCATAGCTGCATATCAAAATGGCAATGACTACCAAGAGCTAGCGCGAGCCATGGGTATTGGCAGAACAACTGCGTATTCTATCGTACGGCGGTTCCTCGATTCCGGAGAAGTTACAAGGCCCCGTGGAGGATTCCGCGGAAGAAAAATGACCGAAGAAATGATTGACACAGCATGCTCGATTGTTGAGGAGAACAATTCTCTGACTCTTCTGCAAATCAACGCGGAGCTGCGTCACCGACTACCAAGTGCTCCCAAGTGACAATAACGACCATATGCAGTGCTTTGAGGGTAAGTTAGCATTATATTATACACTGTATGATAACAATTAGAACTGTGTGACTGTTTTTCAATCATTGACTTTCTCCTGCAGGGATCATTGTATCGGATGAAGAAACTGGAGACCGTTCCAGCTGAAAGAAACTCAGATTCTGTGAAAAATGAACGACTGGTAAGCTATTGATTTATACTTGAAGATATTTCATTGACGCTAGTAAATAAAAAGCTGGAACAGCAAAAAATTGCATCTCTTCTTGCCTCTTACAGGAGTTTGCGAATTGGCCTATGGCGACTGGCATTCATGAGGAGCTCATTTTCATAGACGAGGCTGGATTTAATCTTTGGACAGCTCGTACTCGTGGTCGTGCGAGAATTGGGGAACCAGCAGTTCGGGTGGTCGCTGGTGGTCGTGGCCAGAGCTTGACAACCATATTTGCTGTCCGCAATGAGCGCGGTCTGCTAGCCCATGACATATTCATAGGCGGAACAACAAATGAGATGTGAGTGTCCCAGATGAAGTAAATACTGATATTATTTAATATTTGATATTTCAATCAATTTAATTTCTCTTTTGCATTGCAGCTTCAACACTTTCCTCAGTAATGTCATCCCTCCTATTCAAAGAGTGACAACATTCATTTTTGACAACGCCAGCTGCCAAGGACACATCACGGTATCCCATGAGTGGTTGTCCATAAGGAAATTGCCGCCCTACTCGCCGTTCCTCAACATTGTTGAGAACACATTTTCCGAGTAGAAAGCAAGTGTAAAGAGACGACTGGCCGAGATGCATGCGGAACTTATCATTCGATCTCACCAAGAAAGGATGGCGGACTTGGCGACAGTTGCGGAAATCGCTATCGATGATGTGACTCAGGATGGTGCACAGAAGGCCTAGAACTACTTCAGACTTTTACAGGGTCGAATTCTTTTGTGTCAAAGTGTTTTGGCGCGGTGCTTTGAAGGAGCTTTGGCAGATTGATGTGAAGATATATTGAATTTAGTTAAATTGAAACTTCTTGAAAAACAAATGCTTTTCGCATTTGATCACTGTCACATTTAATACGTATATTTCAATCTGAAAATTCATTAGTCAGGAAGGGCAATGATGTGTAAGTTCAACATGCACTACTGCGAGTCTAATTTTAAAAATTGTGAAGTAGTTGTATTTGGTTTGGAATTGCCTCATTTGCTTTTTATTCTATGCACATTTGCCTGGCTATGTCGCATTTGATTTTGCAATGTCGCATTTGAATTTACATGTGTTCACGTTAGTCTGGCTATGTCGCATTTGCTTTTGCATTGTCGCATTTGGATTAACAAGTGTTCACGTTAGTCTGGCTATGTCGCATTTGATTTTGCATTGTCGCATTTGGATCAACAAGTGTTCACGTTAGTCTGGCTATGTCGCATTTGCTTTTGCATTGTCGCATTTGAATTTACATGTGTTCACATTTGGGTCTCAAATCCTAAATGTCCTTCGCATTTGGATTCTTCTGAAATTGAAGAAGACTGTAATTCCAAATGTTACCTACGCTCTCGATCTAAAGATGATCAACATTATGTTGGGAATAAATGCCCATTCTTCTTGCCATCCTTGTGCATGGTGCGACGTTGAGAAAGGTAAACTTTCTTGTAGGGGACAATTGAGAACTCTGAGAACCATTTCTGAAAGTTTCTGGAGCTGGCATCGAGAGGGTGCTGATCCGAAACTAGCAAGGAACTATTCTAACTGTGTTCATTTGCCGATAATAAAGGATGACGACGAAAATGCGATAGTCAATTTCATACCTCCCCCAGAGCTTCATCTCATGATGGGTGCTATAAATTCGATATATGACTACATGTTGAAAGAATGGTCCGAGGCTACTAAATGGCCCGATTCCTGTCATCTGATTAGGTCAACTATTCGTGGTGGCACATTTGACGGCAACTCATGTCGAAAACTTCTTAAGAATGTTGATTTGCTTCGTCTAATATGCCCAGTTCATATTTAAAGTATGTTCAAGTGTTGTCTGACTTGCGAAAGGTTGTCGACAGCTGCTTTGGTAGCCGACTGAATCCAGAGTATGTTCAAAACATACACAATTTTCAAACAAGCTACTTGAGTCTTGAAAAACCTGTAACTCCAAAAATACATGCTATCTTATTTCATGTGATTGATTTTTGTGAGAGAAAATGTCTTCCACTAGGGCCCTATTCCGAGCAGGCATCTGAGTCCCTACATTCAAATTTCAAATCATTTTGGTTGAAATACCAGGTACCTCTCAATCATCCCTCACTTTCTCGAAGACTTCTCCAAGCAGTGCGTGAGTTTAATAGTCGACATATTTGAGTTATCTGCGGAAAAAATGACAATTAATTCATTCTAAATTGTTTTGTTTTTCATGTTGCAGTTGCGCTACAATACGGAAATTGAGCGCGAATTTTGTATTTTTGTGCTTGTGTTTTTACTACCAATAGATCAATCATGCCATGATGTCTTTTATGAAGTTTTGAAAAGAGTTGGACTCTATGTCGTCTCAATTATAACACCTAGTACATGAAGTGATTACAAATAAGATCGCTGCGCACCGGTGACAACTCTAGAACATAGTTGTCAAACAGTAGATATTATTTGCAGTAGTCAAGAAATGCATTCCAGCTCAAAATTATATTGGTCGCCTTCGTTAATATTACATCATCAATTTTATAAGTAGTATGATAAGCGTTTTTTGCCTGTAAATCAGCGAGACAGCTGTCGATTTTTTAAAATTGGTGTCGATGCAATCAGTAACAAGTGTAGATGATTGTTGTCTAAAAATTAATCATGGACAATTGTCGCCTTCGTCAATAATGCATCATCAATTTTATAAGTAGTATGATAAGCGTTTTTTGCCTGTAAATCAGCGAGACAGCTGTCGATTTTTTAAAAATTGGTGTCGATACAATCAGTAACCACTGTAGATCATAATTGCGCAAGAATTTAACATGGACAATTTTTCGAGGGTAAAAAAGTTTTAAACCCACCGTGAAGAATCTCCGGATTTCCCCAATCAGTGCAATGACCTTGATCGATTGCGTGTTCAGCAATGGCAGATTTCTCAGGCTGACAAAGATTGTACGCGGAGCGCTGTTGTTTCACGCGAGTAGAAAGTACATTTCCCGTTTGACCCACATAACATTTTTCGCAGTCCTTACAGTTCAGTCTGTAGACCACACCTTTGCGCTTGTCTTTAGGTGGCCGATCTTTGATAATGGGCAAGATATCTGACAGTCAGGTAGCTGGACGGTAATGAACGTTGACATTGCAGCCTCTCAAGATTCTTGCTACTTTGTCAGTGACTCCGCAAACATAGGGCAGAGAACATGAAGATTTCCACTCAGTCTTTGTCTCACCAGCACGACCACATCCACCACTTGACTTGATGAAGTTTCAGCGCGTCCCCGAACAGACGGGCTTCTGTTTCTGACTCCTGTGGATCAGAACAATGAGTTTGGACTCGATCCATCAGACTTCTTACCACTGACCGTTTGTGTGCAGGAGGATGATGTGATTGGAAGTTGAGATATTTGTTGGTGTGAGTTACTTTCCTGTAAACTTTATAATTGATGCCACCATCCAACCTTCTGTATCTCAACGTCAAGGAATAGTAGTTTCCGTTCTGCGTCTTCTTTCTCCATGGTAAACTGGATAGACGGTTCGACTTCATTGATGAACTCCACGAAGGCATCTAACTTGTCTTTAAGCAGCACCACCCAAGTATCATCGACAAAGCGTTTCCAATAGAGAACATTGAAATTGGCGTTAGATAATATGCGTTCCTCAACGCTCTCCAGTCAAATTTGCCATTATAGGAGACACAGGAGATCCCATGGCACAGCCAAATACTTGGCGATAAAAGTTGCCATTAAAAGAAAATTGAGTAGCCTCCAGGCAAAACGATAACAGCTCAATGATGTAATCCGCTGTCAAACAGGTGTGTTCAGCCAGGTTTTGGTCCATCTCAAGTTTTTGTTTTGTTACAGAAACGGCCAATTCTCTCGGAACTTTTGTGAACAAAGAAATTACATCACACGATACCATCTCAAAGTCCTCTGGAATATGTGCGGATTTCAGGAAATTACAAAATTCAACACCATTTCTGACATTGGTTTCTGATTTTCCAACCGGTGGAGAAATGACTTTCATCTTCTTCACACGCTTCCTCTTCAAGCTGTTTTTCTCACATCAAAGTCATTGCTTCATAACCGCTGACAATATACCTTAGATGACATGAAATCACCTGTGTATTCATCCAGCGAGTGAGTGCATGACATGACAATTTCCACATCACAATCTAATTATTCCGAGTTGATTAAAGGACATCTCATATCTCCACCCACACCTTCTCTAACAGCGAGCAGACATCAATTTCCTGTCCGATGACCGTCAACAATTTCTTGCCAAAATCCCACTGAGAATCGAACTTTCAATCAGAAGTCTCACACGGAGAATTCGAATTAATTAATCCTTCACCAGAATAAGTACGAAGTCCAACCTTACACTCATTCAACTGCTGATGAAATATCGAAGAAATGAATCTTTCAACTATTTTGTGAAAAATCCTTCTTTACAAGCTTTTTAGGCGCGTGAAGATCATTTGTTATGCCAATTGCAATTGTGAAAATGCCTTTGACAACTTTTTGATGCGTCGAAAGAGACTTTTGTAGTTTTATCAGACGTGCCATTGTACAGATCACCCTTTGTATGATGTAACCCCTCTAATGATGAATGGACGGGTAATTGTGCCAATGTGTCAAACAAAACGCAGACAAAACTGCTTTGTGGTTCTAGCTACAAGACTAGATAATCATCTCGTTGACTTAATTTGATTTGTTGATGTATACATATCATTTGACTTTGAGAATTTGTGATTTTTAATTTTCAATTGATAAAAAATGTTTCTCTCTCTTTCTTTCTCTTGAAGAAAGTTAAGAATAACAATTTCAGCAAAACAGTTGAATGAATTGCAACAATTCTCCAGACAAAAAATAGGGCTCACTCCTGAAATAGCGCAAAACATCATTCGGCCGAAATCTAAAAATGTCGAAACTGCGGCCATAGTAGCACCAAAGTCAGTCTTGCAGTGACCTCAAAACTTCGTATCGTGTTTCAGAGGAGACAGTTGCAATATCAGAAATTAACGGATGGAAGGATAATGTTCACTAACTTGATATTCTCAGTTCAACATGAATACGAAGGAGAATGTAATTTTCCACTCGTCCCGAAGCATTCAATTCCTAATTCAGGGAATGAAGAAACAGAATTCTTCATTATCAGACTCCAGCAGATGAAATGAGAAATTGAATTGTTGCGGAATCCGCCAAATATTATTCCTTCCCTCGAATGATGTCTTCAGATTATCAAATTCGTCATGAGAAGAATGTTTACATGGAAGTGTACAACTGATCCTACACGTAGGAATATAATAACAACACAAAAAGCAATGAGCAGATGACTAGAATACCTCAACATTTCCTCACGCAGCAAAGGAGTGACACATCCCAATGCATTTCAATGGGCCAATTATATGGAATGGATATTTTTATGTTTCTTTTATTATCTTATTCCTTGCAGTTTCATTGTCACAATTCCTTCTGCGACTTTGTAACAATGAATGAAACTCTTCTATCGTTGTACTGTCACGACGTGTCAAGATGAGGTGAAATTTCCGTTTTTTCCAGTGCTTGTCTCAATGATAGCATGAAAGAGGAGAACATCCGTGTAGAAACAAGACACACGACATCACCACGGCCTGTTCTATGCACCCAGAGCCGTAGCCTAGTCGGGCGCGGACTTCTAATTTATATCTATGTACGTTTATGGACAGCAAGATATCCAGTGTTATTTGATATGCGAGATTTCTGATCTCTTTGTATATTTTGAATTTTTCATTAAATTCTTGCAATCCTTTGCTCTTGAAATATACTGTATCAAGCTGATATGAATTTATCGATTTGACTTCTTCTAAAACCACATTATCTATTATGATGCTTGTGTTCATCGTCTTCTACAGAATTCTATTGTGAAGTTCGATGAATCCACATCCGAAGACAAGTCTACAGGAGAAGTAAATTGCTATATTTCACTAAATGTTTTATAATTGACTGAGTCGACGTGATTGATGGTATTATCTGATAACATCAATACTGGCAACATCGTAGCAACTTGCACTTTCTCTGACAATTATGTGATGTTGCATTAGTGATGGACCTGAACACTGAAACACATTTTGTTGTGTCATTAGAATACAGATCTAGAATGAGGACAGACCTTAAAATCAAACTTCTGAGAAGGTCTGAAGCTCGTGTCCGGCCGCTATCGACTTCAGTTTGACCTGGTGACGACTTGCTGATCACTTGGAGTTTCCGACCCCTGGAAACTCATCCCATTAATTCAATCCGATGCAAAGTTGACGAAGGTAGGAGGTATGTAATTCAAGGTATCCAGCAAGCATTAGGTATTAGTTAAGTTGGCAATTGTGCGAGCTTAGCATGAAAGATAATCGATCATTATCCCGAATTCAAGCGCTCTCCTGTGCACACAAGTATCCATCGAAAGCTTTTCTCCCATTTCAAATCGGTAAGCAAATATTCCAGTCTCTGCACTGGAAATTCTAGAATCACTTTTCATTCTGCCACAAGTGCGCTGCGATAAAAGCGGTCCTTCGATAACAAATTCAATCTTCTTAGAGAACAAACAATTTCTCTACTTCTCACTCATCTAACATAGCTTTTAGACTCTGCTGTTCAGTCTCTGCTGTTCAGACTCTGCTGTTCAGTCTCTGCTGTTCAGTCTCTGCTGTTCAGTCTCTCTGCTGTTCAGTCTCTCTGCTGTTCAGTCTCTCTGCTGTTCAGTCTCTCTGCTGTTCAGTCTCTCTGCTGTTCAGTCTCTCTGCTGTTCAGTCTCTCTGCTGTTCAGTCTCTCTGCTGTTCAGTCTCTCAGCTGTTCAGTCTCTCTGCTGTTCAGTCTCTCTGCTGTTCAGTCTCTCTGCTGTTCAGTCTCTCTGCTGTTCAGTCTCTCTGCTGTTCAGTCTCTCTGCTGTTCAGTCTCTCTGCTGTTCAGTCTCTCTGCTGTTCAGTCTCTCTGCTGTTCAGTCTCTCTGCTGTTCAGTCTCTCTGCTGTTCAGTCTCTCTGCTGTTCAGTCTCTCTGCTGTTCAGTCTCTCTGCTGTTCAGTCTCTCTGCTGTTCAGTCTCTCTGCTGTTCAGTCTCTCTGCTGTTCAGTCTCTCTGCTGTTCAGTCTCTCTGCTGTTCAGTCTCTGTTGTTCAGTCTCTGCTGTTCAGACTCTGCTGTTCAGACTCTGCTGTTCAGACTCTGCTGTTCAGTCTCTGTTGTTCAGTCTCTGTTGTTCAGACTCTGCTGTTCATTCTCTGCTGTTCATTCTCTGCTGTTCATTCTCTGCTGTTCATTCTCTGCTGTTCAGTCTCTGCTGTTCAGTCTCTGCTGTTCAGTCTCTGCTGTTCAGACTCTGCTGTTCATTCTCTGCTGTTCATTCTCTGCTGTTCAGTCTCTGCTGTTCAGACTCTGCTGTTCAGACTCTGCTGTTCAGACTCTGCTGTTCAGACTCTGCTGTTCAGACTCTGCTGTTCAGTCTCTGCTGTTCAGTCTCTGCTGTTCAGTCTCTGTTGTTCAGTCTCTGCTGTTCAGTCTCTGCTGTTCAGTCTCTGCTGTTCAGTCTCTGCTGTTCAGTCTCTGCTGTTCAGTCTCTGCTGTTCAGACTCTGCTGTTCAGTCTCTGCTGTTCAGTCTCTGCTGTTCAGTCTCTGCTGTTCAGACTCTGCTGTTCAGTCTCTGCTGTTCAGTCTCTGCTGTTCAGTCTCTGCTGTTCAGTCTCTGCTGTTCAGACCCTGCTGTTCAGACCCTGCTGTTCAGTCTCTGCTGTTCAGTCTCTGCTGTTCAGTCTCTGCTGTTCAGACTCTGCTGTTCAGACTCTGCTGTTCAGTCTCTGCTGTTCAGACTCTGCTGTTCAGACTCTGCTGTTCTGACTCTGCTGTTCTGACTCTGCTGTTCAGTCTCTCTGCTGTTCAGTCTCTCTGCTGTTCAGTCTCTCTGCTGTTCAGTCTCTCTGCTGTTCAGTCTCTCTGCTGTTCAGTCTCTGCTGTTCAGTCTCTGCTGTTCAGTCTCTGCTGTTCAGACTCTGCTGTTCAGACTCTGCTGTTCTGACTCTGCTGTTCAGACTCTGCTGTTCAGTCTCTGCTGTTCAGTCTCTGCTGTTCAGTCTCTGCTGTTCAGTCTCTGCTGTTCAGACTCTGCTGTTCAGACTCTGTTGTTCAGACTCTGTTGTTCAGACTCTGTTGTTCAGACTCTGTTGTTCAGACTCTGTTGTTCAGACTCTGCTGTTCAGTTTCTGCTGTTCAGCACCTGCTGTTCAGTCTCTGCTGTTCAGACTCTGTTGTTCAGACTCTGTTGTTCAGACTCTCTGCTGTTCAGTCTCTCTGCTGTTCAGTCTCTCTGCTGTTCAGTCTCTCTGCTGTTCAGTCTCTCTGCTGTTCAGTCTCTCTGCTGTTCAGACTCTGCTGTTCAGACTCTGCTGTTCAGACTCTGCTGTTCAGTCTCTGCTGTTCAGACTCTGTTGTTCAGTCTCTGCTGTTCAGTCTCTGCTGTTCAGACTCTGCTGTTCAGTCTCTGCTGTTCAGTCTCTGCTGTTCAGACTCTGCTGTTCACTCTGCTGTTCAGACTCTGCTGTTCAGTCTCTGCTGTTCAGACTCTGCTGTTCAGACTCTGCTGTTCAGACTCTGCTGTTCAGTCTCTGCTGTTCAGTCTCTGCTGTTCAGACTCTGTTGTTCAGTCTCTGCTGTTCAGTCTCTGCTGTTCAGACTCTGCTGTTCAGACTCTGCTGTTCAGACTCTGCTGTTCAGTCTCTGCTGTTCAGACTCTGCTGTTCAGTCTCTGCTGTTCAGACTCTGCTGTTCAGTCTCTGCTGTTCAGACTCTGCTGTTCAGACTCTGCTGTTCAGACTCTGCTGTTCAGTCTCTGCTGTTCAGTCTCTGCTGTTCAGACTCTGCTGTTCAGTCTCTGTTGTTCAGACTCTGTTGTTCAGACTCTGCTGTTCAGTCTCTGCTGTTCAGTCTCTGCTGTTCAGACTCTGCTGTTCAGTCTGTTGTTCTGACTCTGCTGTTCAGTCTCTGTTGTTCAGTCTCTGCTGTTCAGACTCTGCTGTTCAGTCTCTGCTGTTCAGACTCTGCTGTTCTGACTCTGCTGTTCAGACTCTGCTGTTCAGTCTGTTGTTGCTCTGTATAGCTAACGAATCTGTGAATTCCTGCATATTTAAACTATTTACAATTCTTGAATTTGATATCACAACAGACCAAGAATCTCCACTTCGCTGATTCATATGCATACAGCAGCATGCTGCATTGATCAGTTCAAGGAATGAGAAGATATCAAGCACACAAAGAGAAGACACATGAACGGATCACTTGAAGCCTCATGTCAACGATATCGAAATGTGTGGCATCTCTCCACTTTACCAGCCAGACAATGGCAACAGTAGACCAAACAGCTCATGATCTAAGGAAATGAAGCATCGATTAAAAACGAAACTGAGAAAATGACTGAAAACCGCCTCTTCAGGGCATGAAAAAGGCTAAATAATCAGAACTCATCACAGAAATATTCTCAATGAAGACTGATACTCACCGCTATCGCATGCCTGGAAGCAGGAGCTCCTTTCAGTTTCTCCTGCAGACGAAAGCCAATCGTTAAAACCTTCTATAAATGCAAATACAAAATATTTACTTACCTGAAGAAGGAGGGCGCGTTCTGCATCTGTGTCCAAATCTAACAGCTCGTCGAGATCCAAATCACAGTCATGGTCGTCTTCATCATTCTGAAAGGTATTCACCATTGAGTAGATGTATAGCAGAAAGAGTGTCGACTCAAAGCAATGGCAGCATACAGTGAGCATTTTTGTATCAAAGATTCAGCTTTTCGTGGAGATAAAGCTCCTGGAGTCTATAAGACATTTGATCACCTTTCAAGTTAAATTTTTACAAATTATTCCTATGCTTATATACTAGTGATTTGGAACCTCGATATAAGTAGTATGAAACCTATTAAATATCAAACAGAAAGTATCACTAATATATGTCAATTAAGCGGAAATTAAGCTGATTATCACTGAACTCTGCCTATTATACCTATTGTACCTACTGTATGCTCGGAACCTTGGAATGCACATCTATCAATACGGATTCAATCTCTGCATGAATCAATTTCCTACGCACATGTCAAAGTTAGATATTCAACAGAGTGATTGGTCAATCAGCGGTTTGGGGATAGTTTTGCTTCTTAACAACTGATTTGATTGTCGATTTCTAGCAATTGTGACCATTACATCCACATCAACCTTGTATGTTACCTAATAATCGCATTGATCAAGTAAACTGGTATCGCTAACATTCGCTAATTAACACCTTTATTCATGGACCATGGATGATGACCCATGTTTCTCTGACTACGACAACGACAGGGTTCTATTTTGAAAATGACGGACGATGAGTTTGAAACTCAATGTGGATTTTGGAAGAAAAAATTCTCATATGGTGTTCACACAGACATCTAATCAGTGTTAGAATGTCATATGACAACAGTTTGCCATCCGTACTGGTCTTTGAAATTCCCCTGACGACAGTGCTTCATTTCAACTACCGTAAAGCCTGTAATAGAGCGCCATGGCGGTCCATTTTTCAATCTACTCTCTTCGGTGGCGTCTATTTCCTAGCCTCCCCGAGTCTAAAAGTATTAAGGAACATTGTATAAGGTTCATATTTGAGTGCATGCGCCATCTATAAAACTCTCAAATAACACAATGCTTTACTAAATACCCGATATTTACATTTCAGCTGATTAGTGTGACTTATTATCTTGTGATTGAAGCATAGTATAGATTTTACTGATATCGATGTTCAATAAAGTATTATTAGTATAATTGACAACAATCATTTAGCCCAGTTCACCCGCATACTACTAGTAATAGGAGCTCAACACTTAACAAGTTGGCATACTTTTGTTATTTTGATTTAGCTGATATATTGTGCAAACAAGATAACTGCCTATATAAGAAGCAAGATGAACGACACAAGTCGTGATTGAAAGCAATTGTTAATAATAAAGACGTCAAAGACACATTCAGAAAACACAAGGACACGTGAAGAAGTGCAGATAACACATCACATATCGGACCGGCCTTACACAAAAATATATCTTGGCACTCACTAATTATAGGTGACGGTCCATTACAGGTGGCACCCTATTGCAGATGGAGGTACATTACAGGTGGCGCTCTAAATACAGGTTGAGGTACATTACAGGTGGCGGTCTGTCACCGGTGGCGCTCTATTGCAGGTGGCACCCTATTGTAGATGGAGGTACATTACAGGTGGCGCTCTATTGCAGATGGAGGTACATTCAGGTGGCGGTCTGTCACCGGTGGCGCTCTATTGCAGGTGGCACCCTATTGCAGGTGGAGGTACATTACAGGTGGCGCTCTAAATACAGGTTGAGGTACATTACAGGTGGCGGTCTGTCACCGGTGGCGCTCTATTGCAGGTGGCACCCTATTGCAGATGGAGGTACATTCAGGTGGCGGTCTGTCACCGGTGGCGCTCTATTGCAGGTGGCACTCTATTGCAGATGGAGGTACATTACAGGTGGCGCTCTAAATACAGGTTGAGGTACATTCAGGTGGCGGTCTGTCACCGGTGGCGCTCTATTGCAGGTGGCACCCTATTGCAGATGGAGGTACATTCAGGTGGCGGTCTGTCACCGGTGGCGCTCTATTGCAGGTGGCACCCTATTGCAGATGGAGGTACATTCAGGTGGCGGTCTGTCACCGGTGGCGCTCTATTGCAGGTGGCACTCTATTGCAGGTGGAGGTACATTACAGGTGGCGCTCTAAATACAGGTTGAGGTACATTACAGGTGGCGGTCTGTCACCGGTGGCGCTCTATTGCAGGTGGCACCCTATTGCAGATGGAGGTACATTACAGGTGGCGCTCTAAATACAGGTTGAGGTACATTACAGGTGGCGGTCTGTCACCGGTGGCACTCTATTGCAGGTGGCACCCTATTGCAGATGGAGGTACATTACAGGTGGCGCTCTAAATACAGGTTGAGGTACATTACAGGTGGCGGTCTGTCACCGGTGGCGCTCTATTGCAGGTGGCACCCTATTGCAGATGGAGGTACATTACAGGTGGCGCTCTAAATACAGGTTGAGGTACATTACAGGTGGCGGTCTGTCACCGGTGGCGCTCTATTGCAGGTGGCACCCTATTGCAGATGGAGGTACATTACAGGTGGCGCTCTATTGCAGATGGAGGTACATTACAGGTGGCGCTCTATTGCAGATGGAGGTCTGTCACCGGTGGCGCTCTAAATACAGGTTGAGGTACATTACAGGTGGCGGTGTAAATACAGGTTGAGGTACATTACAGGTGGCGGTCTATTACAGGTGGCGGTCTGTCACCGGTGGCGCTCTAAATACAGGTTGAGGTACATTACAGGTGGCGGTCTGTCACCGGTGGCGCTCTAAATACAGGTTGAGGTACATTCAGGTGGCGGTCTGTCACCGGTGGCGCTCTATTGCAGGTGGCACCCTATTGCAGATGGAGGTACATTCAGGTGGCGGTCTGTCACCGGTGGCGCTCTATTGCAGGTGGCACCCTATTGCAGATGGAGGTACATTCAGGTGGCGGTCTGTCACCGGTGACGCTCTATTGCAGGTGGCACTCTATTGCAGGTGGAGGTACATTACAGGTGGCGCTCTAAATACAGGTTGAGGTACATTACAGGTGGCGGTCTGTCACCGGTGGCGCTCTATTGCAGGTGGCACCCTATTGCAGATGGAGGTACATTACAGGTGGCGCTCTAAATACAGGTTGAGGTACATTACATGTGGCGGTCTTTCACCGGTGGCGCTCTATTGCAGGTGGCACCCTATTGCAGATGGAGGTACATTACAGGTGGCGCTCTAAATACAGGTTGAGGTACATTACAGGTGGCGGTCTGTCAGGTGGCGCTCTATTGCAGGTGGCACTCTATTGCAGATGGAGGTCCATTACAGGCGACGCTCTATTGCAGGTGGAGGTCCATTACAGGCGACGCTCTATTGCAGATGGAGGTACATTACAGGCGACGCTCTATTGCAGATGGAGGTACATTACAGGCGACGCTCTATTGCAGGTGGAGGTCCATTACAGGCGACGCTCTATTGCAGGTGGAGGTCCATTACAGGCGACGCTCTATTGCAGGTGGAGGTCCATTACAGGCGACGCTCTATTGCAGGTGGAGGTCCATTACAGGCGACGCTCTATTGCAGGTGGAGGTCCATTACAGGCGACGCTCTATTGCAGGTGGAGGTCCATTACAGGCGACGCTCTATTGCAGGTGGCGCTCTATTGCAGGTGGCACTCTATTGCAGGTGGAGGTACATTACAGGTGACGCTCTATCAACGGTGGCGCTCTATTGCAGGTGGAGGTACATTACAGGTGGCAGTCTATCACATGTGGCACTCTAATTACAGGTTGAGGTACATTATAGGTGGCGGTCTATTGCAGGTGGCACTCTAATTACAGGTTTTACAGTGCATTACCTACTTTCAGATCCGACAGTTATAGTTCTTCATGACTGAGATAGAAATATCTTTGAAAGAGATAGAAGGGGGAAAGGCCTCATTGTCTGCTTCCTTTTCTGTCATCAGTCCGCGTCGAACAAGTTGTCAGCTAATTTGAGGCATGAGTAGACAGATAGTTTCATCATAGATGAAGGAACATTAATAAATTTACTTCCTGATTAAATTTTGTCATGATATGCATTCAACCCACGATGTAATAACAGTTGATGTAACAAAATGAATGTAATACCGAAATAGTAACATCAATTCATTATTATCAAACATTTGGATACCCATTCTGTTGAAATAGGTATTCCTCAGGACAATGTGCTGAAATCACACAATCATGTCATATTTCTAAAGGATCCGAACGACGCTGATGTGTCTTAGGATGTTGTCAATCCACTTTAGAATGATAGGGATCGAACCATGAACCATCTATCTCTTCAATCACCGTTCTTATCATTGACTTTCTAGCATCCACAAACTCCTATCATCCTGTCAGTTTCCTAGATGAAGATTCCTTTACACAATCTTCTGAGAGGTATCATAAACTTCACTGCCATGTGTATCATAGGACATTTTATCATCAATACAAGATATCAAGTTGTAGAATGACTCACCACGCAATTGTACAACAAGCGAAGATGATCGTACACAAATTCCTCCACTAGAAGGCGCTTCTGAATTAACTTCATCGCATTCTTATCGTATTTGGCAGTCAGGAACTTGCTCTTCTTCTCCATGTACGCGTCAGACTTGTCAAAATGGACGTGAATGTTCTCATCATGAGAGATAGCCGGTTCTGCGCCCGTCATGGAGTTGTTGTACATGCACTGACTCATCTCTGCAACAAAAAGGAGGAATGTATTCCGTGTGCACTTTCATTAACGTAAGATTAATTAATGCTAAGGCAATCATGGCAGACAGGTCAATTTCGTCTGAGTTGCAGTCAAAGAATGCTCCACAGAATACAACAGAAATAACATCGATAAAGGTATTGACCATCAACATGAAACACTTATGTCTTCAATAATCAGGTAATGAAAACATGCGCCCAAAAATATTTATAGGTTGTATTACAATTAGTTACTAACACAACAAGTGGAAAGGATCCACCTTTATTGAATTTTTCAAGATCATCATGTCTATGCACGTGCCCGCTTCTGTCCGCCTCGTAGAACTCCCACTAGAAGCTACTAATCCTAAGACAGTTGAGAGTGTGTGAAGGCTGCTCCACCCCTAGCTTATTTTTAGTGTGACTTGGTGTGTTGGGTGGGGCAGGAATTAATAATAACAGTACTGTTTTAGTTGCTTTCTCTTTAGATGTTGCAGACATTTTCAAATTACGTCACCGCTTTCAAAGTCAATTGTCCAAAACAGTCGTTCTCTCATTTATATTCTTCTAATGACTTTAACTACGCACAAGTTTTTTGAGCAATCAGCTTGTCAATATTTGTTCTTTATAATTCATGTTTTAGTTACTAAGCACCGGTGTCTGATTTCTAAGTAACGTCGTTTGTAGGAATACTAATGCGACTGTCTGTGTAGTTGAGAATATAGTCTCCGATTGCAAAGGAATTTCGTTGCTGAAAATCTCAAACCAAGTGCAAATATCTTGTGGTAAATTGGTTTACCTCATTCACGCCAATGCTGTCTACTGAATTGTTAAGTATTTTTCATGGAGATTCCGAACTTGGTATTCAAATTGATTCCTTATTGAAATCCGAAGAATTGGTAAGAACAAGGACTATTCCTCACGAGGTTATCTCATGCTAATCACAGTTGTCCTGATTCGTCACGTGTCCTTCAGAATGTCGAGATTCTCACGGTCATTGCTTCACGTGTGCGCTGTGGTGAAAGCCTCGCTCTTACTGTAAGCGGCTGAAAGGCAGTTAATACCTGACCGCTGCAGGACAAACAAGAGCTACAGTCATCAACGGCCGAGATTACCGATCTCATCCGACTGAAAAGTTTCCAAAATTGGCAGGCACTTACCAAAGACGGCGATGATCACTACAGCGGTGTGAAAACAATTAGACTATTAACCAATTTTATCTGTAATCTGAGAGTGTCTATATAGCCACATCAATTTATGTACAATACTTTGATGCAGTACAAATGTCACCAAATGAATGAGAATGTTCTCAAGTTGTGGACTTCAAAAGTTAACAATTCATGACGGAATGTGTGAAGCATGAAGTGTCACATTTCAATCTATTTCAGACTTGTACGTATCATTTAGTTCTAAAGCTGATATAGTGCGTTTAGGCAGATGCATATCGGGAAATTAGAAAGACAAATCTGCCATAAATAATTCATGCAGTGCGTCTCATGCATGCTACTCCATCATACTCGGACGATAATGTAGATTTACTTGAAAATATTATAAAATGGGTCGAATTAAAATTGTTGACAGCCTTATACGGGAGGGTGTTGATAGTAATGATGAGAAAAAGTAGTCTCTTTAGTAGCGGCTTCCAATGAAATAATTGAGATAAAAGTATATACACGGCAAGCGTTTCGCGAAGCAGTCGCTGCCTCAGTGCATTAAAAAGGTCGTGTATATACTTATATTTCAACTATTTTATTACAAGCCACTACTAAAGAGAGCGCCGTTTTTATCTTCTCATCCCTACTACGAATCAAAATTATTGATACAATTAGCACCAATTATTATCGTCTGCAGAAGCAGCAGATCTATGACGCATGTAACAATGCAAGACCTAGTTGTGATAGATTGTTAGTTTTTACGAATCATTTAGTGTCCGTAGATTTCATCTCAAAGTATTCGACACTATGAATAGAGCGTGCATTAAATATTGCATTGAGAAAATTTCTATGAAACATAATACAATGACTCAAATTCTAACAGACACTACAAACCATGTGCGCAAAAATATGACGTAAAAATATTCTTTGAATGGTAGTCTTTCATTAATGAATTAAGTTTTGCATTAGGAGTACGGAAAATGGCAACATTCACTGCATACAGAAACATGTTTGACATTTCACAGGATTTTGCAATACATTCCTATTGAGATACGTAAGAACATGGCTTGTTTTAATTTCATAATTCACAGAATTAATATTTGATGATTTACGTGAGCGAAATTCAGCGAATATCCGTAAATGTGGAATAAATCAATACAAAACGTGATAATAGTAGCACCTCTTTTAACCAGCTGGTTCGATGCTGCGACATCTCAAATGCCTTTGTATTGTCGTGTATTTCTGCCGCCGGGATAAGCATCCGAAGGCGAACAGATCAGCTGACATCCACTTGATCATCTTAGAAGGACGCCTGGGGTAAACAGCGAAGTCTAAGGGTTTCATGAGGGTACCTCGAAGGCTGACGAGGGCACCTCAAAGCAGCAGGGCACCCTGTATTGAGGCACTAATAAGCAAGGAGGTTCCCATGAGTTTGTTATTGAAACGATTGCAATGTCGCATGTACCGTATTTTTTTGAATATGAGACGCCCTTGAATAAGGGACGCCCTCGAATAAGAGACGCATGTACAAAAAATAGACTGCTATAGACATATTACATGCAGGCTATTGCAATGTGGTAGCTACATCCGCCTGAGCGATTATTAGGCCTACTTATCTTAGTAAAATAAGTCAGTCTACTAGTAAATACCGGGTATCATGACCAATATTGTATAATATATAAGGCTTCTTGTTGTTGTACATGCAGTACATGCATGTTGTACATACGTACATGCAGGCCTACTTAAGATTACTTCATCTACCATTTAAGGAGGCATTATACGGTAGCTTCCTTTGCATTTGGAGTCATGTACCGGTCGGTAACTTTTGCTGTAAATACTACTTGATTATCGGTATTTTCGTTTCGGTAAATTCAGATCTAGTCATCATGTATAGTGGCCAACATGTACTGGTATATGAATGTATTAGATGAGTCGACAAGATATGCTGCTACAAACCATAAAACTCCTTTCATTTCCAAAATATCTGAATTATGATAAAGCGTATATATGTAAGAAAAATTACTGGCGAAATTTGCCCATGACGTAGGCCTAAGTGAGGAATGCAAAGGTTACCTAAGAGAATAGTAGCAAAAAACTAAGACATCTTTTTCTAATGAAAGAATGAAAACTTGAACATTTGATAAATAAGAGACGCCCTTGAATAAGAGACGCCCCTGAATAAGAGACGCATCAATCAGGGATCTGAAAAAAATAAGAGACGCGTCTCTTATTCAATGAAATACGGTATATATCACACTACTTATATTTACTCTATACATTACTCTATGATTTTAACTCTACACTTAACCCGACTTTTTGAGGCAACTTTTAAGTGAAGTACAAATTTCCAAAATACAGAGATTCTTAAGGAAGTCATTCACATACATAATTTAAAATAATGATATCGCTATTCAACTGTTCTGTTTCAATGACACATTTTGAAGAACTTCCGTGAATTATATTGATAAACCTTTTCGTTAATATTGCGTGATTAAGCGTTCAATTCGTCACAATGGTAAGCTAAATATACATGATCGTATGGTGGAAAATTAACCTTGTGATTCATTCCGCTGCTGCCAACACAATCCCCCACGTCATCGATTGCTTTCAAATCGCTGATCATTTCCACAATGCGAACCAATTCGATAGAAACAAGTATCGAAGTTCCGTGACATCTAACTGGTGTTCGCATGGTAGAATGTATCGAGTTTCTTCGAACAGCATTGGAAACAGGAACATTAATTAATTAAGTGTGAATTGAATATTCAGAAGTTCACAAGTTTCAGTGAAAATAAGAAATCGCGAGAAATATTGAGGTTTCAGACAGCAGAAAATGTGTGGGACGTGAGTCACAAGGATTAATTCGCAAATGAGCAGATTTTGATTGACGCTAAGTTGGATGGAGGCGAAGTTAATGAAAAGGGAAAATGCAGTAAAATCTTGATGAAATATTGTAGAAACTTGCAGTCTTAAGAAACATGCAACATTTAAGTATTGAAATCATGAAATTTGGTAATCGTTATCGGCTGTCATCTATTTAATTATCTTCAAAGTCCACATAGTCTGCTGTACATTTCATATTGCACTTTTGCCTGTCATGAATATTTGTAGACCCACACCACCCTTGTGGAACAAATGGATAACTCTAACATTAGTCGAAGATAATATCCATGGGGTGACAGTTCAAGTACTGAAGAAAAAAGCTATTGAAAATAAAGTTAGAACTTTTGAAATTTAAACAAAGACAAATTAAAACAAAATTTAAGACAAAATTTAAACAAAGCTAAATAGTTAATTACATAACTAGAATATTTTTACATACCTCGAATAGTACCCGCACTTAAATTGCAAAAAATCATATAACCAACGGATTATTCAAACTTCGAACTTGTTAATGATGAAAATATTCCTTGGAAAGGAAAATTTGAAGAAGTTTTAAGAATGCCGATAGTAAATTTTTTCTTGAAAATCTTCGTAAGTCCGAAATATCTTGATTATCTTGATAAAATGATATTCATAATTAGATCATCATGCATGAAACAAAATTAGCGCACTTAAGAGGATAGTTAACCCAAAAAAACAAGTCACTGAATTTGAACGCAATAAATGCATCAATTTGGCAGATGTCTAGTAAATTCAATTTATGGGATACAGCCAAATGCAAGAGTAACGGTTTCACATTCGCCCTGCATAAAATATCAAGTGCCTCATGTAAAAACTTGCCAATTAAAACGTTCGATAAAAACAGAGCTTTTTCTCAATAATTTCGAGTTCTCACTCTTTGCATGTACAAATGATTATGGTGTATATACATATTCGCGCATGTCTTGAAGAACAGTGAATGCTCATAACTAGCCGGGAAAGAAAAATCATCGTCATGGTAAGATCAGTCTGTGATGCAGCAGTCAAGGTTAAAAAGAGATCTATCTATACAAGGCGAGAAGTAAATAATTAGGAAATCCAAGCTATCTGTCCTTGTGCATAGCATGAACAAATAACGACACTGAACCATTGAAATGTTTCCATAAATGAACGATTGGAGATGTTCCCATCCAACTTTGACTTAAAAGTGCACATTTCACAGAGGGTGAGGATGACTAATCAGTAATGACAATTACTTGTTCCCAAGGTCGACTGTGATTGATTGATTCAATTCATGCTGTTGTGAATATTTGCAGGACTTCAATTTGATTTACAAAGGCGCTAGACTCTGTCACCATTTTCAATGATTCTATGTCAAAGAAATCAATATCATGAAAGCAACTAGAAGTTCTGATGATCAGCAAACACCGCGAATAGAACCGGAAATGAATTAACGACAGATTATCGAATTGTTAGCTTAATAGAAAGTGCACGGCATGATTGAGCTAAATTCCTTTCCAATTCTGTCACAGTAATGACTCAAGTGTTCATATCAACAGAATTCTTCCATGTCTGCGCCTCTGGTAGCTTTAAAGAACAGAAGCAAAGACAACAGCACAAAACTAATGATAAGCTGAATTTGTTTTTGGAACCATGAATATCTGTCATTTAAACATTAACATTCATACTTATTCATTGACTTGTCATTAAACAGTAACATTCATGCACCTTTTGTCCTATCGCCGCAGAGACCCTCGGTGCTTGGGGTTTTGATGCCCAGTTATTTATGAGAACCGTCGGACAGAGGATAACAGACGCTACTGGCGACCTGCGAGCCACTTCATTTCTCCGCCAACGGCTTAGAATGGCAGTCCAAAGAGGAAATGCAATGAGCATTATATCGTGTTTTCCCGAGAGCAGTAACTGAAGTGAACTGAAATTTATTTCAATTTAGCTTTGTCTTTGTTGTATTTTTACGATTCAAAATATTGCATTTCGAGAAAAAAAATAATACTTAGATCAACTAGATCAGAAGTCCAATTCATTCTTTCCTTCGATACCTCAGCAAATATGCCTTGTTATTGTGGTTTAAATATTTCATTGCTGCTTTTTGCGTCGCTTCATGTTCATGTTCGTGCTTCTTCATTACTACCGGGTAAATATGGATCATTATTGATGCGATACGAACGATCTTTCACACAATGAAGAGTTGAGGCTTATAAAAATAGTAAAATGAAAAGTCATCACCCTATAATTCTCTTTTCATGTACAGGTGGCCACATGCAGATAAGATGACAATAGTTTAGGCAACACACCTAGCGCTGTTGTGAGACATTGATTGGTGGCCCCTTTCAGTAATGTAGTGATAAATGCCACCTCAATGATTGAAATTAACACACCGCTGCATTCATGACGCTCATCTCTTAAATTTGTATTTGACATCAATTGAATAACCCTATTATATCCCATAAATTGATAGAGACAACGCAGTTGATGTGTTTCCATACGTGAATTTCATGAACAGTCGATTTTAGCTCGTCAATATTAAAAACGCTATGGAATCACATATTCACCAGTATTCTTCCATTGGTTGAGAACTCCCTTCCCGAGCAACCTCTTTCCTTAATGAAATGCATTTAACGTCGTTCACAAAACTGCAGACAGAAGCTACAGCGCATCTATCGGTTTCATTTCTTGAAAAAATATGCGAACGAACAAATCTTTGAACACACTTTAGTGAAATGTAGACGATGAAGGTAACTGGAATCACTGATGTAATCCAAAAGCCATAAATAGTCGGCAATATACACGTACAAGAATTTTGTTCATTGATATTTCGTTGATTGTTCTGATGATATCGATAACAATGAGCCATATTTCTGACCTGTTGCTCCTTTTGGATTAGAAAGTTGTGCAGACTAATAATTTAGACAGAATGCTCTTGAAAGCCTTAGACACTGTGCTTTGTCCTACAATGGCTCGCCAGTAAATGTAGGAAAAAGTCCACGTACTAGTTCGTGGCATCTAGAATGGCTGAATAAGTTGATGAACTTCAAAAGATTCTGCTGCCAGGGGTCATCAAAAATTGATTGCAATTAAATTGCTCAGTCCAATCAATAAAATGTAATTGATATTTTTACCAATCAATTAATTGGTAATTGGAATTACAATCAATCAATTGATATTGAGATGTACCCAATCAATTAATTGATAATTGAATTTATCAATAAATTGATCGATGATGATTAATTAGTCAATGGAAAAACATGTAGGCCTATATTTTCATAAAATAGAGTTAGCCTAGAATAATTGTGTTCATATTGGAACTCGATTCAATCAGTTAAAATGCCGGTATTGATATTGTATGATCATTGTGCATCCCATAGTTTTGATGTTCACTGATTTTACTGATTCAGATACCATGGATAATGACTTTCGAAGCTTGACAAGTAAGGGCAATCATGTTGAAGAATATACAATAGATCAGAGAGTTGAGAGTTGTCAGATTGAGTCAGGAGAATGAATTTTGTATAGTGGATGCGCAGGAAGAAGCGAAAATCTTAGGTGAATTGTAATGCTATATATTACAATGGGGTGAAACTTGATAAAATAATTGAACCAATTAATTGAGTATGAATCAATCGATCAATTGATATTGGGACATACAGCAATCAATTAATTGATAGTTGGAATTGAAAACAATCAATTAATTGATATTGAGTTGAATACAATAAATTAATTGATAAATGAAATTCAGCGCAATCAATTAATTTTTGATGACCCCTGATTGCTGCTCTGCGTTTATTCATTATAAGCGTGTCTTATGTATAAGGAAAACTCTTATATATTTCTAGTTTTTAGAAACATTTGGAATTGAGCTAAATACATTCAGTCAAATGAAACCGCTACATTCTGTAACAATCTGATTGATGATTTGCTAGTTATCGTGAGAAGATTTGAAAAACATGATTTGTAAGGATAGAATGTGAAATCAGTCAGTCAATTTACGGAAAGCAAAGATATTTTGAATGATGGAACGGGCGTTTGACAGTGTAAACGAGGAGTTGAAAAGGTGACGGAAGACTAACACATTTTAAATCAGTTCTCAGAGTACACGTTATCTCAACTTTTATCTCTGACGTGGAAACAGCAGGTATTAACAGAAAATTAGACGATGAAATTGAAAGTGTGAGAAAATGACCAGCTCTGACGAAATTCAGGCGCCAAATCAGCAGAGGGAGACAGGAAGGTTATACGACAATGAGTTGGAGGCAAGAGAATCGAGTCAGACTTGAATGTGAGATCTGAATGATGCAAGAATGCAACCCGGCAGCGTTTATATTCCTCCCATGCCAATTAAAGTATTTAAAGTAGTCTTTAGTTTTTATTTTTAACCTTCTGCAATTTTTATTATTATATTTTTCTCTCTATTTGTTTTTATTAATTTATCTTTTACTTATTCATTTCTTTCGTTTGAGTTTCTTTCTCGCTTTGCTTCACACATCATACTATGTATCACCTTTTCTCTGCTTGTTTTTGTGTATGGTTTCCCTTCTTACTTTTCGTAAGGGCTTATTCCGGTTCCGTGCCTCATGGAGTGCATTCAGTCATCTTGCTGTCAATTGTTGGTTGCATTTGTCACGCTTGTCTATTGTTCAGCTTTCATGCCGGTCGAGATCGTTGTTTGTAAGCATAGGAATTCGAATTTTCACGTTGTTTAAGTTAACGAGACTACAATGGACAACAGTTGTCTGCTGATGGTAATTTCAGTAACTCTTCTTATGCGCCGATTGCAAGATATTTAAAAGAAGTAAATTACTGAAACATGCAACAGTTGTAGATTCTTGGTGAAAGGCGATTTATTGTAGGTTATTTTATCAAAATGCTTTTATCACAGAATTAAATAATTTGTTCATCTGCTTCGGTTTTCTAGAAGTGTGATTGAGACGAAATCAACGGCACATCGAGGAACCTACTAAGTGGGCAAAAAGGAATTCCTAATACCTTACAGAGATAGGAAAAAAAAGTCGTGCGTCGCTGCGGATTAATGTGAGTTCCAGCAAAGTCCCTCGATTGCCAAAATTCCTTCAGATTCGAAGAATTCATATCATTGCGCACAAGTTTTCTCCATAATGTTGGCCCTTCCGACTTTAGTTAAAAAAAGTAGCAGGCGTACGAAAATTAGTTCACTTGATGATTTTACCATCGTCTTCTCACCATTCCTTACTATATAGTGCATATGCTGAATCGAAGCCAGGCATCGATGTGTCTTTTGATGTGTGCGAAATGACATCACAGCACACACGCATCTCTTACTGGCTCTGGTGTCCTCTGCTGACAGCTTATTGTTGCCATCTCCAATAACAAGCGATACACGAATTATCCATTCGAGAAGGAGCAAGTTGTGTATTCTGTGATGTGCCATTTCGATATTTAGGCTAGATACGATTCTTCCATTCTAGGAAACCGAAGCGCGCGCAGATGAATCTAATTCTGAGGTCCAAAACTCCTGGGACAGGAATTTTAGGTATCGAAAATCAAAGCTTCTTTGACCATTCTTAAAAATTCCAAAATTTCACACAGATGTTCAGAATTCAAGTCATTTTTTATTCAGAATAAAATAGAACAAATCCAGCAACCCTTAACCACATCTGTCCACTTGGTACACTCCGAAATTCAATGGAATTTGAGGATGCCATCCTTATAACTTCTTATGGTTAGCTAATTTTGATATATTGCATTGTACAATTCAGATTTTGCTGAATTTGCTTCTTCGAAATGAGTGTCTGCTGCATTACAAGGACGAAGTTTTGCACATTCATTGGATACCGCAGCAACAAAGTATTAAAAATGTGACATCCGGTAAGTTTAGGAAGTTGATTTAGAAACAAAGCTTTAATATGCGAGTATTTAAAGCTATTCACAGAATGAATTTAATATCACATAACCAATGAAATAAAAAATGAAGCACAGTAACCGGTACCTATTATTCAGAGCACAATAAATTCATTAATCTTATCTAAACCGTCCCGATTCACTCCCTTATTTCGCCTAATGCCTACTCAACTCATGTCCAGTATCATTTTTCAAAATTATTTGTTCCCCATTCTGTTTTTGCACCATTTGTTGTTGTGAAAAAACAAAGTTGAAACTCCCCATAGATGAATAGTATGAGAAAATTGGAATTCTGAAAATCTCTTATGAAAACTTGGCTAACTATGGGACATTCCATATTTCAGTGGCTTGACATTTGAACTTCCTTATATGGGATTTTTGGAAGCACTTTAAAAGTTACGAAGACAAAATTACATTTACTGATATTTTAAATGCTGTAGTTTCCGCTGCTATAATCGAAATAAAGATATTTCGAATGCACCGAAAAATAATCAAAATCAAAGAGTCTCAGTGGCGTGGCATTCTTTCCTTCGGATTTGACACACTTCAAATTTCTTATGAATTTCAACTAAAGAGATCAAACAGTCGTATCTGTTATCTCAGTAAAAATTATAAGAACTACAGAATTCTTTCTGCTCATATTCTAAACCATGTAGAATGTCTGACATACGTCTAAGGCGATACCTATGCATGCGCACATCTATCAATGTAGTACCGTCTCTTAAAATGCATGTATTCACACGGAGTAGGCCTAATGTATCTCTTTTATGAAGGGGCCTCAGGAGAGTCCCGTCTGGCTACGTGGCTGATGAGCGACTTTGAGAAGCACACTCCCCATCAGCAATCAGAGGCTGCCTCCATGCTGACCACATCAGTAAATTTCTGACTCATGAGACTATCTGAGGTTGTAGCTAAGTTAGCCATTACGATTAATGAGATCGAGTCGGTGGATCGAGTCGTGTTAACTGGACAAAGAGGACATTTTTAAGCAAAGCATTTCGGTCTTATCCAGATCAACCCTTGCATACGTTACCTGGCTTTCACATGTCAAGTCATCCTATAGTTACAAACGCTGGCACGCCTCTTGAAATTGTGGCGCCTGCGCAACCTGACACACGTCTGAGGTCATCAGCCTTAATCTTTCCGAACAGATAAATCTACAATCCACCGTCTCTTCAACCTCACACTGGTTGAGAAATCTAATATAGGCCTATATAATGCATGTGAAGTTTTGGATTCTACGAACACTTGATGCAGGTCCCTGATAGACATGATTTAGGCAATATCATTCCTAAAAGACATCTTTTTGTAATCAAAGCTTGAGGGAGGAGGACGAGCCTATGCACTAAAGGTGTCTGACAGCAGAGGATCAAAGGAAAAGAAGCATAAAAGAGAAGAAAAGTGAGAATGATAATGGAATATAAATAAACAACTTAGTCATTGTGCAACAGCAGTAAGATGTATAACTCTTAGCTGTAAAGGTATGTTGATACTACAAACACTGAAAATAAGATCGTAGAAAAATGAATATGCAAATATGAGGATAAGCTGGTAGCTGTATAACTCGTGGGGATAAAGATGAGAATAACTAAAAAGACAAACATTAAGAACCAATCTAACACAAATAAGACAAAGGACCCTTCAAATTATCAACTCTCCATGGAGCTTTGTGGGAGTTTATTGACGGCTCTCTTGAATGCTTCAACACTGAAACGTGTTGGAAATGCCTCCGAAGGAAACCTTTTCCACAAACTTGCTGTCCGATGAAAGAAGGATCTCTCAAAATGCTCTATACGAAAACGTCATAGTCGTGTGTAGTCACTTCTTCTCATACATCTGGTAAAAGTTAATCAGAACAAAATCCTTGATGATAGCGATAGAAAAGCGAAAGGCAGGAGACTGCGGTGTCAGAGTAATGCCAAATTTGAAATGAGACTAACATCATCTATCAGACGAATTGCTCCTGCGCTGAATATGATCAAGTGCGTCCAAAGTGTTGTATATCATAGGAAGAAATTGAACCTTATAAAGTACAACAACTTCCCAGGACTGAAGCATGTACGAACTCGAAACAATACTCCATGACACTGGGAAGCTCGTCTGGAGTATTGTCGTCTGAACTTCGCCGATGTGAACTGACCAACCTAAAGAGTTAGATAGTGATACACCAAGCAAAGAAACGTTGTTGTCCACTGAAAATAAATAACCTGCCGTATCTATGGCAGAGCTGTCTTGAACACGTTTGAGAGAAAAACAAATTGACTGAGTCTTGTTTTCATTGAACATTTCGGTTATAGCGACCACAAGACAGAATGTCCTGTAAGTCAGACTCAAAAGATGAGTCAAATGCTGCTTTATCCTGGTCTAGACGTTGATTTAAAGCCTCTGACTGGGATAGGAAACGGATGCATGAAGAGTTGAGTCATCAGCGAAAGTGCGGATTGAATTATTCGTTTGGCGTAGGTCATTTAAAAACACAAGAAGGAGAGTAGGTGAAAGAATGCAACCCTGACGAACACTAAAATTGACCGCGAAGCGATCAGAGAGGAATCCATCGACACTAACTAAAATAGAGCGGTTAGTCAGGAAGTCCTCTATCCACCTCACGACTTCAGAATGGATTCCATGAGAAGGAAGCTTATTGAAAAGAGCCGCGTGCCAGAATCGATCGAATGCCTCTGATAGTTCAAGGGATACAGCAGTGGACTCTCCAAGCTTGTCAAGCGATGATGACCACAAAGATGTGTTACATATTCTAAAAGGTAACCTTTGTCAACATGTACATTGTACAATCATACTTCTTCGTATAGAACTTAGATCAATCCGAGATTATGATTGACAAATGCAATGTCTCCATTGCTACAGCACTTTATTCATGCAACCGCATGTAGTTGACATTGAAGAGATGAGGTCTACTGCTAGTTATAGACTCGGGCGTCATTTTCAACGAATACAGAAAAACTCAATTTCAGGTTTTTCAATCTGCCAATCAGGCAATTATATCGAGCCAGAAACCTTTTGCATCCTCATGATATTTCGGACATTCTGGGTCATTCACACCATCAGAAGATAAGCCGACATCCAATATTATCAAAAAAACAGAACTAGCTTTTCGAGCGAAGCTCTAAAAGTTCTAAGCTCACATGATAGCATGTGAGTGCATTAGCTCCGCGTGTGCTTCTGGAGATCTTAGGTTTTTGGTATGCACTCATTTACTGCAGAGCTGCTTCTACCGAAATAGTATATTTAAAAGAGACTAAGTGAAGCAACATCCCATCTGACGGAGAGCGGCTGCAACATGTTAGAAAGTTTTTCACCTACAAGATTCTAGACACGTTTCTCAACCCGTTCAAGGAGGTCAAGATGTGCCTGTAGGGCGCCGGCCCACAGATGACAACAATACTTCATCAGAATCCTATTATCTGACATCTTAATGGCATGGTGATCATCATCTCCTTTAAGTAGTGAGTGCAGAATACTCTGAGTTTTTGAAGGATTGAAGGAAGCAAGCCATTTGGCAGCCCATTCAGAGTCTTCAGTAAGCCATTATTGAGAACGCCACATAACCGATGATGTTGTTGAGTGCTCTCAACCAGTCGCTCATTGGAATTAAGGAATGTCGTGTCATCTGTATATACATCACCATTTTACTCATTAGGCAGTCTGGGAGACTGTTGATGTACAACAGAAAAAGAGTGGGTTCCAAAACTGATCCATGAGGAACTCCTGCATTCCCTTTCTCACTCAACCTGCGGCCTCAAAGCGGTGAAAGGGTGAAAACGGAGTCGCAATAAGGCTTTGTCGTCTGAAGCTCATGCTTCTTTGGGTTCTACCTTGTCGGAAAGGTTTATTGTCGGCGGTTTGTGACCGTGCTCCGGCTAACTAGCAGGCTCTGGAATATTATTTTTATTTTACTGGTTATTGAATTTATTTATGTTTGATTAATTTTTCATTCTTTTTCTCCACGTTTGTTTATTTTAAATGTGTGGTAGGCTTCGGCCGTCCCAATTAACACCACTCCCTGGTTTGCGAGATATGAACAGTCATCAGATGTTTCATGTTGTTGAATCAGGTTTTTGGGCATGGCACTTATTTGGCTCATTTGTGATCGAACTTCCTTCCACTGCTCTCTTTTGCACTTCCCCATTTGTTGCAGGTTAAGGTGTGACAGATCCAACGTATTCACGGCATACGGGCGTCAGGTAGTTCGAGGGTCCCGAAGCCACTGGTAATGCTTTGGGAGGCAGGCCCGGTCAACTGCTCGAAAAAAGGCGGTACAGTTCCACTGCCACGGACATGCGTGGGTAGCTTTACTGAGGGGTTTAGCCCGTGTAGCTGTATCCGGTTCCTCTGTGGCCTACCTGACTTGTACCCATTGTTACGGCAAAGGGGTTCTCATTTGGGTTTCTTCAAGCTTTTGCGACATGAACTGTGCCTATAAGTGTCTTTTTTTGCGTATTATTTATTGCAGCTTTGTTGCTATTATTTACGTTTTTCTGATGCCTTCCAAAGTTTCTTGTATCACTTTGTTGTACAGTATAATTTTCGTTTATTTGATTGATATTCTATGCGAAATTATGAAGATGAGAAGGACACACAAGAAACGTAGTCAAGCCGTCAAGCTCAAAACCCCTCTCAGGATCAGCTTCAGCAACGTAAGAGGACTGAGGTCCAATTACGACGACATCAACATCTTCCTGCAAGGTAAGTCACCAGATCTTCTGGCCCTGTCGGAAACCAGGTTAGATCCCAGTGTGTCATCAAGCGACGTTACTCCTGATGGATACATATTTCACCGGATGGATAAAGCACCTAGTCATGGTCTTGGAGTCTATGCCAAGACAAGCCTTCCCTTGAGAAGGCTTTGTAGCTCAGAGGATCCAAGGCATGAGTATCTTGCCTTCATTGCGCCGCTGCAGAAGACTACTCTTCTTCTATTTTTCCTATACCGCTCTCCATCAACTAATGCGGATATTTTCAATGTTCGTTCTGACAAGATCGATTCTCTTCTACAAGAGTATCCCAGCGCTGAAGTTGCCGTTTTTGGTGACTTCAACGTGCACAATGTTGACTGGCTTGTGCACTCACGCACCACCGATCTCTCCGGTCAGGCAGCCCAGGATTTCGCTGTCTCTCACAACTTAGTCAACCTTAGTCAACCTTGACAAACCTTAGTCAAATTGTCACTTGTCCTACCAGAGTGCCTGACCGAGCTGGGGATACTGGATATCTCCTTGACCTGTTTCTCACCTCAAATCCAACTTATTTTTCACACAAGGTTACTTCTCCCCTCGGTATGTCTGATCACTGTGTTATCACAGTTTCTGGCAAACAAGTTTGCTCCACACCGTCTGCACCCTTCCATAGAACAGTTTATCAATTCTCCAAAGCAGACTGGTGTGGCTTCCGCACTTTTCTTAGTCAAGTTCAAGCTGAGAATTTGATTCTGAGCGAGAACGTCCACAAGTCGGCGCAAGAACTGACAGAGTGGCTTCAGATAGGGATGTTGGCCTACATCCCTCACCGTACTTTCCAAATGAAGCCTCACTCGCAACCTTGGTTTACACCAGAATGTGCAGCTGCAAGTTGCCAGCGTGACCACTTTTTCCATAAGTATAAGCGTGACAGTAGCGCTGGCAATCTTGAATTGTACAAAACCGCACGTAGACATTGCAAGGAAACCATACATCGGGCCAAAAGCCGTTATGCTTTGTATGTACGGAAATCCATTGCTACCCAAAAGCTTGGCTCTAAGGACTTCTGGAGGATTTACAACAGTGTCACCAATAGGAACAAATCCTCCATCCCAGCACTCCGTCATTGCCGAAGTCAGTACTTCTATGGGCGACAACCTCAGCAGACAAAGCCGAGCTTCTTTGCAAGAGTTTGCGAAGAATTCGTCATTAGACGATGGAGGTAGAATTCCACCTCCAATTCCCATGCGCATGATGAGACAGTTAGTCCTCCTTCAGTCACAGTCCGAAACGTCAAAAAGATCATCGCCGGTCTCGATAGCTCTAAGTCTAGTGGACCAGACGGCATCCCGGTTTCGGTCTTCAAGCATCTCTCACCTGAGCTTTCTCCACTTTTATCTAAACTGTTCAGTAGATGTGTATCGACCGGTGAGTTTCCCTCTTGTTGGAAAGTAGCTTCCGTGGTTCCAGTTCCAAAGAAAGGTTCTGACTCATCTCTTCCATCTAGTTACCGTCCTATCAGCCTGCTTCCAATTGCTGGCAAGATTTTTGAAGCAGTGATTAACCAACATATTGTTAACTTCCTTGAAACTCAGAACCTTCTATCAGAAGAACAGTATGGCTTCAGGAACTCTCGATCAACTGCAGATCTTCTTTCATATGTCACTGAACATGTGAGTCGTGTCCTTGACAGACAATGTGAGACGAGATCAGTTGCCTTGGATATTTCCAAGGCATTCGATAAAGTCTGGCATCAGGGACTCCTTATGAAGCTAAAGTCCTATGGAGTTGCTGATCAACTCCACAAACTTCTTGCTTCTTTCCTTAGTGACAGGCAGATATCTGTCGTCTTAGATGGCAAAAAGTCTTCCACCAAGTTTGTCAATGCAGGAGTTCCTCAAGGGTCAATTTTGGGACCCACTCTTTTTCTGCTGTACATCAACGACCTCCCAGACTGCCTAGTGAGTAAATTGGTGATGTATGCAGATGACACAACACTCTTCAATTCCAATGAGCGACTCGCTAAAAACACTCAGCAACGTCAGCAGTTATGCGACGTTCTTAATGAAGACTTACGCAGGGTCTCAGAATGGGGCGCCAATTGGCTTGTTTCCTTCAATCCTTCAAAAACTCAGAGTATTCCGCACTCACGACTTAAAGGAGATGATGATCATAGCATTAAGATGTCAGATAATAGGATCAGAGAACAAGATTCCATCTCCTTCCTTGGATTAGCGGTTACGAAAGACTTGTCATGGAAACCGTACATCCAATCCATTAGCAAGCAGGCAGCCAAACGCATTGGTAGTCTCTATCGTGCCAGCAGCTATCTTCCACCACAGACTGTCTGCTATCTTTACAAGTCCACTATTCGTCCTCTGATGGAGTATTGTTGTCATCTGTGGGCAGGCGCCCAACAAACGCATCTTAACCTCCTTCAACGGGTTGAGAAACGTGTCAAGAATCTCATGGGTGAAAAATTTGCTAGCAAGTTGCAGCCGCTCTCCGTCAGACGGAATGTTGCTTCACTCAGTCTCTTCTACAGGTACTATTTCGGTAGAAGCAGCTCTGCAGTAAATGAGTGCGTACCCAAACCTAAGATCTTCTCCAGAAGCACACGCAGAGCTAATGCACTCACATGCTATAATGTGAGCTTAGAACGCGCACGTACTGTGAGTCGCTCGAAAAGCTTTTTTGTTCGCACGGCACAGCTTTGGAATCAGCTTCCCCAGACCACTTTCCCTGACCAATACAATCTTGATACTTTCAAGAGGCGTGCGAATAGGTTTCTGATGGGGGCAGCTTAATCAGATTATAAGATCTGTTTTTTTTTCTTTTATTTATTTACAGTAATACAATTTATTAGTTTTTCATTGAGTAACCCCTAGCTTCGTTCATGGCTCATAGCTGTGCTAGGGGTGAAAATTCAGTAAAAAAAAAAATTAACAACCTTGGTGGGAGACTTTTAGGCCATGTAAGACGATAGATGTCTGCCGGTCACTAAGAAAAGAAGCAAGAAGTTTGTGGAGTTGATTAGTAACTCCCTGAGACCTCAGCTTCCTAAGGAGTCGCGGATGCCAGCCTTTGTCGTATGCATTAGAAATATCCCCGGCGACTGACATCGTCTCACCTTGTCTGTCAAGAACACGACTTGCATGTTCAGTGACATGAACGAAGATCTGCAGTTGATCGTGAGTGCCTGAAGCCACACTGTTCTTCTGATACAAGGTTCTGAGTTTCAAGGAAGTTAACAATATGTTGATCAAAATGATTACTGCTTCAAAAATCTTGCCAGAAATTGGAAACAGGCTGATAGAACGGTAACTAGATGGAAGATATGAGTCAGAACCTTTCTTTGGAACTGGAACCACGGAAGCTGCTTTACAACAAGAGGGAAATTCATCGGTGGATAAACATCTACTAAACAGTATGGATAAAAGTAGAGAAAGCTCAGTTGAGAGATGGAGATGATTGAAGACTGAAGCCGCGATGCCATCTGGTCCACTAGACTTTGAGCCATCGAGACCTGCAATGATGTTTTTAACGCTTCGGACTGTGACTGAAGGAGGAACTCATCAGTGCGCGTGGGATTGGAGGTGGGATTCTACCTCCGTCGTTCTATGTTAAATTGAAATTAAATAATGTCCTATGTCGTCACAAACTCCATGCAAACAAGCTCGACTTTTGTCTGCTGAGGTTGTCGCCATAGAAGTACAGACTTCGGCATGACGGAGTGCTGGCATGGAGGATTTGTTCCCATTGGCGACTGTTGTAAATCCTCCATGAGTTATTAGAGACAAGCTTTTGGGTAGCAATGGATTTCCATACATACACAGCGTGATGGCTTTTGGCATGATGTATGGTTTCCTTGCAATTTCTTCGTGCGCCCTTGTACAATTCGCGATTGCCAGCGGTACTGTCACGCTTGTACTTATGGAAAAAGTGGTCACGCTGGCAGGCTGCAGCTGCACATTGAAAAACAAGTTGGATTTGAGGTGTGAAGCAGGTGAGATAGAAGCAAGGAGATAACTAGTACGTATCCCCAGCTCGGTCAGGATAACACCAAATATACCAAATTCATCAGATTGTAGGCTAAGAGATGACACATACCTACTAAAGTAGTGCATATTTCATAATTAGAGTTTAAGTGATAGTGTGATACTTGATGCTCTTAACAATTATACTATTGTATTTCGATTTTCAGAAGTTTTCGTGAATAGGTTTATATGATCTTGATAAAGCTGTCCTAGGAGAGGTTTCTGGATAGTCTTAACATAAAATTCAGGAGCGCTATCAGCGAAAACTGTGTTTCTGTAAATCTTTAGAGTAAGTTGCCTTTTACAATTTCGAGTAATCATAGGACAGCAAGGCTGCAGAATAAGCTTCTTTTGGGATATTTCTAATATATTTTTATGTTGAAGCAGTCAAGTAGGTTGTCAATAGACTTCCACTGAGCTCTACGCAGTTGATAATTTGAAAATATTTTTGCTTTAAGTACCGTTATTTCTGTTATGCTATCTTGGTTTTCAATATTAACGCCTTCTTTGTTGCTTTTTTTCAATCCCTACCAGTTACACAATTATTGGTTCTTAATTAGGCATTATACATTTTGCACCCCTTTATCTGTCTATTCACTTTTCTCCGACTGCATATGCTTTAGTGGAAATTCGTGCCGTGTATCTTTGAAAATATAAAGGATAAAATTCATAAGTTGAAACCCCTTTAAAAACAGTGAGTTCAATTATTTTGATTTTCTTCGGAATCCGAATGCAGTTTAGCAAATATATCATCCACTTTTCCGAAGATTTAAATGTGAACATTCGCACACAGTTATCGTGTATTAGGCTGCAACGGTGTACCATACAGGCTGCCAGGGGCAACAGAAAAATCAATACAATTTTAGAAAAAACTATTCTAACCATTGCCCTGATCACCTCTGTATTTTTGAGCTGATATATTTTATGAAAGCAAAATGTGTTAGTCATTTCTTTCACACAGGGTGAAGAACTTGGATCGATACTTTCCTCGAAGACTGAGGGAAGAGGAAGGGCTCACACACTAAATGCATCCCTCTGCAGAAGATGAAAGGCAGGGCTAGGATACATATACGGGGGAAATCACAGTGAACCAATCTTTTTAATGAGTTCTGAAATTTGCCAAATGATTTGAAACTAGGCAAACAACTTAAGCAAGCTTCCACTTTTCTCCTTCCTAGCAAGTTTTAAGGTTCTTATTCCATGTTTAGGACTGTTAGATTCAAGCTGGCATTCAAGTAGCAACTGTTAGATTCAAGATCCTTTAGTGTCAACTCCCCTGAATCACTTCAAATGTAATAAATATTTGAGTACTTGAAACTCATCTCCTTGATTATCGCAAAAGGAATTTCATCGCTTTTTGCATTGCTAAAAAGCAATGAAAACGATTGCGCACAATATCAGCTGTTACACGTAGTAAAAGATTAAGTGAATTGCATTCCCTATCCACCCTACTTGCACTCATAGCTAGGTATTCATCCATGTAGTTTGCGATGGATGACATATTAAAGCTGAACGAATGGGAAACAAACTATGAGACAAGGTGAGCGTTGAAGTAGAACCACAAAAGTAAACGGACAAACTGATTTTTATCTATTATTTGCAAAATTTTCAAATTAAATAAAAAAGTACACACAAAATAAAATTAGCGCATTTTAACAACATTTGGGATGAAAATTTGATCCATATTATTTATTGTTGTGATCAGAGTAATCCGACATTCAGCTGCAATAGTAGGCTGGAACAATGGACATTTAAAAAAGTGAGTCGTGCATATGAGCTGTCCATGATTACGGTGTCCTAACAATTGTACTCTTCAGTGACTGTCAATTTGAAAGTATCGGCAATTTATCAGTTTTCCTTGGAAGTCTTCCCGATTGTTGTTCCATTTCTCTTTATGTATAGAACATTTCGATTGAATGACTTGCAAAAGATGGATAATTAGCAAAAAAATCTACAATTGCTGCAAGCATGGTTCAGGTTTCTGCAATGTGATTCTTCATGATCTATCTAATTGACCCAGATCGGTGCCGAAATGACCGGCTGAAAATGAACAAACCGCTATTGTCCATTCTAGTCCCATCAGCTTAAACAAAGATTGATGTCACAGCATCATGGTTGTGATCATAGAAGTCCGACGTCCGAAACATAATAATAGCGATGATAGAGACATACATGTACATCGAAAACAATTGTCGGACATGCGCGTCACCTCAACGGCGGTGCCTTCTAGTGGTTGTCAATGGGAAGTATCGGCAGTTCATCACTGTGATTTGTTAATCTTCACGGTTATTGCCACTTCTCCTTATACGTAAAAATCATTTTCATCAAATAACTTGTTATCGATCGCCGCTCGCCTTTCGGTTCAAGATCTAGCGACATCTGAACCGATGCCTAAATATGCAGCTGAAATGACCATCAACAAGCCGCTATTTGTCAATTCTGGTCTCACTGGCTTAAACAAAGAGAGGATTCGGATTACAGAGGGGGGCAGAAAAAATGTGACTAAATTTTAATCTATCATAACTTTCTAACTATTCAACAGAAATTTACAAATAAGGTCTCATTTTGAAGCCAAAGTATACGTAATCAACCATAATCGTTACCATAATCAATATTACAATGAATGCATTTGCTCAAAAGACAAGAAACTAGGTGAAAGTAATAGCGACTGACTGGAAAAGCTAGCATAGCTTCCGTCTTCACTTCGACGATCCCTTTGATGAAGTCTTTATTTTGCAGAATGATCACACAGCATCAAATGGATGATGATTGGATCAACCTTCAGCAATCACGTCTTGTACCCAACGCCAGAAATTTCATATTTTCCTGCTTCATTCTTCCAAAGTTTTCACGTCTTTTCCAAGTTAATCCCCAAACCATAGAGCCCCAAACATTTTCATTTATTAATCCAATTCTTTACTTAGCTGCATGATAATCATCACGGCGAAGTCTTTCACCATTTATTGCAATTCAATGTTGAACAGCAATTCAATTGAATCTGCTCCTGTTCCTGCAATTTGTTTATATAAAATTTGTTAACTGATTATCAAAAAAATCCATCATGCAACATTAAATATTTGTAGGTATAAAGGGATTGATGTATTGAATGAATCAAATAACTGTAGGGATGATGCTTTTCATAATGAAAATCAATACCCAGTGTATGCATCATCAGAAAATAATATGTAGGGCCTAACTTAGGTACTATATGAACTATCTACAAAATCGAATTTCAAACGTAAAGTGAAGAGTAGCAGTCGGGCCTAACTCGAAATAAGTCTTTATTATTTTTTTCATTGAATTATGTCACAAGAGTAAGTACAAAGAAAATAAGTTTATTAAACGATGCCAGAAAAAGCCTTACATCACTTATGCATCCTCACTGGACCCCACATAAAATTGCTAAAGAGATGAAAGATGAAGAGCTTAATGATCGATCATAATTAACACATGGTCAAAAGCAAGTATGATGACATATTCCTGAATGAAAATGTTTGGGGTTTAACTTGGAAGAGACGTGGAGACTTTGGAAGAAATGAAACAGGAAATACGAAATTTCTGGCGCTCCGTTACAAGGCGCGATTGCTGAAGGTTGATCCAATCATCCCCTAATTGATGTTGTGTGATCAACTGCAACAGAAAGACTTCGTTCGCCATGATGATTATCGCTCGAGTGAAGATTTGGTTGTAGGCTGACTTTTCCATGCTTGAAGTCGTTTTTCTCTTCATGTATTTTCCTGGAATTCGAGTTCCTCTGTTTTACATGTGCATTATATACTTTCTTCATCAAATGCATTCATTTCAATGTAGATTGTGGTGATAAAGATGTGTTGGCTTTAAAATGAGACCTTACTTGTTAATTTCTGTTGGATGGTTAGAAACTAGAAAGTGATGCTACATTAAAATTCCGTCACATTTTTCATGGCCACGGTTGTGGTATTGCTGAGAATATTCCGTGTTCGATATTCGAGGAATAATTTCTCGATTGCGGACACATGCTCTGATGTTCGCTTCATGCATGAGCTCATGATCTTTATCTCCGACGCTGTATCTGACAAAAGTGTACATCGGGAAGTGAAAAGAAAGCAGCATCCGGAATTGAACTAAGGTACTGTACATTTATTAATACATTCTTACAGAAATGCTGCGTCTCAATGAGAAAAATGAGCCTGTTTGGAAAGCTTTCAAAAATCCTCGAAGAATGTTGAAACCGAAGATCTGAAGAAACATTGAAGCGGCTGCGGAATTTGTTTTTCAGATAAATGAGACCAGAGAATCCCATTTCGCACAAATATGTAGATGCAAAGCAAACAAGGATTCGAAGAGCACACGCAGTGACAGAAGGGAATTCTTCTGCGTGCGCACAGGTATGACTGGCATCAATGCGCCCCCTTTGGCGGGGGTGCCCCAAACTTTGGGAAACCCTGGTTTACAGTATATGATCTTTTCTCTGGTGCAGACAGCTGAAGTGTCTGCTTAGGATGACATTTGGCCATGCTACATACAAAGTAACCTAAAGAAAAGTAAAGTAAATGTATATTTTCGATTTACATTGAGAATCGTAAAAGTACAAGTTATGAGGCAAGCGCATGAAATAACTGACCGTAGTCCATAGAATAGGTATAGGCTATATTAGGTTGAGTTCGACTAAAAAATATCAGCATATAGTGGACATCTTTATATCAGAAGATTCGGTTTTTACGCAGATCATGGAGATTATTGTCTTTGATTGTGATATTTGCTCTTTCAGCAGCAGGTTGTTGCTTGTTGGTGATATGATCACAGTAAAGAAAATGCTCTTATTAATATGGCTGAGTAACAGTAACCCATCGAATTGCTAATTAAACAAACATTACCTCTCCAAGGTTGTCATGACACGGAGGATTTGTCAAATACTATTCTTCCTTCTGTATTGCTATCATGATCAGTCAATTCTGTGGTAATTTTGTTAAAACTGCAAAAATTTGCTTATCTCACATTTGGATCAGGGTCTCAGCTGGAGTTCATATAATACAATCGAAACTGTACACATATTGGGGATTTGATTAATAGAGTTGCTACTCTACCAAGTATACTTACTCGACGGTCTATGATTAAATGATCTGGATAATATTATAATCTGGATAAAACGTAGTTTTCCTTAAACAGCATTTTGATGGAATTTTAAGTTGATTATGATTATGTTGTAAGCCTTGCTGCTGATTGCTGAATAAAATATTTGATGGAATTACTTTATTTTTTATTAGTTTTTAAAACAATATTTCGGAGTTATGAATCCATTCTCAAGTTATACAAGGATAGAAAAGACTAAAAAAACCTAAGATTCCGTGAGGCTATGAAAATCAAGATTTTGAAGCCATCTATCAACAACAAAGATGAGCTATCAGATTTTCATACTCTACCTTTCTAATGCCTGTGTACACAGTATTTCAAATTTTGTATCCTTTTTGTATTTAGCTAGCTTAGTCTTGAGAATGGAGTCATAACTCCGAAATATTGTTTTAAAAACTAATAAAAAAATAAAGTAATTCCATCAAATATTTTATTCAACAATCAGCAGCAAGGCTTACAACATATAAATCATAATCTGGATACTTTTTATCTGAATATTATTATGGACCACATCTTAAAATTTGATTGTGATCGATCATTGTCTTTGATTAGGACTTTTTCTTTCAGCATCAGAATTTGTGACATAACGAAATAGAAAGACAGAATTGTTCGTGACAAGATTGAACCTTAGAATAGGCTAATTACCTCTTCAAACTGGTCACTAACGCGAACTTTGCAATCTATTATTCTTTCATCTATAATGCTATGGTCAATGTCTTGACATTTCTCCAAGACAGTAAAAGTGCACATCATATGTAGTGGCATACACATCAAAGAGTTCATTTAATGAAATCGAAATTGCTACCAGGTTGGAGATATAAGTCATACTGTGCTGTTACTCCTTCTAAATACATTTACTCTATGCTTCTGCATCGGGATTCTGCAGATGAAAAATGTACAAAGTATTAACGAGAAAGTTGTCCCATATACTTTATTTCAGACAATCCAATCACAAAAGTTAAAATGCTATACCTCCTTCAAATGCCTCTAGGTACAAATAAAGCGTTGTTTATTTTACACTGGTCACAACAAACCAGCCAAGTGCTGCTTAAGAAAGTCAGTGATTGCATCCAAACTCCTTTAGCACCGGAGTGGAGTTTTACACCCCTATACAAATACTGACTTCAAAAAGGGGCTCCTAGGGTTTACAGAGCTCAAAACAGGACGCCCGCACAAGTCCAAACATCAAACTCGTGCATATTTCGCGTATATCGGTGGCTTTGATGGCTTTATACAGGTTTGGGAGTGCGATTCCACCGCCCCAGAAGACATTGCGATGTACGAATCTCCTCACAAATTTTACCACCGCTTAAAATACTTCATTGCAACAAAGTGGGACATAGATAGTGGATGATAAGGATAACTGTAAATTCTCCACACATGCATGTAGGAAATGTCTATGAAAAGTAGTTATAGATTTATTGAATTCTATGTTCTATCCACTTGATATCGCTGTACTGTGAATTTCAAAGTCTGGGCACAATTAAATGGATACTTGACCAGCAAGGTTTTTTTGTCTCTGGACACCATCACTGAGAGTTTAGGCGGTACTAAATGATAAAGAAGTAGGCTTAACTGCTGTAGTAATATCGTTTACTATGAATAGTGATATGCTAAATTCTCTCGGTAACTTACCTACAACCCTCACTTATAGCTACTAACTTGCAAAAGGGTCTTGAACGGCTTGAAAAAATCTGTGTAAGACGACGAAGTCATTTATGGAAGAGTCTTGTATTATCCATCAACAGCCTTATCCATGTCAAGTGTTTTAGCGAGAACTCGTCAAAATCCTTCAGAAATCGATTTTAACAGAGATTTTCGAATTAGTATGATGTCAGAAAGTGGCCAGCACTGCATTTGTTACAAATCCCCATCTCAAGGACCTGCCGCCACTGCTGATTGGTGGACGTGATAATAGACGACATGCTTGGAATTTTATGTTTTCTGAAAGTTTAGATCTTAGGAAGCTACAGACGGCTTCTCCGCATCCGTTGGTTGGTTCAAAAGATCAAACTCTTCTGAAAATCGTGAACATCGACTCCTGAACATATCTTGGAGTCTATGATTGTGAATAGCACATTTCATCAAAGTGCCAGAGCAAAACAGGCGCACATTTATTGGCCTACACGCATGCAGCAGAACTACGGCGGAGTCTGAGAATAGTTCAGGATCAGGCAAAGTGGAGGATAGTGCGAGGAACGGCTTATTGCAACTGACAAATCCCTGGATGATGAAAAATCCATACATTGGTACAGAGCGGCATAAACTCGCATACACGTACTGCAGAGAAATCAAAATTCTGCAAAACCATTTTCAAAATACTTTACAATTTTCAACGAAAGGAATATTTATAACTATTTCTACTCCCTGATGATATTGACCGGTGGTCAATGAAGTACGTATCGGAGATTACCATAATTTGTCTAGTTTGTACATTTTTTATATTTCTATCAAAATAAACACTTGGCCTATTCCCAGAATTTTCAATTATTTTACTGTCAACTGCATTTGAGACTTGCCTGATTAGAGGACAAGTGATGTTTGGGAACGCCATTCGTTAAGATGTCAAAAAGCTACATAACGATTTGCAATGATGAATATACGATAGCAGGATGCATCTATACAACATTCATGACCAACAGATACTGTCTAAACAAGATCAGATGAATATTTTCCTTAAAAACAGACATCATTTTCATATGCAATCAATGAAATTATAGAATTTGTTTATTACTCGTGTACATTCTGTCGAAATCCCCGCATGAAAAAGGGCAGAAATAGAATGCAAATATTTCTAACGCTTCGGGTCCAAGGTTATAATAGAGTGTCGGCATTCGGAAACATTTGCATTTTATCTTAGCTCACTTTCGTCAGAAGCATTTTCGGGGAAGAATGTTGGCATACACGAATATAATCATGAGCATACAGGGTCTATAAAATCACGCAATTCAACTGCCGAAGAGAAGATGGGTCTAAAAAGGTCATCATACATCGCACATGTGCGTCTGCTTGTGTCATGTGCTTGTGTATCTCATTCCGAAATTGTGTTTCTTTAAGATTGGGAAGGGCCTCGTAAATACAGGAAAACTTTTGTTATCAAAATCTTGATTGTTTGATAGTAGAATGTTCTTTGATTCGCAGGCTCCGAAGTGGAAAGGTTTGGCAATATCTGATATCTGGTATCTGTTGCATGCTATTCTGTAAAGTGTTCTTACGAAAGCAAAAGTCATTGTCTTTGAGTAGACATTCTTTGAGAGTGTAATTGACATAAATGTTGTCTTTACGATTGAGATAGCTTCTCAAGGCACAGCTATCGCATACTTGGCCTTTCCCAATCCTTAAGACATAAAATGTCTCGCCAGGGCTTATTCAAAACCATAATTGATTAAGTGTTGCCTATGTCGATCTAGTAGACAAAAAAAGATAAAAGGATATAAAACCATGATATTATTATATCGCCCCACTTCTGGTCAGACACGCGTTTTTATAAGTTCCACAATCATATTTCCAAATGAATTTGTCTTGACATTATTCTTGTTGATAAAGTAACATTGGAAAACAAGTTCCCCGAGGTGAACCTGATGAACCGGTTCGGACTGTATTTTCTGCTTTGATTTTTGATTGAGTTTTATGACCAAGAACGAAGGAAACTTTCATGACTTACATTCTAAAACACATCCAAATAGCATGAAGCAAGCCTACGCGCCCAAATTTCTTAAAACAGGCGCCGATCGCTACACTGCTTTACACTAAAACCTCTAATTCTGCCAAACAATCTACACAAAATTTAGTTTACAGATAGAAAACACACTCGTCTACTCTGCGCCTACCAGTGAAATGTTGAACTGATTGATCAAGCCTCACAGATGATAGACAGTTTTCAAAAACGTGGAGTGAGTTAACCTGTTAGCACCAATTGTCATTCAAATAAATTTGATAGATACACTCCGATATCAATGCAATCTTCTGAGCAGGAGGAAGGAGAGAGATGCATCTTCAGAGAAAATCTGTCCTGATTCGGAGGAGTTTTTCTTAGAGGCTTGCTTCCATTGTCTGATATATACGAGTATTTCATTGTCTTCTGCATGAAAGATTGAAGATCTTGGAATCAATTCGATGAAAAATTCAACCTTTCGCGGTTTTCAATATTGTGATTTCAAGGCGCCTATCATAAATGTATGCTTCACTCATAAGTCATCTTACAACTCACACTCCACGCTTATCGAATGATTACATAATGGACTGCGCGCAATAATTAATTGCATGTTTTGAGTGATCCGCCTCTATCCCTTTATCGATATACTTTATTCTCATACTACTTTTAATGTCAACTTATCAGTAGTAACACATAAAATTATATTTCATTGTATTTTATGCATTGAGAATCGAATTTCTCTGTCCCTTCCACTGACCATCATGATGAGGTAGGGGTTATGGGCAAATCAGAGAGCAGAGGGCAATCTGCGCTTTTACATACATGTAGATAATGCATGGCAATACTATATCGCATGATGCCGTCCATAAGATATTTCACTACATTATTTTCGTGATACATTGGTTAATGCTAACACGCTATGAGTCTGTCATTTCGAATTGATCGAATATTAACTGTCATTGACAAATGGAAACCACAAAATTACCTAGCGGAACCTATCTCCTTGCTACAATCCTACAAATTCAGTTGTATGATGATTTTTGGGCTAGCAAATTGGCGGTTAAAACAAACACCGATGCAGCATTCAAAAGGAGAGATTTGAATTTGTCTGCAAGAATATAAAATACAGTACGCGACAGCGAGTTTGCATGAAAGATGAAAATAGTGGATTTTCAATCACTCGTTTATTATTGTCATCAAATCATCAATTATTGCAACTAGTGAACATTTCATGATGAAACCAACAAAAATTGTTCTAGAATTACTTTAAAAGCACCTCATTTGCAGGGTTCATCAGAATTTTGTGTGATGTCCCTTGGACTTCACGACAGCGTCAATTCTCTTTGGCATCGACGCATGTGTATCTCTTCTCAAAGTTCAATGGCGAAAGATATGGTTTATTCTGGGGTGTTCTGACGGAGCAACCAGCCTCGTGGAGGGCTCTTTGAATTGTGCGAAGACTCACGTCCTCAGCAGACTCTCCCATGGCCTCGTGAATATCAACTGCTGTGGATCTTGGACATTCCACAACCAGTGATCGAAGATGTCGCAGGTCTCTCTCACAGAATTTCCTATTCTGTCCAACGCAATTTTCATATCGGGTTTTGTATCCGCCACTTTCTTCATATCGTTTAATAATTCTCGAGACAGTTGATTGATTCACTCCAATATCAGCGGCTATTTCATCATGAGTTTTTGACGTGTGGCTGCATAAACTGATAACTTGTAATCGTCTTTCGTTGCGCTCACTCATTGTGATTGTGTCTTAATAGCGGAGTGTCTATGTGCTTTGTTCGAGTTTGAATTTTAAATAATAGATATCTATTATGTCTAGACGATCATTCATCAACATGTAATCAAATGAAGTCATTTCAAATAGATCTTGTGTCATAGATAGCTGATGAGACAAGTTTAACGCTTTGTATTATCTTCATGCGAACTCGCTGTCCGCACTGCACATGATTTTGAAAATGTTTCAAACCAATTAACCGATTTTTACTATGAGCAACATTGCTAAGCAATTTGTCTATAACTTCTAGAGTGCAGAATTCAACTTTTTAGCTGAAAACTATCTCCAGTTTATTGCGAGGTTTTATCTCGATAACTGAGGCTGTATCTTGAGCTTTGTGATTCGGCAACGAAACATGCAGCGAGATTTGTGATCCGGCAACAAAACATGCAGCGAGATTTGTGATCCGGCAACGAAACATGCAGCGAGATTTGTGATCCGGCAACGAAACATGCAGCGAGCTTTGTGATCCGGCAACGAAACATGCAGCGAGATTTGTGATCAGGCAACGAAACATGCAGCGAGATTTGTGATCCGGCAACGAAACATGCAGCGAGCTTTGTGATCCGGCAACGAAACATGCAGCGAGATTTGTGATCCGGCAACGAAACATGCAGCGAGATTTGTGATCCGGCAACGAAACATGCAGCGAGATTTGTGATCCGGCAACAAAACATGCAGCGAGATTTGTGATCCGGCAACGAAACATGCAGCGAGATTTGTGATCCGGCAACGAAACATGCAGCGAGATTTGTGATCCGGCAACGAAACATGCAGCGAGATTTGTGATCAGGCAACGAAACATGCAGCGAGATTTGTGATCCGGCAACGAAACATGCAGCGAGATTTGTGATCCGGCAACGAAACATGCAGCGAGATTTGTGATCCGGCAACGAAACATGCAGCGAGATTTGTGATCCGGCAACGAAACATGCAGCGAGATTTGTGATCCGGCAACGAAACATGCAGCGAGATTTGTGATCAGGCAACGAAACATACAGCGAGATTTGTGATCAGGCAACGAAACATGCCGCGAGATTTGTGATCCGGCAACGAAACATGCAGCGAGATTTGTGATCCGGCAACGAAACATGCAGCGAGATTTATGATCAGGCAACGAAACATGCAGCGAGATTTGTGATCCGGCAACGAAACATGCAGCGAGATTTGTGATCAGGCAACGAAACATACAGCGAGATTTGTGATCCGGCAACGAAACATGCAGCTGTAAAGATTCTCTACCGTTCAGCATTACAGCTGTGGAACAAAACCAACTTTGGTGACATTACAGAGTGCGTGGACAGCAGCCATCATTCGCAAGCATTGTGAGGATAATATCAGCAAAACGTGAGCTCTGTTCAAATTTATAATGATGATCTGCTCGAATCAATGCGGTATGAATTGCACAATTCAAGTAAAAGCCTATGAAATTTCTTGACATTCCCTGTGGTTTTTTTAATCTGCAATGGCTTCAAATAGCCTGGAATCGCAATTATTCATGTATGCCTACTCGGTGTTCAATTGAATGTGCTTCTAAGCACATATAAGGGCTACTATGCTGCACATACTAGTGGTCACATGTCCTTGCCATACATTACATAATTGTATAAATGTGTACAGCAGCGTTGTACAGAACAATTTGCTAACTAAAATTTATAAATTATGTTTTACATCCTCAAATCTTTATGAATGGTGAACGTGAATAGGACAAGCTAATTTTTATGATATTAAATTGCAGTAATATGTCTTTTTTATTACAGAATTTTTATCCCTGGCACAGCTACAAGCCATGAACGGGGCAAGGGGCTGCTCAGTGAAAAAATAATGAATTACTTTATTCTAAATGCATAACAGCAGATCTTCTAATCAGATGAAATTGTCCCCATCAGAAGCCAGTTCGCACACCTCTTGAAGGTATCAAGATTGTATTGCTCAGGGAAAGCTGTGGTGTGCGAACAGAATAGCTTTTCGAACACGACTCACAGAATTGTGCGTTCTAAGCTCACATGATGACATGTGATTGCATTAGATCTGCGTGTGCCCATCGAAAAAATCTTTGATTTGGGAACACACTAATTTCCTGCAGAGCTGCTTCTACCGAAATAGTGCGTGTAAACGAGACTAAGTGAAGCAGCATCCCGTGTGACGGAGAGCGGCTGCAACTCGTTAGCCATCTACTTAAGTTCATACAGAGAATATTTCAATAAGGAAGGAGCATGTTTTGAACATTTGTATGTGAATTTTTGTGTCATCAAATTGCACTTTTTCTTATTAGGTAATGATATCTGTGAGCAGGTGGTTGTAGTGCGAGAGGATGATTGGGTGGCTTGTGCTTTCGCTTTATTGATATGTTATTTTGCATGCAGTTTGAGATATTCAGCGATCAGTATGACATGGTGTCATGTTTTCGTGTCGTCACACATTCCGTCCAAAATATTCCCCCACCCCCTTTGATCATTTGTTTGACGATGAAAAGGCGTCTGAAAACAAATCCTTGGTTAATGTCAGTAACGAAGACTTGCCAATTTCAAAATGATGATGCGATGGAAAAGGAGCAAAAATGGGAGCAACAAGACTGTCAAAAATATGATGCCTGAAATCCACAACATGAGCCCATGTTTCCTTTCATTAAGACGGCTATTACCTGTATACTGTATACAGAGTGGCCCTGAAACCATGAACGATTTTGAGTTTCAAAATGTGTCACTTCATTCAGCAATACAGACTTGTTTATCAACATATCTATGACTTACTTATATACTCATCCATGTTCTCTCATGTGACAATGCTCGAATTTAGCAGTATTCATGAAGCCGTCTCCCATAGATATCTCTTAACTGCAGAAGCAGAGAAACCGCGGCAGTATCATTTCAAAACTAAATGCTTTCACAGTTGTGACTTGTAAAATGGATAACAGACATCAGCAAAAATTCAGGTCATCAGATTGTATACAATCCACGAAAATGCAGCCGACGTTCACAGACAACTTACTTCACATCATTGCTGATAATGATGCGATTCGTGCAAGGACATGTCCTCCAGAAAGATATTTCTGTTAGACCAAGATCTGTTCGCAGCGATGAAAATGAAGACACGATTCTTCAATAGCTGAAGGGAATCCAGTATCAACTCGTCGAATATCGTCGATTACTGGAATTCGTCGTTCCTCCATCAACAGACTGCTCCATAAGTTGAAGGTCCCATTGAATGGAGTACCAGATCTCACACCTTGTGACTTCTTTTTATGGGGCTACTTGAATGCAAGGAATGCGAGATCATAGCCTAGCTTCGGCGTTTCATAGGTGAAGAATGTTCAAACTTAACCGATTATCTTTGCGAAACTGTCTGTCGAAGTGTGCCAAAAAGGTTGCGACAATGTGTTGCCAATATGGGAACGAACATCTGAGATAAAGTAAGTGACTATGTCCAGTATATGATTATTATGCAAAACGATGTTCTTTCTTAAAATCTTGTTGATAAAAAAGCCAATATTACGAGTTAATTTACATCGGTCACGGTTTCTGGGCCACTCTGTATAGAGGAGCTACATTTAGGAACACTTACAAATACAGTTATTAATCTCAATGAAATTGTACATGAAAGTTTTTTCGGAGCAGGCACGAGCCTGATTGGCAAGGATTGCACCGGGTCAAGATCCGGATCCGGGATCCAGCGAAGAGCGTTGAATATTGATGGTAATTAATGCTGTGGAAATCCTATTTAACGATTGAAGTTATAAAAGTGATAGAACCTCAAACTAGTTTTTCTTGTTACTCACTACTTGGAGTTAGGAGTGCATGTGGGCAGCTAAGAATACGAATATAAATATGGATAGAATATCTGTAGCTCGGATTGAATGACCATCTATTGACGTTACAGAAAAGATGAAGTAACTTTTTCTTACTTTGTTCATTCTAATTGTCATGTTACCGTGGTAAGCTTGCAACCACTGCACCCACTTTACTAATCCACACTAAGGAATAAATGGACATCCATGACTTTCAAAGTTAATAACATGAAGTAAGCTCCATTGTGATTCTCCAGACTGATGGTATTGGTCCAACAACATTACTATATACTTACAATGAACGGTAGCTGTAATTATCAATAAGTTTATAATAGTGGGATAGACGCTTATTAGTTAAAAATGCACAAATAAAAGCAAGTTTACTGTCTTTCCCTTCTTTTAATGCAGTACACGTGCTTATCGCTATTGAAATTGGTCAGGATTAATCTCTTTTCCGTTTGACAATCATGGTAAATATAAACTAAATTAATACAGAAATTCAGTTTTAGTTATCATGTCTTGAGAAAGAGTACACATTTCTCTCTGTTCGCTCTCAGATTACATTACCCTTATTTTGAATACTTGTAATCATCTTTTGATATTTATTAATGATATTTCGTAAAAAAAAGTATAATAACAGCTGAGAACCAGAGTGACAACCACAGTTGGCGATAGAAAAGTCCTAGGATTTCAATAACACTTCATTAGCACAGTATGCATTATGAAACGCATAATTTAAAGTTAATCTCAGAAACCAGGCTATTCTATATTACATGATAATGCAAACGAATTACATGCAATTTTATCACTTTTGATGAAAGGATCCGGTATCCGCCCGGGTACCCGGTTCTGGGATCCGGGTGCTTGAAGAAATCCGGGTATTTGCAATACCTGATGATTAGTTTTCACTAAAGAACTCAGTACAATTAAAACAAAACAGGTAATTGTAAAGTGGCAGCCCAACATGACATCAACAGCAATTTAAATTAATTCATTTCACTTCTCCTTTCACGTCCTTCTTGTTCCATCGCTTGAGGTTGGACGGAGTTTGATGACTCGTTTCCATTGGTCCCGATCTTGAGCAAGATGTTCGCTGATGTCGTCTTTGGTCTTCCTACTGGCCGCTTTCCCTCCACCTTCATGGATTCCACTCTCCTGACATGACCAAAGCATCGAAGCCTTCTCTGTCGAATTCGGTTCCTCAGGTTCCTCAAGCATCGCGGCTTCATGGACGAAAGGGGAGAGAATTACCAACAAAGGCATCCCATTGAAGTGTAGAGCCCATGTGTATGAGATGTGTGTAAGATCAGTTCTCATCTACGGCGCAGAAACGTGGCCCCTCAGCCTAAGGCTGGTTGAACTTCTGAGAAGTACTGACAGACGAATGCTGAGGTATATGGCAAAGGTCAGGTTGAAAGACAAAGTTACAAGCGAAGAAGTAGCGAGACGCTGTGGTTTGCCCGAACTTCCAGTCCGCTTGCGGCAAAGACGTCTGCGCTGGTTTGGCCACGTAAGAAGAGCCAATGGTAACGTCATCAATGAAGTCTACAACTTGTAAGTCGATGGTTGCCGTCCACCTTGTAGACCTAAGAAGACTTGGCAAGCCTGTATCCATGAAGATCTGGAGTCTCTGGAGGTGTCGGAAGACATTGCTCTAGATCGTTCGAGATGGAAACGGGTCATCGCATCTACGTCCAGCCCCGGAACCGGGAAGAAGAGACGCAAAACAAGGAAGTAAGTAAGTAAGTAGGTGTGTCAGCCCGCATATTCTCATCACCTCTTCATTGGTGACCCGGTCTCACCATTTTATCCTCATCATGTAGCGCACCATCTTCTGATGACACACTTCAAGTCGGCTTCTTTGCTATTGATGGCATTAACATTGTTAGAATAATTAAAAAAAGTCAAAAACATAGTAGCGTGTACATCCGTTCTGTACAACGTGAAGATATTTGAAAGATTTATTATTAGAATCAGATGTTCCTATTATTTATACACCTGATTTCATTTCTAACGATATCGCAAAAGCAATTAACGTTTTGCAGTTGAAATAAACGCTGATCATACAAAAAGGAATTAGAAAAACTAATGAAAATGATTACTTGCAGATAGCATATCAATGTTGATGGTAAACCAAGCTGTCTTTTTATCGCAGTTGTTTACGGTCCGCAGAATCAACAAATCCAACCGTGGAAATATTGAAAAGCAATTCTGTAAGCTCTTATATCGATGCTAAAAATGTCAACATCAAAACTGATTTCCTATCTCATGTGATTATCGTTACAAGAATATGATGATAGCGGGTTTGTATTCTGACAGTTAATCACACTTATCTGCGTAACACATCAAGTTATTAGTAATATGTTTGACATCTTACAAAAGCCTCATCAGCTGGAAATGCGTGATACAACACTGCTTGTGATAGTTCGTCTTCACAAACAACCTTACGAAGTTAATATAACAGTGCTGCCGTCGCTGTGGCTTTGTGGTAGAGAGTTCGCTCTGCGTCCTGGAGACCTGGGTTCAAATCTTGGTCGGGTGAAACCCGAGACATATAGAACAGGCACACTTTGCATTCATGCTAAACAATCAGCACAAAAAGAATGAGTGGGATAAATTACAAACTCGGCCTCATGGAAGAATGGCTCCGCGCCTACTGTGCCTCCGAGTATAAACAAGGTGCATTTTATTTTGTTTTATTGGCCTCAGTGGGTCAATCAGGGATGTCTGGAAGAGAATCGATAAATGCCATTTCCAATTCCTGATTATATATGCAATAATTCTCTGTAGAGAGTTTAAAAGGTATGAGTTGGCTGATAGCGAGAGGAGCAAAATGATGCAGCAAAAATATCCGCTTTCCCTCTCGAGTAATATAATGCCAGGAAGAATAGGAATTAGATAAATTGGAGTAAAAAAAGGCTGTTAAAAAGATCTTGGATTGTTTGTTATAAGTAATTTACTACCTAATACTAATTTACCTATTTACCACCTCCATTTTTAGCTATTTGTAGAAACCAAAGAGCGTAGCGCGACTTATTAGGACATGTGATTGCTCTGGAATTGCTTCCATCTTCATTGGTGTAATGCGGACTGTGCAGGTACTGTTAAAATTGCTGTTCTGTGATGACTTTCTTCACTAGATGTGAATTCTCTAAGCACGTACCGATGCGGACTGGATGGAAAGACGAAATATGCTTGTTGATGCGGATCACATCTTTGCCGTAACAGAATGAATGCAAAAACGTGGCACCTGATCAATTCTGATGTGAGCGGGTGGTACTAAAGCATAGAAGATGATTTATGAAACCTTGATTCTAATCTGACCGAGTCAAGTGCTAAGTAGAATAATGATGAGGTCTACTTGCAGATTCGGCATGATTGGTTCTGAAGCAGATAGTTCTTTCCTTGTTGAACAATTCAATTGTGCCTTTCAGTGATCAGTCCTTTTTCTCTTAATTTTTTCGTTTCACTTGAAATTTCTCTCAATTTTTTAGTTTAATTTTTCGAACGTAACCGTGTTTGACTTTGAACTTTTCTTATTTCCCGATTTTTGTTAAGAACCGTGTCTTTAGTACAGCAGCTAATACGAATGCTGCACTTTCTTCGTAGATCCCACGATTTCTATTGTTGGGGCCGATGGCGTGAATAAACATCTTTACTATTATTACCGCATGAAGCTCGTACAATTTACGTGATAATATGCTCATAATGAAATCATTTCAAAACTCAAAGGACAATTTTTCCTGAGCTAAAAATAAATAAATGGTCAACTTGCATGGTAAATGTATAATGCAGCGTCGGATTGTCTTTCCTAAGTTTTACAAGGTCTGGTGTCTACAAAATAGAAATGACATCCAATTTTAGAACAGAAAGTGCTCCACCCTGCAGTGAAACCTATAGAAGCAGATGTTGGCTGACCATTCATATAACGACTAATGCCAACCACAGAGACCTAGCACAATGACTATTTCTCATAGAATATGACATTGCCATTGTTGTCTATCTCAAACAATCAGAAATGCATGTTTCGTTGATATAAACAGGGTTACGGTGACATACATTTACTGCTACAGTTTATACTTCGAAGTTTTCTTTCATTTGGGTCAGGCGTACATATAAGTTGTGCACATGGTTCAAAATCTGCACTAATGAGACCTACAGAACTGCGATTGCAGCCCACATGTGAGCAAAACCACAGCCTAAGCCAGTGATAGGCAACGCGTGGCTCGCGGGCCACTTGCCCGCCACCGCTTCTCATATCCAAAGTGGCCCGCGGACATCATTTGAATTGGTGATGTAAAAATGGCCCACTTAGACTTAGACGTTTGAAAGGTGCTTCTAACATTGAGGTTGATATTCATTAGAATTTGTAAAAGCATTTAAAAAATGAAATAGCGCAAAAATTTCCATTCGAATGCTCCAATCATGTTCCGTTGGCAATTAGTATCTTCTCAGAATGAAGGTAAGAGACATAGCCATCAACTGCATGAGTGCTAAGTCACGTGGTGTTCGATACCTTGTAGAGAATGTTTCACCACGTAATAAGCAACGTTGCAATTAGCCTATAAATACTCAAAGTACATGTAGGTAAATGAAAATCATCATCCTCTAGGAATCTCAGTTACAACTACATAAAATAAAGTAAGATTAAGCCTACTGTACAAAATATAGCTGCAATGAATAAATTTGTAATGAACTTTGAAGAAAAGAAAAAAGAAAATAAAATACATGTGAAACTACAGTATGGGTACTGAACTTGCTAGAATCGACCTACAACGTCTCACCTGGAACTACTCCATGAAGAAAATGAAATAAGGAACTAGACTTGTTATAAATGGACCAATTGGTGTCTAACTATTCATGAAATTTAATCTATCTCTCAAGAGGACCGGTCTGTGTACCATCATATCTAGCCTTAATCCGCAAACAATGACGACGGAAGATGCTATCAATCACCTATTTCACTGCAGATGGGAAAGGAGATAATTATTCACGTTGTTACCTAACTTAATATAGAAAATAAGCTAACCAAGAAATTATCAAAGTGTAGATCGTGCTAACAATAAAAATACAGAAAAAAAGGAAAGTGATGGGTAATAAATTCTGAAAGATTAACTGCTGAAATTGATTAGTGAAGTACGACTGTCATGGAATATTGAAATTGTAACAAAAGAAAAAAAATAATAATAATGAAAAAAACTGAATGAATGAATAAATAAATAAATTTAAAAAAGGAAGGAAATAAGCAGCACAAATGAAAATTAATAGGTAAAAGAATCAAAATCTGAATAAATAAATAAAATTGATAGTCACAAGAAACTAGTGTAAAATAAATGAGTAGACTGCAACAAAAAAATGAGTGCAAACGAATAATGTAATACATACTGAAAATAAAATGAAATTAGTCCTTGAAAGGACTGGTTTTGCGTTCCCTGTACCAGCTAGGAAGTCATCAGCAGGAACTCAGGTAGGATTCGTGTTTCGGCCACAATTCCTGAACACTCAAACCCATCTGAGCGGGGCCCTGCACAGTAAAACTGTACAGCTTCCACAAAGTCAAAAGTCGAGTTAGTCACAATCGGTGTAAGTCAAAATCGGCAAAAAAAGAAAATCTGATTATTCGGTTAGCAGAGAACTGAACTTAGAAATTCCCATATTTCAAAAGTAAATCTTTATGCCTGTGTAAACATCTCTCTGCATTATTGATTAAAGAATCTTGATTATAGCCTCTATCAACTAATAATCTGAAGGTCGAAGAAGCTTTTTTCACGAAGTCACCAAGGGATGAACAAATTCGACCATATCTCATAAGTTGTCCGTTAAATACTTGGCTACCCATTTTGTACGGGATTGTATTTTCTGGGAATGTTAGGAATGTAACAGCAAAGTTAAAATCGTCTACTTTATGATACACAGAAGTTCGTAAACCATCATTAGTAATGCTCAATCTAACATCTAGGTTACATCTAGGCTACACATGAATATATGTAATTTTTAAAAGATATGTGTATAAGCCAGCTCTTCTTTCAAGTATTCCTTCTGGATTATATTTTTATACTGCACCAATTTTTTACTAGGATGGCATTATCTCACGAGTATCGTTAGGGGAGTGTGTGCGTGGTTTTCGAAAGCTGTTTATGTCTGGGTGACGCAAGCTTATGTACACTTAGGGCCATGTAAATGTAGTTTAACAAGTTTATTTTACATGGTGCAGCATGTAAGGCGGATAGATATACAATAGACCGTCATTTAAATTATAGATCGCAATTTCCGATGAAGTTAGGTAATATTATTATAGTGGACTAATTATAATAATTATTATATTGCCAATAAATTCATATTACCATCATTTAATAACACAAAAAAGCTTCCGCAACTAGTTTGGCCTATTCACACTTCATAATTCCACTACTTGTGGCCCTCTATCTCAATTTGGTTGCCCACTACTGGCCTAAGCCTGCCACCGGTACGTGCAATAAGCACGCTAATTCCGGGTTTTTTAAAAAAATCACGGAATCCCGAGATCGTGAAGATTTGGGAATCTGAAAACCTTATTACCCATCCCTGCTCTTGTGGATCGCATTCAGTCATCACTCAGAGACTACGGTGAAATCTATCAAAAATGAAAGTTGCACAAGATCAAATTGATTTTGCTACATGTAGAGCACAGGCTCTATAAATGGTAGTCGTGTGCCAATGTTAGTGTAGTACAAATGAATTTCAGCAAGAATATATGAAAAAATCTTGCGGTTGGATTCCTTCATTCGTAGTAAAAGTCTAATGAATATAGTCCCTTTCTAAGTTCATTGAGCCGCCGTGGTTTATTACCTAGAGAAACAGGCTCAGCAGGGAATCGAATACTATGTGACCTAGCATAAACTCGCGCAGATCATGAACATTGTACTCTTACACGAGAAGATAATTATTACGAACGGAGCATGGTTGGATGATTCGAATGTGATTTTTTTGTGCCATCATATTGCTCATTTAGCTGTTAATTAATGGTTTTGCAAATTCTAAAGAGGATCCCTCACCCTTAGAAGTACCTCCCAAAGGTCGAAGTCGAAGTGAGTCATTTTCACATCATCGATTCAAATAATGCCCGCGGGCTACTTTAGATATGAGGGCACTTATGGGTTATCTCCCCCACATTTTCAAGTTTGTCTAAAATCCGCAGAAATGAATAAATCGTCACAAAACTTTAAGCACAAGTAAGTGAGGTTATTATCTACCCACATGCACAAATTTAGGCAAATCGGACAAGTACTTTTTGAATTAGGAGCAATAACTTGAAGTGTAGCGATGTCTGCTAATTGATCTGACTTCTTCTGACCTCATCGTCTGAGCAGAAAGCATTTGAGGTCAACAAAGTCATTTCCCGACAACTGGTGAAGTGATGATGACCAGACCACATCCCTACACTAACATTTTCAACTTAATGAAGGTGTGGCAGGGTAGTGGTCGTGGGAAGATTTCAAATAACAGTGGATGAGACGAAGAGGGAGAGAGAACAATGCACACACGAGTAACAATAATGCGCCGAACAGACGAAGTCAGATCAAGCTGCAGACTTCGCTACACTTCACGTCATCGTCTCTCATGCAAAAAGTACTTGTCCGATCTGCAAAACAATTTGAATGTGGGTAGAAAATATGCTTAAGTACGTTTACCTGAAGTTTGGTGACGATTGATTGATTTTTGCAGATTTTAGACAACTTTGAAAACCTGTGGGGAGATAACCCATAAGTACCGATATGAGAAGCGGTGGCGGGCCACTGAACATGTCACGGCGGGCCACGCGTTGCCCACCACTGGACTACGGCATTAGTCAAGCGAGGGAAATCAGTGAGGAAGAAAATACTGCATCATTTCATCACGAAATGAAGAATTTTCCTGTCAGAATAGAGGGATACGATTCCGACTCGAAATAATCTGTTTTCGAGGCATTGTTCGTCATTCGGCAGATGCTCATCAAATGCATGTAGTCTCAGATCAAATGTTTCTTTATCTCATATTCATGCTGAATATCTCCGAACTCTTCTAAACTAATAAATCAATTGATCTTCGTAAATTCTTCTCATATGTACGCAAGAGAAGGAAAGATCACTTTGCATTGTCCGGTGATAGTGTTTTGATTGATCTTGGTTCTCAAATTGAAAAGAAATTCATGGAAATTTCCGGTCGGTAACTATCTTATCAACTGATTTCACTGACTCATGCATCACGTGCGGAGCCTCTCAAGGTTGTGTGACGTCATCACGTTACCGGTATTGCATTACTCGCAGGACTAATTCTTTTGTTTGCATGCGAATGCGTAAGTCTGTATGAACGAAGAGCTTGTGTGTGCGTGCGTGCGTGTATGAGAATCATATTGTTGTTGTTGTAATTGCATTATGGTTTGTGATGGTGTAATGATTAAGCGCAGAACAGATGTGTCAAACAGCCTCGATACTAAAACAATGTTCATGTCTGGTATTTATCTCACAATGAGCGTTCATTTCAGACAAAGAATTCGCTGTCAAGATTTTAAAAAAGGGACGAAGAAGAGAGATAATTTACAGTTTACGTGGGGAAAAGGATATGTTTCCCCTTATTCCAAATGCTGCTCATACGATTCAATGAAATTATCTTTCGCGGTTCTCTACGGTATGCGCTAATAATTGAGGTCGAAAATGAGATGAAAACAGAAATACTGACGTCAATGGGCAACTTCATTATCGACACCATCTAGCATTTGAAATCGATAACATTTACAGTCCTATTTTGAGGGAAATGATAAAATTCGTTGATTGAAATGCATCTGAAATATTCTTCTATTATCTCCGTGGCAGAGTTCGATGATTTAACACAAAAAGAATGGACATTCCACATATGGGTGCGCTCAAAACACGCCCTGCATTAACTGTATTCAAAAGCTTCAACTAAACCAGACAAAAGTTTTTGCGAATTCAGTAACAATGCGAAATCGCTACTTAAAATCTTCTTGCCTTTAATATACTATTTTAGAAATGCAAAATTTCATTATCTATTAATTAAATAGGCTTCTGTTCTTCTGAGGTTGAATAAATAACATGTCTCCGATTGAATTCACTTTTTTACTTCTATGGCACGCTGTCTACGTGTATCAGCGGCTCTACAATGAGCCGAATTCCTTTAATGAGTGCTTGAATAGTAGTTCCTGAAAATCTGTACTACAAATGCACACATAATATTCACTCAAATTGAAATAGAAAAATTCTTGTGTTGTCTTAAAAAAAACGAAGTCCCTACACCTACACTGCCAGAATTATACAAAATATATAAAATTATGTATTTCATCAATTATATCATGATGACACTTTTTTGTAGCTTTATTATTTTTTCTTTGCAATCAATTTCAGACAACATCCGTCGACTATCCTCAGGCGAAAAAGGAATTTACAGTCAGAATCTGCATAAATTCAAACCAGTTAAAAAATTGGTCTTTATGGCAAAATAAGTGGGATAGAAAGTTGAAATGGGGCTATGCAACAGGAAATATTGAAATGCGTAGAACCAACAGCATGGAACTGATGACTTGAATAACGCTGGCAAACTGGACATAGAAATGAATAAAAGTCATGAACGTTTCTGGACCATGTGATCTTACAGGCAAAAAGAACGCACTATCATACGTACGGCACAGCAACAAGTAAGAAAGATAAAAGAGGTTCGAATTAATGCAACTCGCGCTTAAATGCGAGCGAGAAAAAATAATTGGAAAATATTTGCAATTGTTTGCAATATAGAAAATATCTTTCAGGAGTCGTGTATAGGACATAGTAGCGTTCACTCAGGCAAGGCCGGCTGCTTCTAATGAAAGTTCAGTTGACTGTAAAACTTGATGAACGACTGTCAACGTCTCGTTCAGGTCCTTTAACTTCTTGTACGACCAGCAGCAGGCGGACCCACGCCCGAAGTCGTGCCCCACCAAACTTGGAAAATACTTGAAAAATCTGATGCTGTAATAATCAGAATTTTGGATTTGCAATACCTTTCACGTGGTTTTCTGTTTGAAGGGTAATCACAGCGGAGCACCGGTTAGTTCTGCTTCAACCGATTCTCGGATCGGTGCATTGAAAGTATGGATTTCGACCAATCTCACATGCTGTAGTATTAGCCAAATTGGGGCAAAATTGTTTGAATATCTATGCCGCAATAAAGCGTTGTTTTTTAATTATAATTAATTCATTCTATCATAAATCTTCGTCGCAGCAAATATGGAGAGAAAATGCAAAAAACAACTTTGGGACATTTTCAGTTATGTAGGCTACTTGCTGATTATCGGCATTACATTTCTCTATCATGAAAATCAAGGCAATATCATGAACAACTGATGAATTTCCTGATGTTAGATTATATCTTTCAGTGACGAGAATTAGATAATTCAAGTTCGTGATGAATCATTTGAGGCCATGAAATCTCAATTCCCGCAACCTAAGAATTTCGGAATCTCATAGTGAATATCTAATACCGGAATTGTATTTCCTGAGACAATATCATTAGACAATGGCTTTAAAAAGTCGTCAGAGCCAGGTCATTCACTCAGATGTCACCTCCAGTAGCGTGCGTTCTCCCCCAGCTTTCCAAGTTGCATTTAATTCGAAATATAAACGTAACAAGGAGACAGATCCCACTTTCCAAATTCCAAAGACTTCCTCAACTATGCACAGAATTACCTACAGGGTGGCGACCAGATTTCAAGCTTCAACTTCCCGCGCTCGGCCGCCACCCTGTATCTATAAGACGAAACAAATTATTTTTCATCTGTAAGTGACGAAGGAGCAACTTTTCAAAATTTTCGGTGCATACTCTGTGCAGCGTTGCGAACAGGAACGACTAGCGCACAGTCGTAGTAATTATCATAAGCAAGTGTCAGAGAATGTGTGATTGTGCCATTTCTGTGGACGCTTCAAGATAGAAGATCTCATGTCCTAATTGACGGATTTATCACACATTTGTTGTGCATATTTCGTCATTATCTCTAGAACGGGAGCTACTGACACTTTCTTGCTAAATTCGCGCACAAAGGACTAAACAGTAAATTTCATGTTTTGACTTAATTTTGGCGATTTTACTCATTTTGTTCTCACATCAAATACTGAATCATGTAACTCACTTCAACTTTTATATCGAAGTTGATGCTCTAAACTCAGTGATGCTTCAAATTTCATGGCATTCTGATAAATAGTTTCTTTTCTGCAAAAGGATATGTGTTGTAATTATTCTTGCAGTAACGGCAATGATCATAATCGAGTAAACATACATGTACATGTACCTGTCGATCGCAATACAGTAAATTTCCCTAAAAATATGGACAGGAATGCTGAGCTGAAGATGAATATGTTTGATAATGAAGTAATGAACATTATGGAGAAAGAAATGATTAACATGAAAAATAATGACAAGGAGTACAAGAATCTCAATAAACAAATAAAACAGGAGAACATTGGCACAGTTCATACGGATAAGTCTGAACTCTTATGCATTGCCAAGTAAGATGAGCAAAAGGGGATAACGGAAGAAATATGGAAAAATGAATAAACTTTTACCTCAATCAAACAATGACAGTATAGAACTTCCACCACATAAAATAATGAAACATATATTTAATGATAAGCTTTCTAGATCTCAACTCGAAAGATTGCACACCACTAGCTCTGAGAATGCTTTATTTAAAAAATTCATCAGGAACATGAAGAAAAAGTCAATAGGGATTTTCCGCTCAGACCAATAGCGTCAACTAAAAACACACCTACAGAAAAAGAAGATTGATGCTCCAAAATATTAAACGACCCACTTAGGTTAACACGTTGGACCTAATCAAGGAATTGAATGATTTCGAAATGAACAATGACGCCATCTTCATTTCTCTGGATGTCATTAGTTTCTATCCTAGCATCCCTATCGGTCTTGCCATCAAAGTTGTGGAAGACTTCACTGAAAAATATTGGACAAATATGGATAACTTTGATATAACAGTGGAAGACTTCACAAAGTGTTTAAAATTCGCTTCGCATAATTACGAAATAAGATATCATGATAAAGTTTACCTTCAAATTTCTGGTGTCCCAATGGATACACACTTTGCTCAGCCGTTTGTGGTTATATTTGTGAATTATATTGAAGAAATTGCTTCGAAAAAATTAAAAACTAAGTGCAATATCATTCCTGATATTTACAGAATATACATCGACGACATTATTATAGGACCGTTCCTGAAAGAAGGCAATGATTTTGATAAAATTCTAGAAATTCATAATGTTGTTATAACGAAAGTATTCAGTTCACAATATACGTGCCTAAAATTCAACTAAATTTTCTTGGTATCAGTATTTGGATAGAAGAAAAATATTGTATTATAAATACTACAGCAAGGACATAAAATCTGACAACTTGCTAAGCAAAGACAGTTGGATCTCTTGTCATGCTAAACATAATTTCACTTCTAATGTTCTGAATACTGTAGAAAATTGCATATGTGACTGATAATCCACGAAAAGATATTTTCCGCAGATTTGGTGTGAAATAGGTAAAACTTCTGTTTTGTTTAGTGCATTCAGTGTCACTGGAAAATCAAGGTGGTCATCAAGAAATTCAGTTGAAAATTGATGCTGGAATACTGTGTATTGAGATATTGGAGAAGATTTAAGACATGCTCTTTGTTTTCGGCAATGGCGGATCAATAATCGGCGCATCTCATGAAAAGCGGAGCACTAAACATCATCCTCACTTGTAGTGGAGCTACTGTTTCGATGCCATCCATGAATCTGTACCATGAGTAGGATCGCAAGGACACCAGGAGATGAACCCACAATCAATCCATTTTCCATGTCCACATTATCCAGTATGTTTATCTTTTATATTATCTATTAATCTCTACGGAATCTCTCACATAGAAATAGGATAGGAATTTAATACATGGATGTACCCCTTCTATAACTGTAGACAATATCCCATTATACGGGCAGTAATCGGACCCAATGTGCCCGGATAAGAAGGGTTCCAGTGTATTTGCAATTCTTTTACCAAGGCATGTATCAATTTTTATTCACTTTCAATAATTGCTTATCGCTACAGCTGATGGGGTTTAACAGCGGCATGATAGAGAGAGAGGATCGACCAATGTATAAGACGCACAGCGAATAACTTTGACATGAATCCACTTTCTTGACTTTCATCTTGTAAAACGTGATGTATCTGTCATTTCGTAATAATATCGTCATTATTTTCTTAATGATTATTTCATCATGATGCATAAACTTTCTTGACAGCTGGAAGGCGTAAGCTTCTGACAGATATTGTATTGATTTTTCATTTCATCAAGTTCTGTACATATTTCATCCTTGTTCACTGCTCGTTGTCACGATGATGGTTAAGCTTGGCTTCTGCAGAAACATGTCTGCGAATACATTATCTGGCGTAAACTTTCGTCTGGAATTAAATTTATCAATATTTATGTCCAATTAAGAGAGTAGCTACGTGTTTTGAAAGTGTCTACACTTCCTAGCTCTCTACAGACTGATATGACGATTTGATGCGCCTTGAAAAAGCCATGAAAGACCACCGTCGGGACAACTGCGGAAGTAAAACATAGTGAGTGATCTGCCTCGACAATAAAGGGGTGATACAAGGGAGACACTGGACAGTGAAGGGTTTAGTTTCAGAAAGGAGGGGTTTAGATGGTGGATAGGTCAGTTATTATCAGGTATGAGCTAGTGTGTGTCATCAGGTTTATCAGTTAGAGTTTCAGAGTATGGGTCGCAGTCGCAGGTGTGAGTCATAGTAAATGCAGTAGCAGCACACTAATGTAGTCAGGTACAAAGGTTTTGGCAGTTTAGCCAGTACAGTAAGTTGTGTGTGGGGTAGTCACATGTTGCAAAGTACAGTAGTGTTTGAAGGTCAGGTTTAAGATAAAGTTTAATACAGAGGAGTGGGGTAACAGGTGGTGGAAGTCAACAGTGCGTTTCAAGAGTTAATAGATGGAAGGGATTTAGAGTGTTCAAGTTTATGTTGCAGTTGGGTTTTGTACCGTAGTATTTGTGGTTAGTTTAGTGAGGAGAGAGGTGGGGATAGTCATGCAGTAGTAGCTGTTTTTGAGAAGACCGGTTTATAACACAGGGAACATTTTGGTCTAGGAAGGTGTTAGAGAGGGAGTATGATGTGCGTTTGTTAGGGGGGGTAGGAGGTAAGTTTCGTTTCATATGGGAGTTTCAATAGAGAGTACACGAGTTGCAGTAAAGAGGTCATCAAGTCAGTCTGTATGTGCTTTCAGTGTAGTGTTGTGCATGGTTAGGCGTTTTACAACAGTGGCTGGGGGGTCAAAGGGGAAGGATCTGGAAGGTTTAGGTGTAGTACTCTTTTATGATTGTATGGCTATGGCTAGTGGAGGTGTTGTATGGAGATTGTGGGTTGGATGAGTAGTAGGTAGAGGTGGTCAATGGTTCTAACGGGTGTACAGGGGTACGCATGGGTGAGTGTTGTGAAAGTTATAGTTTAGCTAGCATGTAAAATGTGGTTTGGTGTCAGTTGTTGGTACAGGCAAAGATGTTTGTGCAGAACAGAGAGTTGTGTAGTTGTCAGCTCAATATTGTTGTAGAGGTAAAGTTGTATGGATGTGTGTTGTTTTGTGTCAGGTGAGGTTAGTGGTTTTGTTTGAGAGGTCAGTGGTGAAAGTATATAGATATAGGTGTGTTTCATGTTTGCAGGCATGTTTTTGTTCCAGTTTTTAGCAGTAAAGGTAAAAGCATGTTTGAAGATTAGGAACACGTAGGTCTGTGAGGCAGGTAGGAGTGATTGCATTGTATAGTGGTATACTAGTTTAAGTGTTGGGTGTTTAGTCAAGATAGCTTAAAGTTAAGGTTGGAATATACAGTCATGTGCCACATTTACAGGTGTTACATGTTAGCTGAGGTTTCAGTACAAGGGACTATAGTTGTGTAGTGGTTCCAGTTTAGGTCAGCAGGATCCCATAGTAAAAGTAGAGGCGTTAGTCACCAGGTATGACAAGCAGGGGGTAGGAAGCAATAGTAGGGGTAGTTTGGGGGCACAAAGTGTTATTGTTGTGCTGAAGGTCAAACCAAGCATTGGTCATTACAAGACTAGTTTAAGTTTAGTTTGGTGGTCATCGTGTATGGTGACAGATAGGGTTTTTCATGTGGAGCAATAACCGTATAGCAGACTCGAAGTCAGGATGGTTTTTAGCATTGTGTTTTTAGGCAAGCAAGGTGTTATTGTTACAGTGGTTGACAGATGTTATCACAGTCAGATGCAAAGGGCTGTTGTGTGTGAGGGCAGTGGCTGATCAGTCAGTGTTGTGTGGTAGGTTAGGAGTAGTCAGTTTGTGAAAAGTAAGCAGGGTTGTGAAGTTGGGGAGTAAAGGCTGATCAGGAGTTAAGTAGCAAAGTGGTTTCAGGTGTTGCCAAGAGATGCAGTGGTTAGTTAAGAGGTAGTGGCAGTTTGTTGTTCAGTTGGTTTTGTGACAAAAGTGTAGCAGTGTTGTGGGTTTTGTTGCTATGATTGGTTATGTATAAGGATTCAAGAGTTGTCGAAGTCGTTGCAAGTTTTGTCCAGGTCAAGTGAGTTAAGTATTGAACAAAGTGTGCATAGGAGGGGTAATGTCCGTTTAGAGGTTTGTAGTTTGTGTGGTTGGTAATGGTCAACAGGTGTGGGTAAGTGTGCAGGTTTTGATGTAGTGACATAACATAGTGGGTGTCAATGTTGTGGTTTTGTCAAGTTCAGTTAGTAGGGTTAGGAGTGGTTCGAGTAGTAGAGTAGCGCCAGTTTCAGATTAAGTGTTGTGGTTCAGGTGTGGTATTCTGTCAAGTAGTCAGAGTGGTGTGGTGGATATAGGTTGCAAACAAAGTCAAGTGGTCAGTGTGGGAAGCGTAGTGAGGAATAAGAGTTAGTAGTTAGTTTATGTAAGCAGGTTTATAAAGGTTAGGTAGATCAGGTATTCACAACGGAACACATCAGTAGTAGGTGAGTTGAATTTGCCAGCGGAAGTGTTTTGTGCAGGTGATTGTTTAACTCAGCAGGAGTAGTTGTGTTTATCAGTAAGGTTATATTTGAGGTCAGTTCAGTACAGTTATGTGTTTTCAGGGGCATGTCAGTTAGTGTGTGTAGGTAAAAATGTTCAGTCAGACAGTTGGGTAGGAAGTTAGTAGCAGCATGTCAGTAATAGGAGTCAAAAAGGTTTCTGTACGGTAGTGATACAGTGTAGTCAGAGTTAGTGTTAGTTCAGTGTTCTCAGACCAAAGGAGGCATGGTTGTGTTTAAATGAGTTGCATAAGTGTAGTGGAGATCGTTAAGTCAGCAGTCAGGGTAATGGTGACCAGGTTAAAGCAGTTCCATGGTTCAAAGGTGTTTGGTGTTATCGAAGAGGGTTGCTTTGAGTAGGTTGTAGTTGTGTAGCATGTTGAGGGTTTGGTTAAAGGGTTGCAGAAGTTAGGTTGAGTCAGTTAGTAGTTAAATTGGTACCTTGTTGTGGTTGGCAGGTGTAGTAAAGTGGTCAGTTTTTCAGATGGCAGTTACAAGTTTTTTTAGTTGGTTTGTTTGGTAGTAGTTCAGGTGGTTCATTAGCTTTCGTTCAGAGGTAGATAAAGGTGCAGAGGTTACGTTTAGAGTAGGTATCAAGGTTTGCTGAGGTGGAGGGAACCTAGAGTTCGATTCTCCGGTTCTCTCGAGAGAATGGGCTGTACAGGCAATCTACTGGTTTTCAGCTATCCGCACTCGGACCCATCCGTGAAATTTCATCATCAGTTGCTGAGCAGAAGTCGGTCGTCTGTGAGCGACTGACGTTCGTTGTTTCACACGAACGCGCCAAACGATAAACGACAGCTGATGTGTAAGCCAATACAATAAAATGAATATCGAAATGCGAATTACAGTCCGTTTTCATAAAAAGAGTGGATCATCCCTAAAATTTGACTCTAAATAAAAATGAAGTATGATAGCAGAACGCATTTTATCATTTTATTCAAGTCCCTAAATATATTTAAATGTCCTTCTTAATCTGATGAAGCTATGATACCAGTAACGGTCTTACAAAGAAGTCTAATTTTTGTGGCACCATACCTATATTCGTCAATGACATAAACCAATTCGTTTAGGCGTTGATTCGATGCTCTCGTTAGATTTTTGAGAAGCTACCTTTCTCCCTTCTCTTTTTGTTACAGTTGACGTCAGTTGTATTTTATTGGATGCGTCCATTGAGGTAGCATGAGATACGACGAACGGTTGTACGTTTTAGAATGACTCATGAATGGTTTCTATGGATGTCAGAGCAGGAGCAGAGCTGGCAAGATAATTTTTCTAAGCCCAATTGAGCATGATAGTTGATCTTACTCCTGTGACACCGTAGCATTAACATCGATTAAATAACATAGGTCGATTGTCATTTGGCGATATTCATTCGTAAAACTATTAAAAGCGTTCGCAGAATTGATGGTTCCTTGTGTATGTGCGGGTTCAGATCGGCCATTGTCAAATGCCAGCCCCGACTCAGTCGTCCGCAACACCTATGTACTTTGCCTTTTGGTGGGAATGGCGAGTGTGTCGTTGATTGTCATTTTGTTGCTTTGTATTGTTTTTCAACCGGTAAGAGATGAGAGATTTCGCGGGGGAGTGATTGGAAAAGTGAAAGCAATCAGGAGGTGTGCTTGCCAACACCACCGCACGAAGTCCAGGAAGCTATGGAACAGTGTAGTCCGTGTTAAATCACATGTAAGCAGGTTACATGATTGTTGGGATGGAAGTAATGGGTGCGGATACTGGCTGCTGATTGACCGATTTCTTTTATTTTGTTTTTGCTTGATAGCTGTTTGGCTTGTTAGGAAACAACATATTACATAACAAAGGAAACAAATGGTAGAGAATTTTATAAGAGTTGAGGTATGATTTTGTGTATACAATTGCTAAATGAAGATCAAGAGCAAATCTACTGCTTTTGTTCTATCTGTAACAGGCAAAAAACAACTCATTTATTCAATGCTCTGAAATTTCCAAATGATATTAGTAAGGCACAACTGACATATCTTCCAAATTTCAGAGAAAATCGTTCAAGTTTGGCGGAGTTAGACAGTTGAAGTTAAGGCGATGTTTAAGGGTGATCCATTTTTTATGAAACAATCTGTAACATGAATTAGTCAGTTCAAATGGCAGACAAGTAAATGCAGTTGACTTCCCGCTGCAGCTAAAAATTGGATTAAACCTAATTTCGCGCGACTGCAAATTAATTGACTACGAGGACTCCGCTGAGTGTGAATTGCAATTGGATTTGGACTGCATTATTTACGAGGAAATTTTCTTTACCTTGCAGCTAGAATGACAGTTGTCCTGTATCACGAGTCACGTAGAGTCGCGCGCAACAAGAGAGGGGGCATAGAGTGTAGTGCTGAAGGGTGATGTTCGGTTTCGTCACTTTTCCTTGTTGATAGACCACCACGTCAGCTGTGGCTGTCGCGTGCTCGGAATTCCCGCATATCCGTGGTCTAAAAATGAATATGGGAAAGAGTTGGAAATAAGATTTTTACTGAATGACTGCAGTTAGAATTCGGGTGAAGGTGGAGACGAGGACAGACAGAGCGGAGATTGATGCTAGCAAATGCGAATAATCTAGATTCGAAAATAAATCCCAGGGGAAAGTGTAATGATTGTAGATTCTCCGTGGCGCACAAGTGGTTCAAGTGCTTGGCCTTTTCATAGCGATTTCATTCTGGTTGTCACGAGGTTTTCGAGCCCCCGAAAAGTGTCATGGGAAGTGTCAGGACAAGGCTATCCGGACACCAACATCACAAAGCACTAAGCAAGACTGACGTGTCAGCACCGCCCAAGCCCTCTAGAAAGGGGAGTAGTTGTCGTAGAGGTTCATTAGTCGCGCAGCTATACAGATTTTGTGCAAAAGGCCCTTCATTAAAATTCATTTTTCAAGGTGGGGAAATTGAAGTTATGCTGTGTGAGAGTATGTAGAGTAATATGCTAGTTTTGTGGTTTGTTGTTACGACAATATATACGCAATATTACAATCAGTATTAGTTTTCCGACGCGAATGTAGAATGATTACGTGTTGATACAGATTGTTTCATAAAAAAGTGGTTCACTGTAGAAGCGATCGCCTTCTTAACTTCGTAGACGTGTGTCTTATGTCGCGGGTCAAACTTGAACGCATTTTCTGAAATTTGAACGATATGTCAGTGGGTGGTCGCTGTTCTATATATCCTTGTTGGAAATTTCAAGCCTGAATTATGGAGTTGTTTTCCAGTTATAGATAAAAAAGTAGTAGATAAATTTGATCTTCATTAGCAATGTTACAAAATCATTACTCAATCTTATAAACATTACATATGTTTCCTTTGTTATGTTAATATGTTTGTTCTACAAACAAAGCTATTTCAGCAAAACAAAAATAAAGAAAAGCGGTCAATCAGAGCATTATCGCCCCATTATTCAGTCAAAATAATGTAACTGTACATGGATTAACTTGGACTTCATGGTTCCAGGCTTCCCGATTCGTTTCGGGTGGTGTTTGCGCACTCTTGAAAGTGTTCAGCTGTAGAAATCTAGTCTTACGGATGAAAACCATACAATGACAGAAGACAATACGAGATGCCTCACACAAGGCAAAGTGTCAGCTTGCTAGACTAGGATTTTTCTTTGCGAGCTACAAGCAAGCGCATCTAAATTGTTCTAAATGAGGATCAGTCGTCTGAAAGGATAGTGAAGGTCGATTGGATTATGGCTAAAATATGAGTCAGGAAATCCGATGACATTTATTCGTCCCGGGTACAAGGTGGTGCCGACTTACTGATTTGGGCTGGCATTTAGACCATATGGGCTCTGAACGTCAATACAGCACTGGAAGACGCCATGAAATTCTGCACGCTATGTGAATGTTTTACGAACTGAACATTGGGAAAATGACAGATCAACTTGGTTATTTATGGATGATCATGCTACGATGTCACAGGAGTAGTGCAGTCAAGTTATGCATAGGTCTCAATTGGGCTTGGAATTATCTTGGCCAGCTCGTTACTCTGATCTGAATCCCATAGAAAATGTCGATCGGAGTATTCTAAAACGTGACATTTCGTCGCACTGCAACCTTACAGGAGTGGTCGTATCACAACTTACGTACTGTTAAACGATGAGTTGTGATAAAGAGTAGATCAGTCAAAAATCAACGGATATCACATCGAATCAATGCCTGGACGGAATTTGCGATATGTCTTGACATAAGGGTAGGGCCATAAAAGATTAGCTTCCTTAAGAACCGTTATCTGTATCTAGCTTATCGATTATATAAGGACATTTAAAGGAATAGTTCGGGACACGAGTAATAAAACATGGAAAAAATGCTTGCTGTATCATACTTAAGTTTTATTTAGTCAAATTTTAGGATGTATCCACTTTTATGAAACAGACTGTATTGTCTTGAACTTACTTGTACTTTTTTATGTATGATTAACTGTGTATTAGAACGCTTACTTAAAATGTTTATTGAATTGGCTGAGCTATAGAACGAATTTCGACTCGCCGCAGAGAAATCTAAAAAGATGGCTTTAGGCGGTGGATTCAGTGTGATGTGCCAAAAGGACGACCAGAAAAAAGTTCCTGAAGGCTACTTTTATGCGATCGAATACTTATGAACAACTCAACACATCTCGCAAGTTTTCGCGTCAGTGAATTAATACATAGAACGGTCAAGTAACTTCATTGTAGCAGTCGCACCAAGAATACGGACTGGACGCGAAGACTTCCGGCGAATTTGTTGAGTTCTAATGTACTACTCCATTCGGCCTAAAATAGCCTGGAGGAGAGGTTTTTTCTGTTTTCTCTTTTAAGAATTCGCAGAAGAAATGTTATTTATTAAGGTGAATGAGACACATAACAGTTGTCATGTTGAGTCAATCTACAGAATCACATTCAGTACAATTATGAAAATCCTTGGCTATGCTATCTCAGAATAAACGACATCCAGCCCGATAATAACATCATGTGTGTTGCTGTACATGATTTTGTCAGATGTTAAGGTAGAAAGAACATCTTTATACTCTGCTCTCACTGTATGCACAGTATGCGCTGTATCAATTTATGTTTTTTGTTTGCTATTGAAAGTGTCTTATGTATTTTTTATTATTACTTCATTAGATCTCTAGTCTTGATTTTCCTCCACGTCTTCTATTATGTAGTAATTCGATTATAGATGATAAGACATCATTTTTTTTATCTTGCCTGCTAAGCATATATGTACTATCGCACGCGCCAATATTTCTAGTCATCTTTAATCAACATAACATGAAAACTATTTTACTGATGAAATATAACTCTTACAACCCAAACCCTTTCCACAAATCACAACTGTACCAACCACAAGTACATACTCAATCTAAATATCTTGTCATTACTCCGTCTTTTCCTCATCTTCTACATATGTTTTTGAGCATGATATCCAACTCTCGCGCTGGATTTGAAAAGATGTGTGTCCTACGTATACACATTGAGCGTTAGTGTGTAAACACTCCAGACTTGAGTTGCAATATTAAAAATCAGTGCGACCTACTCGAGTACTCGCATACAAATATTGTGAGGAGAATCTCTTAGTCATGTCTCTCATGAAGATTTGTACTAGTTTCTGATGCCATCTATGCCTTGTGCACCAGTCCGGTGCACTCGTAATCTGTCATTGATAGATTAGAGACCAATACATGTGTGATTGCGATGCTAGTAGATAAGACCCGCGCGGCTAAGTCGTCTCTCGTGTGCTCTTCACGCCCTGTTGTAGACGTTCAGACTGCAGTGCAAGGATCAGCAATTGAACTGACGTGTCTCAGTATGTACCGCTCCCTAACAACTTTTCTAGATATCAGCTTGTGCATGTCTCCTAACAGTTACGTCAATGCTATATTGTGTTTCGGCACATTCTAAGTTTACTCTCATCACTGGAGCTACTCTGCACCCGCGCTCACACTGTGTGCATCCCTTGACGGAAGAGCAAATATGAGTGTTAGAGTGTCTAGATATATATAGATTCATATGATCGCTTGCTCTAGCGTCTGGTCTCATTTGAGAAGTGTTGTCAATTTCTCTATATGTTCATATCCAGCTCTAGTCAGATTGATATACGCTACTGAATGTGTAGTGCTCAATCTTTCTCATGACTTTGTGGAAGTCGCATTTCTTATATGATCTTTGTTGTGTCTAGAGTAGCTAAATAACTATAGTGAATGTGCTAGTTGGAATGATACTGATAGTTGCGATGCCGATTCGTTGTGTGATCTCGCTATATTGTAGAAGCTGTGTTTTCTGTAATGAAGATGCGATGAGTGTTAGTGTGTGGGGAGTAAGAGATTGTATTTATAGTAGCTATATATTCTCATGTACATCATAGCTGATCAATTCCTCTGCTCTCGGAGAGATATGTTTATCTATTAGTGGAGTGAATTTAGATAGCGTATTTCGCGAGATCGATCAGTTGTACGTTAGAGAGTGTGTTTGAGTGATGAGTATGTTCTAGTGTGATAGAATAGGACGCGCAAGCCAAGTGTCTAGCGACGAGTTTGTCTCTGGTCGTACTTTCTTCTTCCGCATCTGACTATAGTGCATTCTCGCTCCTCGAATCTGTAACTCTGTCTCAGAGCGCTGCTTTCGTATTTAAGTGAGTAGACCCGTCTCGTAAGAATGTGAATAGTGCTGGTCTAGAATTGTTTCTGTATACTGCGCGAATAAACTTTGATCTTATCGAGTTCTTGTGAGAGGGTACGCATGTGGGGAGTCATCTGAGTGTGTTTAGAGAGAGTTAGTTCGGATATGTCGGTAGAGTATTGTTTGTGTTTTGACCTAGCTGTTGGATGTGTGCGTTTTATCATCTTTATCTTGACGTGAGTTTCCTTGCTCATTTATGTTATTCTAAGTCATCTTTTTTCATTTGTTGAAGTAATATTTAGAACTCAATTCATCAACACTTTTTTGATGTAGAGTTGTAACTGCTTTAATTTTTTTTAATTCATTCAGTGATTTTTCTATTTTGCTTCTAATTGTTTCTTCTTTAACATTTTTTATCTGATGTTTATGTTTAATGAGACTGCGAGAGATTTTAAATTTATAGAAATAATATTAAAAATTTTTGATTGTTACGCAGAAATCTTTTTAAAGAGTATTGCTATATCTGAGCTTCTAGCTCTTATCCTTTGTTCTACGTTTTAATAATTTTTCGTTTAATGATATGTCATTACAGTTTAAGCAAATCACTTCATTCATCAGTGGAACCAAAACACTCGATTATATAGTTTATCTTTTAAGTCAATGATTTTGTGAAGTCGTACATATTGTTTTGATTTGTTAACTCTGTATTTTGTTGTGGAAGAGAATAGAAAGATGCAATGGACCACGATAAAACGTCTCCACGTTGTTATAATCTATTTTCTATCTCTATTTGCTAATCATCGATTATTCGGTAATATATGGCACCTCACCAACATTTGGGTACATCATTTTTTTAGATAAATAAATAATCATTTTTTACTGATTCTACAAATACAGATAAAATTATAAAAAATACATAAATTGTATAAGTAAAATAAATTTTTCTAATAAAGAAATTAAAAAAATGGGAAATGACTTCAAATTTGTCAAGTTTGCAATATGCGTTTTTTAAATCAAAACTATATATTCTCTATGCAAAAACACACCATGTGGTATGCTTATGAATCTAATTACAACTATAATATATAACTAAAAAAATGCACCTAATAATAATTCAGAAAAATTATTCAACTAAAAGTAGAATTCGGTATAATACTATTCAATCTCAGAGCAAACAATTACAAAGAATTAAAGCATTTAATTTATTTCAGTTAAAGAACAATTCTTCTTACTGCTAGAAAATAAAGAATACACTAGCAGAATACTGCTAGAATAAATCACTAGGCAAAAATACTAATAATTATTTAGTACAAACTATTTATTTAGCACACAATAATCCTTTTGTTTCAAAATAATCCTTTTGTTCAAAATAAATAATGTAGACCAAAATAATTATAATGAGTAAAAATCAATTTGTTGAGCGGAGAATAACAAAAAAATATGTTCGGATGTAAGAAAAATATACATCAAAAAATTTGCAGTATTGAGTAAAATTATGTGCGAAACAACCAGAAGAGTTTAAAAACAATAAAAAAGATAAATTAAAAGATCAGATTAATTCGTAATAGTAATAATATTTTACAAATAAGGAATTACTAATCATTAAATTAGAGGTTTTTGTTGTATATGTTAAAGTTTACAAGACAAGGTACATGATGACAAATGTACTAAACATAAGACAGATGTAGTTAGGATAGTAAAGATCAGTGTAAGGATGTTTAAAAAGAATAAGTTAAATGTGAGGTTGTCAAAACAATTATTATTAAGAAAACTTTTCAGCGACATGTAACATACTGTCCAGAAAATCTTAATCAAACCTACTGATCAACATAATAATAAATTTATGTCAAAATATAATTTATGTCTGAAACATCTATAATTTATATTAGTATCGTCAAACTAAAAAAGTTGTATTTCACTAAACAATCGTTGGTATTGCACTAAAATAGTTGTATTTCAACTAAAATGTAGTATATAGTCAACTAAAATAATCTTATCTATATTAAAAATATTATTTTTTAGAAGAATAAAATATTATTTTAGGAGAGAAATATAGTCTTAAGCATTACGGAAGCGAGGAGAGCGTTTCGGAACACTACTTCTTTTGCGTATAGGAACAAAAGTCCGACACATTCGGAGGTTCTCCTGAGAAGTTAAAACATCAATAGAGGTAAAAGAATGCGAGTCGAATTACAAAATCATATTCCTAATTTTTATTTTAAAATATTGAAGATGAAGATAACAGCGAAAATTTGGAACGATTTATATTCACGGGTTATAATTAAAAGTAATAAGTTAATTAAAGTATCTAAGTTGTCATATGGATCTCTTTAATGTGCAATAACGAAATAATAAATAATTATATGACTAAACTGAGTTTCAAGAAAACACTACCCCCTCACGATCCAGAATCTCTCAAAAGCTATTAATAATATTGTAGAAATCATACCGCGATATATAATACTAATATAAATAATCATATAGATAAAAAATATATATATAACTCTAGATGAAAAATATATATAATCATCTATAGATAAAAAATATGTTGAGGACACTACCCTAATTCATCTCTTAATAGAACAATACCCACGCAATCAGTCTTAACGTTCTTTGGACTTTTTAAAATTTCTTGTATATAAAACTATTGAGAGTTAGCATGTATTTTTATATATTTTTTATTTTATCTCATCTTGTGTTCTATGTCTTGGAAATCAATGGGTGTAACTTTTACAGAGGAAAGAAAAACGAATAAATTCTTTATAAACCAAGAAAAAATCTGATTTAATAAAGGATGGAAGATGAGGAGGATAAGATTAAGGATCAATAATAAATAAAAATATGTTACACACAGGTAAAGGTATCAAGAAAAATTTACATTTCCTTGTTAGCGGTAAAACTGGATAGATGGTGAGATAAGCTACGTTATTCATAAATCATTATAAACCAATATTATAGGTGCAAACACAAAGTCCTATTTTTTGTATGCATACTTACTGGAATGGGAACCTTTTACCTCCCGTTATAGAATGATAAAACAATAGATGCAGTTACAAGATATGGATAAGTTTAGCTGAGGTACACATGAAATAAATCTTTAATAAATTTAGCTGAGTTGCAAAGTTTATAAACAAAAAAAATATGTCAGAAATAATTTACGCAAAAGGAGCCATCTCAAACTAATCACATAGTTGTAGTGTAAGCTCATAACGTTGTGAGGTAGATACTAAGATTTAGAGAAAACATTCAACATTTTTCAAACTACAAAAATTAATGCAGCAGTCTTTGAGAATGATATTAATAAAAATTATTTAAATGATTATGCCTTATCTTGATTATTACACTCATTACTATGGAATACCTCCGTTGTTGACGACCATAAGTGGACATATGCAAGGTATAAGAGACGATATTAGACTATGTATAGTAGATAACGAACTAGAAAACTTATTAATAAACTCTCAAGATTTTGATATTCGAATGTATGCATAATACAAAAACATTTATCAAATCAAGTTATAGAACAAATATTTTCTTTTTAGGAGTCTGAAGACACAAGTACACTAAAAGGATGTCCTGATACATTATTATTTTTATTTTGAATCTTATATACATGCAACACTTAAGGTATACCCAATACCAAAGAGTTAACAGATAATGAAAACAATAATACTCTTTCAAAAAATTGCAATAAATGAAGTTAGAAACGCTTAAGAAAACGCACACCTCCATAATATCTGATGTTAAATTAACGATTAGTTGTGCCAATATCTCATTGTTGATGCAGAAAAACTATTATAAATGATATAAAACCTCATTACATAAATGGTGTATAGTGAATAGATACTAAATAATTAAACAAATTTATTCTAATCAAACACGAAGGTTCTAGCGGCTTCGCGTTCGCACGGATTTTTGCAGTATATGATTGGAAGATTTTTCATTATATAATATTTAGAATTTTTTTCTGACTAAAAATTTAAACAAAACACATTGTTTTTTTAAAAAAAACTAGAAAACAAATTTTTCTTTAAAAAATAATAAAATTAATGAAAACTTTTATTTGTCTTATGTGGAAACAAAAATTGTCAAACAAAAGAAGTTATCTCAATTCATCTACAAAGTAAAATGCAGTGTACAAATGGATAGAACGATTGATGAGAGTAAATATATTCAAATTAAATCGTTATAAAAATTATTAGAAACATAGACTAATTGATCTAGAAAGTTAGAAAGTATGTTTGCTGTAATTCCCATTGGAAATATAAAAATTTTTTAATAGTGAAGATGAAAGATCCGTAAAAACCGATATAAACTATTTTATTTAGCGATATGTTGAATTTAAAAGAAATGTGAATTTGATGAAAGCCGTAAAACAGATATAACATCTTTATTTAATGCATTCGGTTGATCGAGTAAATATAATGAACCTGATAAAAATATTGCTATTCTAACCAAAACTTGTATATAATATAGATTTAAGAAATCTTTCTAAATGTTTATGAATGTAGGAAGTAGCTTTTATACAAAAAAAGGACCGATGGAATTTCATGAAGAAATAATACAAGTACAAATTAACAAATTCACAAGAAATTCATAGATTGATAAAGTGATATACAACCCCTATTTGAATCGATGATCTTAAAATTAGAAAATTGTATAAATTGAAGCCCAGTTACGTGAATTCTGGTTGGAGATTTGTGTAAAATGAACTATCTAAGAAAATAGTAATTGATATAATAAAACTAATACTTGGTGGTAGTTATGTTCCTATACCTTTCAGTTCCCCACAATTAATCAACATAAAAATTAGATAATTATTGTTTCAGAGGAGTATTTCTAGCCTCATTTTACATTCCTTGCAAGATACTAGAAGAAAGATAAGTCATTATAATAAAAAGAATTCATAAATGAATTTGATCTCTCTGATGGCTTAGATGAATTCCATTTGTATTATAATAGGTTTACTAAAGAGTTCATAAAAAGATAAAATTAATGAAGTAAATGTTTGTTGAATTAGAAATGGATTATTTATTTTGATGGTAGAAAATTACTCAACTTTACCCAGATTCAAAGAAAATTTATATATGAATATAAAATTTTAGCACAATCAGAAATAAGTATTATAATGATCGAGGAAATTACATGCATTCATACTGATATTTTACAAAGGAAATGTGTATTATGATACTGAAAATTTGAACTTGTTAAAACACTATCACCAATAAGATTAATTCATAATAATATATAAAGGACGTACTGATGATTATAATTCCTAAATATTGATACTTATCTTAGGGTAATACCAAACAAAAATTAGAAAATTTAAGAATATGAAGTTTACAAAATGTAAATTAGATTACTATCCAACCACAAGACTAAATGTTACTCCAGAATCTCACCAAGTAACTATCAAAATAGAAGATAGAAACAAGTCCAAAATTAATGAGAAAATAGTAAAGATTAAATAATGAAGAAATGAAACCAAACAAAAAATAAATGCATCTTTAAAAAAATGTCTACAACACTATAAAGAACAATAGATAAGAATTATATATTCAGCTAGCTCAACTCATTTAAGATCAACAGGTGTATTATCAAGACATTTTAATCTTACAAGGAAATTATGAAAACAATGCATTTAGTATAGCTGAATTTGGAAAATTAGACCTCAAAACAAACAGCATCAGAGCGATAATATATATATTACAGGGGTGCATTTTATATTGTGTAAAGCTGTTTTTATAGCTTTACTCACAACTTCAGGGATAATAAAATTTTCCTTGTCTTCAATGTATGAAAGTTTAGACATTTAGACGAAAGGATCGAAATTTGGATATAAATTGTCAACCTCAAACGAAAGCAGTACGCAAAATACATTTCCAAAAGAGATTATTTTAGAATATAAGATAAATGGTATTTTCAAAAAAATTTATTACCCTAGTATATTTCTTGTGATTTTGAAGCCGTATAATGTTAATATGACACAAAAATCGAACGCGGAAAGTTCAGGGCTTCACCGATTTGAAAATTATCATTGCTGAAATTTTAATTCTGAAATTATAATTCTGTAAAATTATAATTCTGGAACAAGTGCTCTGGAAACATCGTTAGTTGACAAATTAAAGAAAAATATATTATTTGAACAAAAACTATATGTTGGGGAATGTACTCAGATTCTTCGGATTATCCAGGAATTATTTATAAATAGGCAATATTTACAATTATGGTGAAGACAGTTCGAGATGGTTTACAAAGAAAGTAGAAGAATTACAAGGACGTTTTTCACAATTGCTTGAAACAAATAAACCAATAGATCCATTAAAGATGAAGAAAGGAAAAGAATTTTAAGGATGAAATTATTGTTTTTACTGTGGAAAAGGTTTTACAAATAATATAAAACTGGCAGATGTAGATATATTGATAAAGTAAAAGAATCCTGTATCTAATGGATTATAGCGAGTGCCGCACCACCTTTATTACTCTTATTGTCACAAATTTAATCTACTTTGTTCCTTTTATAATTTTACAATGGTTCTAAATCTTGAATTTCATCTAGTAATGTAGAAAGCGATTTATTTTCATCTGAAAAATTACAACAACAAAAAATAAATGTATATGTAAACAAGAAGAAAGACTATTTTTCAATGCAATTAGGTTGTATTAGAATTTTAGATGCATTTGATTTTACTCAGAGTAATTTATTACGAGTGTGGGGACCAACACATTGTGGACTGACCATAATTGTCAGAATATTAAATACAATATAATTAAAAACCTTTAAAGGACTATTTCGTCAGTAGTAACATAATTCAGGAGATTACTTATTCTGAGCATAAATTATTGAAGAAGCACAACTTCTCCAATAAAAACTTTAAATCAACCTTAAACAATCACAGTTTATCTGAGAAGATTATGCAGAAGTCACCGAAAAAAAAATTGGAGAGAGTTACTTGTTAAAAAATGAATGATATATACACTGAAATCTCTACGCTAGAGTATTAAATAGACTGATCTTTTTGAAACTTTGTGATTTGTGTTTAGAATATTTACGGAATAGATCCTGTTATAGTGTTATAGTCTACACCGGTTTAACATGCTAGCAGGGAATTAAAAAACATTACTGTGTGATCAAGCGATGGCTCTAGGACAATGCGTTAAACTTAAAACATTATAAAGGAAATACATATGCATAAATTATTATTTTGAATTTGGACTTAGATGAGTTGGAGTTTCCTCGGTTTTAGGTCATAGCGCTGTTAACTGTTATAATAATGAAAAGTTAAATCCACACGATATGGCATAGAATGAACCATCCTTTATCTCCGAAGAAAGAAGAAAAAAAAATTAGAGATTTTTCGAACGAAACGAGAAGAGTAGAAGCGTGAACATGTAATTGATGAATTCATGAGAGAAAACAGTATGTTATTTTGATTAGGAATTTTAAATAGGCTTATATTCTATCTTGCATGATGTTACAAGATATTAACAACAGGTGCAATGAATGGTGTTAATAAGTCATGTTTATACAAAGACTGTGTGAATGGTGAAAATAATTTTGGTTATGTATATAGAAGTTATTTAGTATCCTGATTATATAAAAGAGAAGCAACAAATTATTATCTTTCTTGTCCCGGAAAACAAAATCCCACTATCGAAGCTTTTTTCAGATTATCACCCATCTATCATTCGAAAACAAACTATCAGACCAACAAAAAAATTTGTTAACACAAGTTAATGAAGGAAAGATATAGTGTTGGAAGGAAGGATATGCTAGATTGGTATTGAGAAATATGGATGATTGTCTCACCAACATACATTCGACACTGTAGAGTATAGAAACTTAATATGGTTTAGACTAAATCTATAGAGTTCAATATGACAAAGTAGAGTTAAATAGCTAAATAAGAAATAAAGATGCATTTGTTGCGAACCGTTTTCTTCAATTAATGCAATAATGCATTTTATTGTAAGACTTTTAAGAAAATGTGCGTAATAGACTCAAAGAATTTTGAAATATTTTTGATGGATAGAGAGGAGAGATTTCAAAATTTATACAGAGGAAACCTACTATAAAAGAACTCTTACTTTCAGTGTTGAACTTTGTGCTAGTTATCTTAGAAGAAGCCTTGTACAATGATACGTTTAATTTCATTGTTTCACTATATTAGAATAGAGCTAAACTATTATGTATAGTTTTTTTATATGATTATTAGTCACCCTGCTATGATGGCAACAAACGAATAATTTACACTTTACAGATACGATTTAGTTTCTTAGAATTAAACAGTACATATGGTTCTTCATCTTGATAAAGAAATTAATAAAATAAAAGATATTGTTCATCCTTCTGATTTATGTAAGTAAACGATGAATTAGACTGGAAATGAGATTTTCATAAAGAAGCTATATTTTTAAATCTCTAAATGTTACGTATGATGACAACTAACTGATATTAACAAACACATTATAAACATTTAAAGGAATTCAAAGCATCAGATGGGCTCTATCAAATAACATTTCAAGATTATAGACAATGCCATTATTTAATGTAACTGAAATGAAAGAACGGCATGTATTGTATTAGACTTTAATCAAAAAACATAAAAGTGTATTTAAAAGAAGAAATAAAGATTAGCATTAAGATCCTCATTTGATGATTAAAAGAAAAATTTTTACCTGATGGAATAAATTACTTCTCTCTTTTTAATTTTCGAATTGTCTATTTTGTGCTAAGTTATAACATATAGACAAATATAAAAGTATATAAAATATTATAAAATTATCATATAAAAATGGATAAGTTTAGAGCTGATAATTTTAAAAGAATAATACAGAAATTAGAGAATTAAGTAGCATAACATATGAGTGAGTATTATGAAAGAATATCTTCAACATAGAATGACAAAGCTAGGTAGTCAATTGTTATGTTTGATAAATTTAAAAATACTGAAGAGTTGTAAAAAAACTGATCGATGAAAAACTGTCGAACCATTTTAAAACTCTTGAAAAGGAAATTAAGGAAAAAGTGAGTTGATGATAGCCGGATCCTGGGTACTTAAAACACTTATGTTGAACTAATGGTTTAATTAGAGGTAAAATTGATAGAAATAATAATACCTAAATCTTGTTATTCGAACATTCTATTTCCTTTTAGATAAAAATTATTCTGCAAAATTTTATTGGTGGGATGGTGTGTAAGTTTTGGGATAGTTTTTTAAAGATGTGTTTAGTAGGGGGGATTTTTTATGATCTTGGTATTTTTTTTGTTATAGTGATTTTGTTTGTGTTCTATATTTATTTTGTGAAGTATTTTATTGGTGGGGTTTGGGGGTTTGAGGGAGCTTTTAGATGCTTGGGATGTATTTGGTTTGTTTGTAATGATGGGTGGTTTTTGATTTTGTGATTGGTAGGTAGTTGTGTTTTTAATATAGGGTAGGGGGTATTAGTAAAGAATAAATAGGTGGATAAATGTATAAGAGAAATGTCTGAAGGTTTTTGGGGAATAGGTATTTTGATGTTTTTATGATTTGTTAATGGGGTTTTTTGTTTGTGTAAAGAGTTGTGGTGTAAAGAATTTAATGGTTTTTGGGGGTGGCTTAATTGTTGTGTTATAAAGAAATATTTGGTTGTGGGTTTTAAGTTTTATTGTATTTTTGTTGGTTTGTAAGATGGTGGTTACGTTATGAAAGGTTGAGTTGTGTTTTGAAATGATGAAAAGTCGGATAAAGTTGTAGGTAAAATTTTGGTTTTTGGTTTTTTGGATGTTTTGTGGTGAGTAGTGGATGGGGTGTAATAGGAGGTTGGGTGTGTGTGTTAATTTGCTAGTATTTAGGGGAAGATTATGGTGGTGTGTATTTAGATATAAGTAAAGTGGTATTGGATGTGATTGTGAGGTGGTTATGGTGTATTAGTTTTTGTTTTTTTCGTTTTTTATTAGATTGATAAAGAAGGGTTTGGTATGGTATAATTTTTTTAGGACTAGTTTTTGATGTGTAAGGAAGGGTTTTGTTTTAAGTTAGGTATTTTAATAAAGGTAGCGGTGAGGTGAGTTAATTTAAGTTAGATTAAATTTAATGTGAGAAGATGTTTTGAGAGGATTATGTTTTTAATTGTTGGTAATTTTAGTTTTTGGGTGTTTTAAATTGGGTTTAAGTGAAGATTTTGTATAGGGTAATGTAGGTGGTATTATTTTGTTAGTATAATGTGGATGTGTGAATTAGAGTGATCTTTAATTGGTTGGGATAAAGTGATTTTATGGTTGATTGATAATAGGTTAATAGAGTTGAGGTATGGACGATTTTGGGATTGGTGATTGTGTACATTTTATATTAGGTTTCTAAGGGTTTTAAGGTGGGGTATTTTTTTTATTTTTTGATAAGTGTTTGAATTTAAGGTTTGGGGTAGGTATGTGTGTGGACTGTTATTGTATAATGGGGAATTTATAATGGGTTTTGTTTAAGTTGTGTGTGTTTATTTTGGGAGAGTGTTGGGGTTGTGGGTTGAAATTTAATTTTCTTATTACATTTTTAGAAATAAATTGCGGTGGTGTTTGGTAGTGGTGGGTTTTTTTAGGGATATGGGTAATGCTGAGTAAAGAATTGTTTTGTGTGGTTTTGTTGATAAATATTATTTGGTGGTGTTATAGTTTTTTTTTTTTAAATTGGGTTTTATTGGGGTTTTTTTTGAGGGTTTTTGTGACTTTTAATGAAGGATAATTTTATTAAAATTGATGGTGTTGGTTGTTTAGTTTTTTGTTTTGGTTATTTTTGAAGAAAGAGTGGTTATAAGTATATTAGGAAAGGGATTGAATAGGATGAAGGGAATGGGTTTTTGTTTTGTTTGGTTTTGTTGGTATAGAAGTTTAAAGAAATAGGTTTATATTTATTAGTATGTGATGGTATAGATTGGGATTTGTAAGTATGGTTGATGAATCGTTTTGTTGTTTGGTAGGTTAAAGTGGTAAAAGAAGTGGTTGGTAGGTTTATGTGTTTTATTTATTTTATAAGAAGAGGGACTAAGTTTAGGTTTATTTTATATATGTTTGTACGTTATTGAGTAAATAATTGTTTCTTCCATTATAATATTTATCTGATGTTGTGAACATATTATAAATTTTAATTTAATTTAAATAAATTTTTGGTTCAATAATTAAAAATTATACTATTCGAAAAAAACCCTCCTCACAAACCCAAAACCTATTCATCTCCAAAAATCAACACTAAACCCCCCCCCAACTAACTATAACTTCACTATCCCAAATTTATATGACTTTCTATAAACCCCCCCAACAATATACTCTCAAGACCACCCAACAACCAACACAACTCACTCTAATTCCTCTACCCCCAAGACTCCCCTACAAACTCCCCAACTCCTCCAAAAACACCCTTTCTAAAACCTACTTTTCCCTTAAACACATGTCCCCCCCTTCTCTCCCCCCCCCCTCCCCTCACCCACCCCTCAAAAACCCATCATCACCTCCCTCAAACCACCCACTCCAAAACCCAAAAACCAAAAATCCACACCACTCCTTCCAACCATACGTCTAAACCATCACTACATACACTATGTCCCTTCATAACTGTCCCCATAGTTCACACCCATGATTCTTCAACACCCCCTACTTCACTTCCACACATATACCACCTTTAAGTCTCCTCCTTCCCCACAATAATACCTAATTTATACTCCATCCTTTATCCAATAATAAACAACATATAACCGACACACCAAAATCCACCCCAATATTACAAAAAAAAAAACTAATAACACCCTTATAACCTATCATACTCCCCCCTACCGACACAAACCACATATACCCTATCAAAATTTAACCTCACCAAACGTATATAAACCCACATAAGACCCCCCCACCTTCCTCACACTTGTAAATTAGAACCCTTCTACTCAATGACCACCAAACAAATTATCAACAATCAATCCACTAAACTCTACAAAACCAACAACAAAACTAATCACCCTCATTCTCTATTCACCAACTTCTTAATACGTCTACCTTACCCCCAATACGCAAACCACATAACTATCTTTAACAACATCCTAATCACAACTCCCTAATACACATCCCACCTCTCCCATAGATGTTTATAACCCAGATAATCTCATCCCCCCATGCCAATTCTAATCACCCGGCCTACCCTAACATAATCTTTCCTATCTGCACTACACCAGCCACCTTAATCAATCAACCTCACTCACCTAATATATCCCCGCACTACTTCGTATCGAACACCCCTTTCACTACCCTTTGTCTACCCCCACTAACTTACCCACCCTTCATGTTATAAAAATATTGTGACGCTCTATAGAAGGAGGATATGTAAATGGTAGCATTACAAAATTAATATTCAGTTTTTCAGCTTTTCAGTACCCATTTTTAATTGAGATTAACTGTAGTTTCCACAAACATTACTCTATTTTCTAATACAAGGAGAAAACTATTAAAAATTTGGCATTCGCATCACAGATTCACAAGGACAAGACATACCGAAGGTGGCAGAGATTATGATAGATCTTTTGTACGGGATATAGAAACTCCGTTAGAGAGGGGTATGTAAACTTTTACGCGTAACGAATAGAGCAGTTTTTTAATTATTTTTGTGATCATTATTCAATTTAATCTTATTAATCTATTTCTTAAACTTCGATTAATCTTTAATAATTAATTGATAGAAACAAAAAACTAAACTTAAAATTAAAATTTTATTTTTATTTTTTTTGTTTCTAAAACACTAATTATAATGGATGAAATTTATTTACTTTCAACTGACTGCAAATTCTTTAAATAAAAAAAATCACTTAAATTTAATTTTCATCGCAAAGATTTATCATAATAGAGTTTGTAGCAGTTATTTTGCGGAGATCAGGCTGTGGAAAACACCATATCTATTATTTAAATTATAAACGACTCAAATTTTTTGGATATATAACAATCCTATAATTATAAACAAAACGATTGATAGTAAGTTTATTTAGGTGAGAGATTCCAAAAATAAACTGAAAATGTTAAAGTCGTGATTGTTGTTACATATGTGACTTATTAGTGAGTGATAAATGGTAAATAGTCAACTTTCTTATCAGTTTTCACAGCTTTTACTGTACATGTGGTTATAGATTTAAATATATTCCACTCAAATTTACTAGATTTCCCTTCATACCAGAAAGAATAATGATTAAAAGCATGGTATTAGAATCATGATGTAAATATGTGACAAGAAATAAATTTTGGAGGTTGATAAGAGTTACTGATAGGATTTTTGGTTTGGGAAGGCTATAAACTTTTACGCTAACAATAGAGAGTTCAGATGAGTTTTTATCATTTTCATTATTAATTTAGATTAATCTTAGTTAATCATATTAATCTTATTATCTTATTATTGAAACAGAAAAATTAGAAATCTTAATTAAAGTGTTTATTTTGAGTTTTTTTGATTTGCTTAAAAACATGAATTCAATAAAGGATGAATTGTATTACTTTAAAAAGATGAGATGAAATGTATCTTGTTAATAAAAAAAAACTTATAATTTAAACAGTCATGTCGCAAAATTAATCTAATAAAGTTTTAGCAGTTATTTGCGGAAGTTCAGGATTGTGGAAAAACTATCTAATTAAAATTTTAAGACGACTCCATATTTTTTTGGATTATAACAACTGTCTTCTAATCTTATTACAACAACGGCCCATGATACAACCCGTTCTTTTCAAGTTTTTAAAAATATGGATTTGAAATAATATACAAAAACTCTAGCAATTGCTCTTATCGTAAGAATACGAAGATCTAGAATCTGAAGAAGAAATTAAATTTTGGTGGTTGTGATGAGAGCAGCCCTAAGAAAATAAGACAATGTAGTTGAAACTAATAAAAATAAGCATATAATATACAATTAATAGTGATAGTGGTAATATGGCAAGATCTAGTGAAACTCTAGATAAAACAATGAAACCATTGTGAATTTTTGATGTGTTTGAAGTTAATGACTAGAGAAATCTCAGTCAGTTCTGAGAATTATTTCACATAGAGGTAGCCATAATAATGTAGTGGTATTTTATGTTTAACACAAAGTATGTATTCATTAGATGGAAGTGTTCTTAGACAGAATGCAAAATATTATTTATACAATATGGCACTAACTGCAAGAAGGATCCTAAAGTGATTTGTTAAGAGATGTTATATGTATAGAGATAAAGATGTATTTTAAACATGTGTAATAATGCTGGTTCCAAGATTATGGCATTATCAAATTTCTATTGATAAAAAATTCTATGAAAGAAGTTATTCTAACAGTTGATTACGTTAATAAAATATACAAATAAATGTTTTCATATTTTATTTTGTATTATTCAGCTTTATTTTGTCTATTTTTTTTTTAAAACTTAATATATGAATTTTTTGGAACATTGGTATACAGCAAAAACATTTTATGGAACACAAATTATTTTTTTTATTGCTTTTGTTGTTTGTAATCTTTTCGTTTTTACGTTTGCCGTTTAAAAATTTTCACCATTTAAAATTTTCTCGTATTAAGTTTTGTTTATAATTGGTTTTTCTAATAAAGTTTTTAGTCTTCTAAAAAGAATTTTATCATTTTCTTCATAAAAAATTTTGTATCCATCAATAAAGTTTACTATACTAGAAATTTTCCATCCTTTTTTTTTTATCATTAATTTTTTGTTGTGATTGAAATGGATATTGATTTACTTCATTAGCTATTTGATCAACTTTTTCCTTATCGTAAGTAATAACATTATATCAATACTCTTTGCAGCGTCGTAGTGTAGTTTTCATAGATTCTTTAAATGTAAATTGCTTCGTTTTTTAATGATTTCTGTTTTTAGTTATTAAAGATTTTTCTAACATAGGTGTAGTAGCAGTGAAAGATGTGCTCGCAAAAACACCGTCACCTGTTAAAGTGTAGCAACTAAGACTTATAAAAACTGAAGATATACAACTTGTTAAAAGTACCTAAATTATTGTTAAGCATATGACTTTTGAGTTTACATTTTACTTTACTCATCTTTTTCTTAATTTATTTTAAAGGAGTTTAATTAAGTAATATTGCGATGACCTTATTTTCATCATAAGTATCTCTATCTTGTGTGTTATGTGAATATTATTTCATTATGTAATGAAGGATATAATCTTTGGTTTCTCCATTCTGAATGTTCCTTCTCACTTTTTGTTTCTTCCCTCTTTAAAGAAATATTCTTTAACTCGAGCCTGGAAGAATGTTTTACTTTTCTGGATTTTGTCCGCAAAGTCACATGTATATTTTAAAACCTGACAAAAATGGATAAAAATCATACATGTTGAAGTTCTTAACTTATATGATTTTTTCGGTTCCGGGTTTTCGGTTGAGTGTAAGAACGGTCATGCTTTTCAAGGTAAAATAGTAATTAAAAATTGTGATTTTCTCAAGTTTTCTGATTTTTCGGTGGTCCTGTGGGGAAACGTCCATGAATTTTGTAAGGTGTGAATGAAAATTGTGTTAATTCTAGAATTTGAGAATTTGAAAAATATTTGGATGAAAAATGTTGGTGGGGGGGGTTATGTGTAAAAACGACATAAATTCAAGAATTTGAGACCCTTTGTCGGGTTTTAGACTCCTTCATGAAATATAAGTCGTTTTTAAAGTACCATTTTGAAAACATGGTACTTTTTGATATCGCACACATTCATGAATATATGTCTTAAAACGCAAAAAGGGTCTAATTATGAATTTATATCTCGTTTTTAAAAGTATAATTTTTTTTGATTGTATGGTTGTCTGGAACGGTCTTTACCCATTATTATGATGGAAAGTCGTAATTCTGGTGTCTATATACTGAAGTTGGATTTAGTATGGACCCTGATTGTATATTAAAAGCTGCAACAAAATATTATCTTTCTGCCAGAAACAAATTACATCTATTAAAAGATTTTTCGATTATCAAAATCTTTAATTCCTAAGAAATATAGGTCCCCCAAAACACTTATTTAACAACAAGCAATAAAGGAAAGTTGTTGTTGAAGGAAGAATGTAGATTGCTTATTTAGATCAAGGAATGATTCTCACAAACATTCACCGGAAACTAGTGTATAAAAATCTACATGGTTAAAAGATTACTAGAGTTCACATGAAAAACCGCAAATGATCTAACTAACTACAGCTGCTGTTTGGAAACGTGTTCTTACCTTACAGTGAAGTCTGCATATTTAGTGGTACCAGCTATGAGACAATTGTTAATAGAGACTCCCCCTATTTAACAAGTTTATTCTAAAGAATAGGTATCAGAATTTAACAAGGAACCTATAATATTAAACGAGAATTCTATATTTGAAAGTGATGAACTAGAGATGCTGTACATTTACGTCGAGAACAGCTGTAAACATGTTAAGTTTAATTTATATCGGTATCTCTATATTAGTAATTCGCTTAAATTTTATGTATATCGCTTTATATATTGTATATTTATGCGCCTGTTATGGCCAAAAACTAGTATAATACTTTACAGATACGATTTGTGTTACTTAGCACTTAACCTATGTATCATTATCACTTGGAAGTACCTCGAATCCATACCCTAATCATAACCGTTCTGAATTATGTAAAGTGAACGGATGACTAGAAGGAAATGAAGATTCATAACAGATTTTATATTTTTAAAGATCTAAATGTTACTATGTTCTGATACAACTATAATATTAAAGCCTCCATCAATTATAAGTACTTTCACATTCTTACCGAGCTAATCAAAAATTCCGATTCTCAAGAGATGCATTAATACATATACCTAACCCGAAAGAGTAATTATCGACTTAATACGAACAAAAATAAAATGTATTTGTAACGAATAAATTTAATTAGCATTAGATCATTTGATGATAAAGACAATTTACCTGGATGGATAAGACAATTTACTTTTATTTTTAATTTTATTTTCTAAATATACAATATACATGAAACAAGTGATTAATTAAAATATTCTGAAAAATCAAATACACATATAGAAATTATATATAAAAGGATAAAGTTTGAGCTGATTCTTTTAAGAGAATTAAAACATTAGACGAATTAATACAACAACGAAAGGCTAGGAAGAAAATCAATCTTCAATCATAGGGATGACACAGAAGGTAGGAGAAAGTTTCAACTTGTATGTTTGATAAATTAAAATTAACTGAGACGTGAAAAAAACTGATTGATGACCCCACCTCGGTGCGAATCATTTCCCTTTGCACAGGAATTAATGAAACCGGTTTGTTTATATAGTCGGATCCGTGTATTAAAAACCACTATTAAGTGGACTTGTCTGATTAGAGGCAAACATAGATTAATAAATTTACAATAATCTATGTATTCGAAACATTCTATCTTTTTTTTAGATAAAAAAAGTATTTGCAAGATTTTCTCTTGGTGGTAAAGAAATGATTTCCACAACTTTAGAGGATTACTTTTTACTACAGATAAAAAACCTATTAGTTTCGTAAGAAATGTGTTGATCTTTTAAGAGGGAGATTTTAAAAAAATTAGCTGTCGAAGATACTCATAAAATATTCAAGCTATGTTAGGACAGAGTTGCTGTAGTCAAATCTCTTAGACGTTATAACACAATTAGCAAATTTTTATATGGGAGTTAAAGTAGGGAAAGGTTTATTGAAAATAAGAAAACAGAAACAACTATTATTTTTACCAGATGATCACCGAATTATATCATATATTACAGTTATTAATCTCTGCAATAAAAGGACGTGATCTTTAGTTTATTGAAATTCAGTGCTCTTTGAACAGCCTGTTAGAAAAGAGATTCTAAATGAAGAGGATTATAAAAGTATAACGAACGGAATGATCTAGGGACTTGCCGTGCTGAGAGATATGTTGTTGTTTTTTAAATTGTTTATAAAAAAAATCATTGATATTATTTTATTAGTATAAAAATGTGTTCGCGGATTTAGACTAAAATGCATAGTCATTTCGCAGATATGATAGCGATATCGGGTTCATCACAAATAGTACGACGTTAAAAAATTATAACACTTGCTCACCGCAAGACCTATATCCATACTACCATTGGCAAAAATAAAAACTGTATTCCAAATGCCTTGATAGTTGACTCTCCGCACCTTTACATAATCAAACGGTTTATACAAGATGTGAAGATCACTTTAGATATTTCCTGATCACGCAAAAACATGGGAAAATATTCACTTTCTTCTGGGTTTGTCACGAGCAGTTGCCCACAATGATCAAATGAAATTAAGAGCCATTTAGGTTAGATTATACGTTGTGCAGGTGAGACAATTATTAATACATTATCATAATTTGAGTAACATAAAGTAAAAAAAAACAATATTTTGCTCATACGTAACTTGGAGTCTGAGATTGAGGTATCTTATTGGAAAAGATCTAGTTCGGTAAATTAACTTGCTTCAGGAAAGTATGTACGAGATGATTGGAGAGAAAATGTATGTGAGGCGTTTATTAATAAGATAAGGAGTATAATGCATGTCGGTCGACAATATTTGGTATTAAAAAAATAATGGGCAAAAACAATAATATAATATTTATTCACTAAGGCATAGGTTGTTAATATGGATGTGATACTTTACAGAATCTCTTGTGTCTCAATAAATGTGGAGCCAATATGCTCAACACTAGCCCCCCCCCCCTTTCTGCAAACCCACTAGATGTAACTACTCAATTCAAGACATTCCTGCATCTGACAGAGATTCAGCAGTTAACCGTACTCGGATAATTGATGTGTTGCTGATGGATACGGCAGCTTCACAGCGCTAATACGACTTTAAATATAATCCACAGCGATGTCTCAACATTAACTATGGGGTGCCGTGCTGCCGCGAGGAGGTTTTCATTACCCAATTTTCTACAGCTGTCGCCACAACAGAAAGAAAATCATCTATGGGAATAGCCCACACAACGCAGGCATGCATTAGTTTATAGAGTTAATAGAAATGTGCTGATGGTGTGCACCGTGAAAAAAAAAATTTAATCACTCATTAAATGTTGTCAGAGAATCGTTTATAGGCCTTTGTGAAAATTCCATCTCCGAATCATAGGAGTATGTTGATAAGACATGCATTTAATATACATCATTGCCTAAGCAGGTATGGCAGCAGCCCCTAATATATGTGATTAATATAATACGAACACTTCCACATCCACAAAGACTTAAAACATATCCTACATTTGCCTTGGCTATAGCTTTTTTCTTTTGTCATGCCTTACTCGTTTCCATTTCTATTGTCTTCGGATAAATTTATTGTGTTCGTAAAGTGCACTATTGAGGATATCTCTGAAGTTTGTCTGAGTGCGCCATGTCCCGCAGCAGTTATTATGCCAGTCCCTGTATGAGCTGTATTGAACTTGTCAGTCCAATTTTTGTGTGTTACAACGGTCGTACTTCACCTGAAGAGAGCCGGCCGGTAATAGCTATCGGGATCACAGGAATATGATTGCTTAGCTCGTTATCACTTTTGCTAGGAAGTGCAAGACTCAATTTCAAACAGATGGCACTTGCAGGAACTTAATAAGTGGGCAAAAAGAAAATTTTAATACCTTACAGAGATAGGAAAAAAAAAATAGTCGTGCGTCGCGCTTGCGTGATTGCTTGTGACTTTCCTTCAAAATGGCTCCGGAGTCGAGCCCGATTCCTGTCAGATTTCGAAGAATTCTGATACTCAGTGCGCAAAGTTTTCTCCATAATGTTTGCGGCCGCTCCGCGAATCATTATTAAATAAAAGTAAAGCAGGCGCATGAAAAAAACGTTCACAAACTTCTCTGTATGAACTATGACATCGTATCTGTAGTCCTCTCTTGCTCTGTGTGATGCCGGTTGATATAAGCAGTCTCTGAAACGTCGCAGAATTTGGCAGTGTTATTATTAATGTTGAAACTGATGCTCATTGTTCGATTGCTATTGGGGTATTATGCCAGCAGATTTGTGCCCTTTCAAGATTTACGTTACATGTTCCAATCTTTATCCTTCTAGTCAAACGGTTAAGAAGAGAGAACGACCAGACTAATTCTGTGATCGGTATGGTTAAAAATATAGATCGTTGTTTTTCTCTTCAAAACTAAGATTGGGCACAAATTCGTTGTTTTTAATATAATACAGTTTGTAGTGCATGTTATCAATTGAAATGATTCCTGACATTGTGATGAAAGGGTAGGTAGTTCAGGTCTGTTACCCATTTTTCAACCTGAGAGAGTTAAGATTGTGTGTGATTTTGGGATGGGATTTTTTATGGTGTTGGTGATGGAGAATTATGTATTTGGTGATAGGTATAATTGGGATTGTTGATAGGTGGAGATTAGGATTTTTATGGAATATATAATGAATGGATTTTTGTGTGGAAATATTTTTGGTAAGGATATGGTTTATGGGATTGGTAGTTTGTGAATATTGGAAATTGATGGAAGAATTGTAATTTGGTTTTGGGTGTAATTGCGACTTGTGTTAGGATGGAATGGTTTGGGATGTTTGGTGGATGTTTTATGATATGAATGGAAAGATTTTTGGGTCAGGATTATACTATGATATATGTGGAAATTAGTTTATGAATTGAAATTGGAACTCGATTTGTTTTACATATTGGTGCTTCCAAAAAGCAGCAATTATGAAATATGTGTATTTGAATGGCCTAGTATGCGGTATTTATTGTTCATTGATGCCGTCTCCGAACCGGCAATTCGTCAATATCGGCTACTGAAATGAAAGACCACTATCTCATAGAATGTAGCCAGAAACTTCCGCAAACTTCTTCGTGTACTGAATCATGGCCAACGCATTCACTACAATACGTAAATTAGTAATCAATGACTAGATTTTTTCAAAGCCCATCAATGATCCCTTACGAGCTTCTCGGAGCTTGCGACCTCCGACTGTACAACTCATTGATGCTTTCAACTGAGTCAAGGGCATGATTGTATACATTGTAGGCAAGTTAAACTTAAGAAAAACTGTCAGTAGTGTGCTAGAACGTAGTATCTAGCGAAAACCCACTGAAATTCCACTTGATAAGTGTGTATCTAATGATTTTACTCTGTCAGGTTATGGCTGCACGTTTAAATAGGGAGTTGCGTTTGTATTTGATGAGATGTGAACTAGCGCTACTTATGTGAGTTGACATTGGATGAAAGGGCAGATAATCAGGTCTTTGTACCTACTTTCAACCTGTAATGATCGAACTGAATATCAAAGTAATGTCATTTGAATCAACGGTTTTAGTTGATGTGTGTAATTTATCAAAATTCCTTACTGTTGATTTTTATGATGATTAAGCCACATAAATTAAATTAATAGTGTGAGATTTCACATGTTGTGACCCTTTGGCAGCGCCCCTCTAATTTTATGCGCTGCCAAATGGAGAGGCTGGATTCTAGTCGGCAGAAGAAGCAGAGGACGTGTAGAAGACTTTGGAAGCAGCGAAACTTCTCATGGGTTATCCATTGGCGACTTCAGGGGAGTTTTTATTGAGATTCTACGTGCCTTCGGACCAGGTGCCACCCTTCTTGTTCAACAGATTGGAAGCAAGTCATGTGACCCTCCAACAACGGTCCTCAGCGATTGAGTCCTGCTTGGCAATGCTGCTTCAGACAGAAGGAAGCCACTCTATCGAATATAATATCATTGATGCCTCGAATATTTTGTATTCTTAGATTGCGGTACTGGTGCTGTAGAATTGGTCGACTTTTCGTACCTATGAATAATTTAAACATAATCGATATGAGAATTTATAGAGTATAAAAACTATATGCTCAGATGTTTGCAGAGACAGCAAATTTAGTCACCGAATGTTGTAGACAATGACATGCACCGTCCGCAAACTTTGAAGACGCGTTTTGTCTTGCTTGCAATTTTAAAAATTGAGATGAGGAAACACTTGCCCTTCATGAGATGGATCCTTTGATTCATTATTGCTGTGACACACAAAGACCGTCATGTACTATGCCATAGACCTTTTGCCAAGACTAGGAAATGTAGGCATGGAAATTTTTTCGTGATGATGCACCGGAGCTCCTGTCATGAGCTTCATAAAACCTACTATAGAATTGATCAATACGATTTATTCATTTTAAGTGGAAATGAAAAGATAAATGGGGGAAATGATCAACTTTTTCAGACACAACAGCCACTCTCCAATAGAAGACAAGCACTCGACTCTATATTGTCTGCGCTTACTTACTGTATTTGTTATTTAGAATAAATGTGTAATTACGCATATGCATTCTAGATAATTCGGTCTTCCTGTAAAATTGAATCTTAGGTTAATGATCTGTTTGTTCTCGTTATCAAATTTATCTAACAGTTTTCCAGGTATTTCAAGCTCAACATGTAATTGATTAGACTAAAACGATGCTTTAATGCGCCAACTCTGGAATGAATTGCAAAAGTGTTCTCTAGAATTAATCGTGTCATTTGGTGGTTGAGGGATTGATCCTGCCCAACTGACAGGAGTCGCGTAGTTGGCTACGTAGTCTCAGTCTGGTTAGAGCACAGGTCTAGTTATAACCTTGGTCGTAGGTTTACGGAGATGCCTACCAGCCGCACTGATCTTTTGCATGGCAACCATGATCATATGTGTATTTAAAACTCTCATTGTTGTTAAATTGCATTCACGTGTCCATGGCTTAAGATGCTTTGGGAGATGGACAATCGATCCCCGCTATATTGCCTTAATGTCGGCGGGGTCAGCAAGTTGTGACGTGTTATTTATCCATTGATTATTATTGCGCTTGACTATAACTGGATGTATGGTGGTGTAGGAAATTTTGGATTCCTGCCATTGACAGAGTCGCGGTAAGTGGCTCGTAAGTACTACAGTTTGGTTTAGAGCCGACTCAGGTACTAGTTAACCTTGGTCGTAGGTTCGCAATCCCTACCAGCCGCACATCTTTTGCCCAAATTGGGCACCCTTGATCTATCGTGTATTTAGAATCGTCATTGTTGTTTAATTGCATTTCACGTCTCTGGCTTAATGATTGCTTTTGGAGTGCAATCGATCCCGCTATGTAGGCCTGTAATGTCGGCATGTCACAATTGTGACGTGTTATTATAGTAACATTGATTAAGATATTGCTTGGACAACAGATGTGATGCTTGGTAAGGAAATTAGATCCTGACCAATTGACAGAGTCGCGTTACAGGATGGCTCGTAGATCAGTTGGTTAGAGCACAGATCTTAGTGTTAACCTTGGTCGTTAGGTTCGAATCTACCAACGAGCCGCACATCATATTGCATGGGCAACCTGATCTATCGTGTAATTGTAATCTCATTGTTTTGTTAATTGCATTCACGTCATGGCTTTAAGATGCTTTGGTGGACAATCGATCCCCGCCTGATTTTGGCCTTAATGTCCGGCTCGCGTCACAATTGTGATGTGTTATTTATCCATTGATGATTAATTGCTCCTCTTAGTACATGACTGATGTTGGTGGTAAGGGGATTGATCCTGCCAATTGAGCAGAGATACGCGTAAGTTGGCTCGTAGCTCAGTTGGATTTAGAGCACAGGTCTAGTTAACCTTGGTTCGTAGGTTCGAATCCTACAGCCTGCACATCTTTTGCATGGCAACCTGATCTGTATCGTGTATTTAACTCTCATTGTTGTTAATTGCATTCACGTCATGGCTTAAGATGCTTTGGTGGACAATCGATCCCCGCTATTTGCCTTAATGTCGGCGGTCACAATTGTGATGTGTTATTTATCCATTGATTATTATTGCCTTGACAACTGATGTGTGGTGGTAAGGGATTGATCCTGCCAATTGACAGAGTCGCGTAAGTGGCTCGTAGCTCAGTTGGTTAGAGCACAGATCTAGTTAACCTTGGTCGTAGGTTCGAATCCTACCAGCCGCACATCTTTTGCGTGGCAATCTGATCTTAAATCTGTATTTAATCCCATTGCTGTTAATTATATTTTTCATGTAATGTAGAATTAATGTGCGCCTTCGGAAATATTAACTCAATTTATCAGTTTCCCCCAATATAGGTATAGATAACAAAATGAGCGATAGTGTGAAACGATTTGCGTCATTTATCGATATAGTGGTTGTGACATCTCTGCTTGCAACTTACAGCTGTATTCATTAATCATCTGTTTATCACGTACGTCAATGATTCATGCTCATGCTTCATTCAATTCTGTTCCCAGTCGAGTTTCGATTGGAAATTGCACTGAATTTTCAGGTATCATGTCGCAAAGATCGATAATCAAATTCAAACTTGACGGAATCTGCAAGAAAACGCGCAATTCTTGATCTGTAACAGCGATAATCAGAAGTGATGGTCTCCCAAAACACTGCCATGCGATGACTCATCAACTCTGCGGTCGACAGAGAGGAGCTCGGTAGTGGCCAAGTTAAATCGTCCTAAAATCTCTTTACCATCTAAATGCGCGCGCGCACGTTGATAGTTGCTTTTCGTTAACACTGAAATCTGACACTTAGATCAAAGGTGAATAGGGCAATTTTGTAGAAACTTACAGAAGTACAACTGCTCTGCTTGTCAGAACTACAGCGTATAACAGTCGATGAATGGTGCACGTCCAGCACTTGGATAACGAATATATTAATTCGTGCAAGCGTGCACAGATCCGTCCTTATGATGAGTGATTATAAATTTTGAAGAATTCTACAGCACTTAAGGGTTATCTCCTACAACCACGTTTTCAAACTTATCTAAAATTCGGAAAAATTAATCAATCGTCACATAACTTTAAATGCATGTAGGTGAGGATATTCTCTACCCATTTGCCGAAATTTGTGCAAATCGGGTGAATACCCTTTGAATTAGGAACGATAGCAGCCATTCAGAAATCAAGTGATGGCATAGAGGGGGTTGGAGGAATTATCACGAAACATTAGCAGCGGAGGGGGCTAATCTTTATCACGAGATGTCGACTGATATCAAGCCAAAATGATAGAAGCAACGGTGGAGCGCTTGCTTAGTTTTGAACACGAAATTATATTCTACATGTATTATTGCATTTCGATCAGATCCTATTGTAGGCATATAAGAGTTTAAGGCACTTATGGGTTATCTCCCCCCACGTTTTCAAAGTTGTCTCAAATCCGCAGAGATGAATAAATCGTCACATAACTTTAAGCACAAGTAAGTGAGGTTATTATCTACCCACATGAAAAAATTTAGGCAAATCGGATGAGTATTTTTTGAATTATGAGCGATAACTTGAAGTGCAGCGATGACGGCAGCCTGATCTGACTTCTTATACTCACCGTCAGAGCAGAAAGCACTTGAGGTCAACAAAGTCATTTCCCGACAACTCGTGAAGCGATGATGACCAGGCCACATCCCTCACATTAATATGCTTGGCTTAATAAAGGTGTGGCAAGGTAGTGGTCGTGAGAAGATTTCAAATAACAGTGGATGAGACGAAGAGGGAGAGAGAACAATGCACACACGAGTAACAATAATGCGTCGAACAGACGAAGTCAGATCAAGCTGCAGACTTCGCTACACTTCACGTGATCGTCTCTCATGCAAAAAGTACTTGTCTGATCTGCATAAAATTCTGCATGTGGGTAGAAAATATGCTTAAGTACATGTACCTGAAGTTTGGTGACGATTGATTCATTTTTGCAAATTTTAGAGAAATTAGAAAACCTGGGGGGAGATAACCCATAAGTATAGAAATAGAATGTCTTTATTGCCTCACAGTGATGCGGTGAATGCATTACAGAAGTCAAATACAAAGTTAAGAAATAATAATAGTTAAAGATGAACTGTTCACATAATCAGCAGTTGCAAAATCTTACAAAGCTCTTTGCAAAACGAGACGATCTTGCAAAAGGCGCTTTTAAGACACATGAATTTCTTGGAGTTGGTAGCCTGTCTTGAAACATAACACATAAAGGGTGGTCGCTATTATTAGCAACAATCTGAAATAGTTGGGTACAAGCCTTGTCAGCAACAGATATAATATCATTATATGTGAAAGATTTGAAATAATTTGCCTCCCTTGACTCAACTCGAAGAAGTTGCTCATGTAAATAGGCGGGCATATTACATATACACGGATAACAATATAAAAGTACCGATCTAATAAAAACAACGTAACACATATGTATAATCTTAGCCGAACAATTGGCGCGTTTTAAGTTACGTAATATATAAAATCGACGATAGCATTTCTAAACAATATCATTCACATGGGCATTCCACGTAAGATCGGATGAAAAAGTAACACCCAAAAGTTTCAGAGTCGAGACTGTTGACAAGGAAGAACCATCACTACTGACAACAGGTTGCAGAACAAGAGACTTCTTAGTGATGCAGTCTCGAATGATCACTATGATGATGAAGTATCGAGCTTAATTTACATTTATCCTCTATATATTCTATTTGAATAACGCTAGCATTTAGAATCAAACATTATTTAAGCATATCTAACGATATTCGAAAGCGATAGGTCTGTGTATATTTCTAGAGACCTCTCATTGCACGCACCCATACATTCTTAAGTAGACTTATTTAGATGATACTAGACTATAGAAGTAAATAATTTGACTACATTAGGGCCTATATATAATTTAAATGCATGAAAAAATGAAGCTTTTACGTCACTACTCCACATATTTGAGACTTGGAGTCAGACTTATGTAGCCTTGTAGATCTTTCAGTTCGGATGCCCTTCCTGCCGACTTCCAATGACACCTTCGGGGCTCGACCTCTGAACCAAAAGATCGCTAGGCCAAGCACTTAACCACTGTGCCACGGAGACCACATAATTAATAAATATAATTATAATACATATTAATATATATAATTTAAATACATTGTAGTATTAATTCGAATACGACAGCAATATAGGATATTTTAACCGAGGTAAGTTTAACTGATATAAGTTTTATGGATGTAACATACGCTCCGCTATCAAATATAAGGTAATGAAGCAAGTAAGAGGTTCTTACGTTTATTTGGTTAGATGCTGGCACGGCAGGTGAGCGAGGACAACCATGGCGAGGGAATATGGCCTGTTGGCGTTCCATCTTTAATAATTAACAACAATGAGATTAAATCTTTAATTCTCATTAAAGATCTTTAATAAGACAGTTTCATCACGTGATCTGTGAGAGGGGGAGGAGGGGTCATGCGAACATCATGAAACATCATCGAGGGGGGAGGGGGCTAAAAATTTAACATTTTAGCATTAGGTGATTTATGAATGGCCTCATAGCTTGAAGTTTAGCGACGTCAGCAGCTTGATCTGACTTCGTCTGACTTCATCGCCCGAGCAGAAAGCACAGGTCAGCAAACACAACCGTTACACTTATATACACACCTTCAAAAGGTGCAGTAGTGCAATGGCCGTGAGAAGATTTTAAATAGAAGTGGATGAGACGAAGAGGGAGAGAGAACAGTGCACATTATGAGCAGTAAATATGAGTCGAACAGACGAAGTCAGATCAAGCTGCTGCCAACACCACACTTCAAGCTATCGTCTCTAATTCAAACACTGCTTGTTCATTTTGTATAATTTTTGGTATATGTGTTGAAAATATAATCAAGCACGTGCGTCTGACGTTTTGTGATGATTGATGCATTTTTGCGGATATTAGTTAAATTTGAAAAACGGATGACGTAACCCATAAATATCAACTTTACAAAGAACATTTCATCATTCAATTTTCAAGCCTATAAAATTCTTTGTGCATTAAATGCTGGGTTTGTAGGTTGCAGCGCTGAAATGATGAAAAGGTGCATAGCGACACCGGAATAATGAGCTCCCAGCTGCTTCAAACACGCGTCTTTGACAGTCAATAATGAAACATAATTTACTTTTACTTATCGTCATTGTACTTGTGTTGATATTTACTTGTAATACTTGTCAATCGCATTATTTATATTCTACGAGCCGTCCTTTTATCGTTCCGTATGATGAACACCATTGCAGTATAATTCACTGAGACAGAACTAGTGCCGTTTCTATCCACCTTCGTTCCGTGCATTCTTCTGATGATTCTATTGATATTTTCAATATAGAATTCATGGATCGTCAGAAGACATGGTCAGACACGGTTGACCGAAGCTGATTTTACTGATAGGCTGAATCCAAATGTTAGTCGCAAACATGGTCGTGTAGTGTAGCGTCGGTTACGCTGTGTAAGTCAAGGCAAATGAATGCTCCGGCTTGTGACCTCGAGAAAGACCCTGTTAGTCGAAATGTTGCTTTGTTTTGATGATATACATATTTGTCAAAAAATTGCATATTTTTTTAATATCCTTTTGATGGTCTCTTATGTATTTATAATCTTAGAACATCTCTGACTTGTGCTGTAGCCATCTCAATCATGATCAGAAGCAGCGTTTAAAAAAATCTAAAAATGTCCAACCTATACCCGGACACGGGGCTGATGTAACCGGCTGGGCTGAAGTTTGGATTTGAAATTTTTTTTCAAGGACCATGCATAATCGAACTAATTACTAGTACACACTGCCTACCTGTCAATATTTGTAAAATTATGATCTCACTTTGTGGCAAAACCAATTTTCATATAGTGTTTTTTGCCCATTTTAATGGTCACATCTAGACATATAACAATATCGAAAAATACTTTATGAATTGTACGAGTATTTATTGAAACTCTGTAAATTAGGCCCTGGCATTTGTAATTTAAACACGTGCACCCGAACAATTAGTCTATAGTTGCTACAGCAAGAACGATGTTGCACAAGCATATCTGATGATAATATGCAAAGAAGCGACAATATAACGTATGCCAATATGAAAAAACAATTGATCCAATTAACATTTAATCATACATATTAGTTGTAGCAGACACGAAGTCTAAATCTATGCGGCAATTATCAGCAGTCTATATGTAAACAGCTTCTCATTTGTTGGCGAAATCGATTGCATTTGCTGTGTTACTCCCATGATCCATTGTGGACATAGATCCTATAAAGAATGACATGATGTCCAAAGCGAGTGTCTGATTGTCATTAATTCATCTTATTCGACGATCAAAGCTAAATTAGCTTTAGTCGGCAGTTGTCATGTCTGCGAATAAATTTCATACAATTATATACGCATGGACAACATTTATTTCAAAAAATCTTTATAATGCTAAGTCTGAGTACTCAAATCCAAACTTTACCGCAAAACAAATTCCAACCTTTGCCCCAGGTTGATATAAATATAAAAATCAAATGCCAATGTTCCGTGTGATAAATTGGGTTTACTTTGATACATGGAGATATCTCTAAATTCGAAATGAATTTAGTGTGACAAGTAATTGATGGTCGGAGAATAACTTTTATAAGTTCAAAACCCTACACAAGCAAAAACTGTAAATTCACTAAAAGTTAAACCGCGTCATCAGAAATGAAATAATCTCAATCATAATCACGGTCTTGAAAATTTAGTCAGTCATCAATCATAATCAAAATCACGTTAATTAATCAGCAAATTTGATTAAATTTAATGATCCGAACATCAGTTGAGATCAGAACACGGCCAACGATGGCCGAGTGACAGCTAGACTACGTAAGGACTGAGAGTACACAATGTCGCAGAGAGTACCAATCCTTGATGTACGTTCACGAACATGCGTTCACGCCTCGTCATAGAATGTCTTCTCTATGAGATCAATGCTTTTGTCAATGTGTACGCTATGATAATGAACAAAATCGAATAATTGCAGTAATAGTAATTCAGCAAGCTTTTTAATTGAACAAGGAGTTTAGATAAAAACTGCTATCACTGCACAATATTAAACATTTTTATCACGATTCAAATTATTACTTAAACGCACAATAATTATCACTGACCCGACAAAGCGTCTGAAAGCCGTAATCAGCATCATTTTCAATCTAACCACTCTTCATGATGAAGCGTCTGACCACATTAATTAAGTCCCAATTTCGAACACCTTAATCAATCATAATCACAATCATAGTCATATTCTTCAACACTTTAATCAATCATAATCAAATATTTGAACACTTTAATCATGATCTCAATCATAATCCAACATTTTTGAATATTGGCTAATCGTTCCAGCTATATTCACTGGTAATGGTCCAGGCCTGACTTCATTCGCAGACTTGTTTTCCTACATGTATTTCAGTTTTCTCTGCAGAGGCACATCCAACCTTTACCCCATCTTCCACTAGGGGACAAATATCAAGCCCAACGTGGGCAGAACGAAATATTCAAGCTGAATAATGTGAATTACACAAATGATCGTGAGTAAATACCACATCGATTGAAATAAGCAGTGATGGATGATTTGAATTCAACTATGTTGTATACATTCTTTTCTGAAAAAGTTACGTTGTTCCAATGACGAGTAACATCGACTGCGAAATTTGAGAGGAACGAATGCTTACAAAATACAGAAGCGTTTCTGAACTTTCTCGATCGAGTCAATGAGATACAGAACTCGCGGACAGCACCACACTACACTGCCATACGTAGTTGCACTTGCCTTATGTAAGCCTTGTAAAGAATAAGAAGACATTCTGGCTCACGCGTATGAAGCGACTATTTGAGCATTCTCAAACAACTTACATATTGTTTTGCAAATGTGATTATCGAACATTGAACTTGATGAAACTGAAATACCCTAATCGTTGGCTTTAGCAGATTGCAACAGTGGGATTGAACCTAAGTTGTATTGGTGTTCAATGTTCTTTCGACCGAAATACACAGACTTCCATTTAGAGTAGTTAATAGAGAGGCCATCGCTGCATCTTCATGCACTTTGGAGAATAAATTTTGGAAAGATAAGTAATGTCTTTTGAAAAGAAAGCGGTTGGCACTATTAGACATATACTTTTACTACAGTGTCATTGGAATCAGTTGATGAATAGGTGGACAAAATCGATATTTTAGTCTTCATGTATACGTACATAATAAGCTTCTCGTTTTTGATTAACCGACCAGTTCAAAGCGATGCGACAGTAGATATGCTTGAAACTAAATTATTATTTATTGAGCATGCTTGATTTTTAATATTACATTTATCAAATTCAATGGAGTCAAGGAACATCAGACAGAATGTCGACATTCGTTGATTCCATGTCAATAAAGAAAAACTCGTCTAAAACGGCCGACGTTTAGGGAAAGGGCTAAACTGAAAAAGAGGTCGGATCTCATCTGGTCACCAACTTCCATATTGAAGTTAGCGGTTCTCCTACGGATGGTTTTCATGATTTTCGAGCATGTTGTTTGAACTGGATGTCTGAGATATGCGTTGGCATTTTAGAAAAATATCAGATTTTTAATTTGGAATTAATTCGTCACTATAATATTTTTAATTCCATCTATGTCTTTGGCAACTTTTACATTAGATATTTAATTTATAAGATTTTAAGAAATGCGCTATTGCATGTGGATAATCTAATTGCGTGTACATTGAATTGACCTTCAAATGAGTCCAGTCACCATGTCATCAAGTCTCATCTGATAAGAATCAATTTTTATACATTTACGGATGTGAAATTGTTTCCAGAGAAGACAGACTAAAGTTTCTGGCGCAAAGATGGTTTAAGATCATCCTCAGAATTGATAACATATTTCCTATGATCATTTAAAATGATTCCTCGAATGATTCAACGTGTTTTCTTTTCTGTATTTGTTCTTTATATTTCTTAATTGTTCTAAGTCTTCATCAGCTTGCTTCGCCACTTGTTGCAGTGTTTCCAATTTCTTCTGTATTTTCTCGTCTGTGTAGGTGATGCACACAGCGCCTGAATTTTCGGATCTTGGGATTTAGTGGTTTCAACTTCTTCCAAGCTTCTTTTGCGAATTCGTACCGCTTTTTAGCTGGCTTGCTATTCACTCTGAATCTGTTGCAAGTGCTTCTCATTTTTAGAACGTGCATCATCTCCTTTTGTGAAGTAAAACAGGAGACAACTCTTAAGCATATCTTACTAGCATGGCACTGTTGTATACAGCATATCCACACGATATTCAAATCATCAAATGACATGCCAGATAATCCTCTATCAATTCTCGGGCATTCACCACATGATTCTTCCGTAGAAATATTGAGTCAGTATTACGCAATCTCATATAAGTGATCATGCGACTAAATCACGTGACAAAGTGGTTGCTTTTAATATTTTTCTCTCAAGTCCATAATTAATGTTAACATGCCTGCGAACACTATGACTCCTATCTTCAAAAAAAAGGACTACAGAATGTATATAATTATGTCACATGCATGCCTATCGCATCATATTAACTAATCGGCACTCAACAGTACATAATAACACTTTGCATAATACATCAACGTTGTACCCGTAACTCACCAAGTAACACACATAACTCAACACAACGTATTACCCTTAACTTACAAGGCTATAACTAATAAAATCATACTACAAGTTATCTCATGATGTGTGATGCCTAAACTATGTAGAAAGATTTCGTAATAGCAGACAGAATATGTCCACAACAATGCTCTATTGTATAAGCGGGTGGCTGCAGGGGCCCTACATTGATTGCTTTCATGATCGTACGTATAATAATATATTGCGTGCGGTGTAATAGCATGTGTAATAGAATTGAATATACGATACCCACTACCTGTGCAGCAGTGTGAGCTCATAGCTACATGTCGTGTAAAGTTGGCCTTCAATTTATGACATTACTATTCGCTCATCACAGACCATTTACGTGATCTCTTCTTTACACAGTTACAAGATGCAGTCTCCCGCTCAGCCTATTCATCACCTTATTCCTTCAAACAGAAAAGATAATGTCTCCGAAGGGCGTGATTCATGAACTCCTTGTATGCATATGGCCTACCTAATCAAAGAAATCCCTTTACTGACAGCAAATTATGCGGTTCTCTCGTGTTGCATGCTGTAATCACGGACACTCATTTGTTTCGGAAAAAGCTTCTCTATTAACAATTAGCCAAGTCCGTTTAAGACTTTCTTCAGTTGAAAGGCTACCCCTTTTTCTATATCAGTACTATTTCAACAGTCCGGTCATGTATTTCATTGATCTTCGTGCAGTGAACTACGAAGGCCGAACGTTGCTTTATAAGATAGCCGGTAGTATTTACGAGATCGAATCGATTCAAAGGCGAAGTATTTTGAATTTGAAAAAATATCCCGTGTCCGCTTTTTCGCATCGGAAATTACCGTATTTCCCCATATGAAGTCCAATAGCTTATATGGCCTATTGACAAATGGGCTTGAATAAGAAATCAATAATGATTTTTTGGATTCAGAAGTGTATTCAGTGACCCGTTTTTGCATGTACAACTAGACAACTTAGGATTGTGGCACCAAACCGCATACTTGATTTCATTGCTGTCTCTGGGCTCTGATCAGCCAGAATTAGTGAAAGCAATTCTTCGCCTATGGGAATTTGTATGGAGAAATGCAGCAACTTCTTCCCAAGTAGCTCCTATCGGAACTATTACAACTCCTACATGTTCCCACGAAAAGAAAAGACGAGTTAATTCCACAATGTTGGCTACAAGTATATTACGACAGAATTAAATTTTCAGAAGACAATAATTTGGATTACATACTACTTGCAGTAACTGCTCAATAGAAAACTGATTACAATCAACAACCACAATCGAACGAACAAACGCGCCTACATACAGTTGAAGCACAGGTAGCGCCCACAGACCTGATCGTGGAACATGTCAAGAGAGAGAATGAGATCGGTGGCCATCAGTAGCAGCAGCAGCAGCAGCGCATTAAATAGAGCAACCAGTTCGTAGTATCAGCATGCGTATCTACAGCAGCAGCATCGCGGCTTGATCTGCCTTATCGACATGCTCGGAGAGCTCTTAATGCTGCTTGTGTGACCGTCCCCAGTCCGATAAGAGACAACGACGATGAAGATGGAGACCAACGTGATAGAACGGCAGCGACCACACAACATCGTTCTCTTCCTATCACTTCAATTCTTTTTCACTCCACTGCCAGATTGACTGTTGGCCCCAGCTGCACCCATCCCACTTCCCCACATGTGTTGCAACTGTTGCAACATGGCTAGATATGAAGCGGTGGCTGCCGAGTTCGTGCCATGACTAGCACCGGCTAATTGTTGAAATTGCTGCATGTAGAGGGCGGCCTGCATCAGGCCAGGGTTACTGCGATATTGTTGCATCAATTGCTGTTGTTGCTGGATCAACTGTTGTTGCTGAAGGAGACGCTGTTGTTGTTGCTGCTGTTGTTGATGATGGGCGTGATGGTGTGAATGATGTTTCTGTTGCTGTTGAGCAACCGCTGCCGCCGCCGCGGCCGCAGCAACTGCAGCTTGTTGTTGCTGTTGATGATGATGATGTTGGGACTGTCCACCACCACCGTTGGCGACCATGGTGCGGTAAGCGGCGGCGAGGGCGTTGTTGGAGAGGACAGATGAGCCTGAAGAAGAGGACGACTGTACTCCGCTCTGCTGTGAGGATCCCTGGGAGGAGGACTGCATCGACTGCTTCAGGTGTTCACGTTGGAATTTGGACAATTCACCAGGATCTTTGGCGAGACGAGAGAATTCCTTATCCAAGTCTTTTTCCTGTGGGAGAGAGAGAACGATTGTTACGCAAGAAAAATGAGATTTTCACAACAACATGGCGATAATTTATTACAATAGTTTCTTCTCTTTACGCAAAAACTGTTAAGGAATGTTCAACATGCGTACTGATCAATAATATCTTCAACTGCTTTGATGGAAGAATAAAACAGAAGTACAGAACAGATGAAATGGAACGTGACAATAATTGTCATAATACTTCTTAGAATTATTTGAAAACCTAAACATGTGAAGGAAGATGAGCTTCGGTACATCAAAGTATTAGTAAATCAAATTAAGACTAGTGCGACGCATTTTCAGATTTATGAATGTAGGCCTCATTATGAATTATTAATAACTAATTACCAGTTAATGCAGCATGAAAATCAGTTTGAATATAATTATCATTGCACAAAATCTATCCTTCATTTAATCACTTTTCCTGCCACGCTGAATGGAAACTCGGATTCATGGCATCAAGTTTCATAAATATGTTGTCAACCTTTCTTATTTGAATTCTCAGCGAAACTGACGAAGGCAATGTTGCATCCATGTTCCAATATCCAAATGGCTACGAATTCCATCTTCACTATTAGGGATTTCTGAAGCAATCTCCGTTATCGCCGCCAATACCAGTGAATTATCACATTCAACCACAGGACATTTCAGTGATTTGGTCTTCATTGACTATATGAATATTTGATGAACTTGATACTCTGGCATTTCAAAAGTCCAAAGAAGGTGGGTGCATCTTCACATATACCTGTAAGTCGATCTGCTGTAATGGACTGCTTCTGCACAGAAGTCTATGATAATCGCATCAGTGAATTGACAATTATTTTCTCCATGTAAAGGAGACCAAATGCTTAACTCTCAGTTCTCAAAGAATAGACGACTGCATCCACAAAAATCGTCATTTCTAGAATTCATCACATGCTGTCTGCCTGATAAAGACTGGTCTACATGCCTTAATGGAAAAAAGTCTAACGCTACTTCCACTTCATACTGAGGACTTTGAATGGCGTTGGTATGGTAAGACTTAATCTGCAGCGCTGTGATCCTTTAGCATGACCCTCCTGCCGGCTTCCAAATGACACCTTTGGGTCGAACTATGAACCGAAAGATCGCTCGGCCAAGCACTCAACCATTGTGCCTACGTGGACTGCTAAAGAATGACATCAGAAATCCCTCGATCGCAATATCTGCAACTTCTCGTTCATCTTGAAGAAAGCCTCTTCCAGAGATGTAAGATAAAATTACCAGCTTTGAACTCCGCGCTATCTTGACAAAAATGACAATGACCTGCTGTTCCATTAGAATTCAACTCAAAAATTTATTAAATCAAATATGCCAATTTCAATTTTGAGAACTTCAATTTTTACCAACATTTGCAACTCTAATACAACTTTACTTTTTGCCTATATTTCATCGCATCTTTCAGATGAGCTCCAGTTTTCAATTGAGACACATCAAAGTCAATGCAGCCAAAATACAGGCGCGCCTGCCACCATTAGTTGCATTGCCAGTAGTTTACATATCTGACCGGCCAGAAATTATCTCACAAATAATCGCTTCCATTTTAGTTCTAACAGTTATGCTTCCTTTTGTGACAGAATTGGTCGCCTTTGAGTCAAAGCCGTCAAACGCATTGACTGAAGTGGACAATTACTCACCCAAAGGACATATGATGACGTCATTCTGATAGATCATAGCCTCGGTTACTTACACACATCATCCTCCTGTTTCTCTCCTGTCTCTCAACGGACAAAGAAATGCAGACAATACAGAGGCAGGACCCATTGCGCAGAATTGTGAATCAACTTGCCAAATTCTGCAACCCTGTCTGCTAGAAAACGCTATTGATGTGTAATTCCCTCAACTTCTGGTATGACAAGTGGCTTGAATCATTGCTGTCCTTAAAGCCTGAGGTCCTCATGAATGTATTTTGACATTTCAAGGAGATAACGACCCAAACATACTAAATTACATGAGTTCTTTGTTAATTTGTCGTGAACATGGCTAGTGGACGGTAGCCAAAACGTTCGACAGTATTATTTTGAAAAATATAAAAAAATGAAAGATCACTTGAATCTGGGTCCTTCCGCTATTCAAACCTAAGCAAATATTACTCAGTCTCTTTTCGGAATTAAATGACAATTTGGCGAGTTTACAAAATAATACAAAATTTAGTTTCCTTTATCAGTAATAATAATCACTCGCTGTTATGCAAATTTCCAAATAATCAAATAAAATCTGACTTAGCTCGATACAACAAAGATGGAAAATGCAGTCAACATTTTACACGTCCACGAGCTGTAGCCGTGACTTGATTTGAGCCAGCAATTGATTTTACGTCTAAAATTAGGACAATGCTAATAACGGTTTTGTTTTTTCAATTTTATCACAAGGCTCTCTTTTTGAAAGCTTTATTGAAGCCGAGATATTGAGACATTTGGCACGGAACCTATTCATCACGGCTTACTGAGAATGAATAAACTGAATAACTAAAATTCAACGGAGTTGAGCAAGCATGTTGCAGACAGCTTTGAATCTGATGGAATGAACCTTACTTATAAGTACTTTGCAATTACATAACATTGGCAATATCACACCAAGACCTCTTTGTCTTAAGGAAGTGTTGGTATCTACGGCAGGATGCTATAGAGGTAATTCTTTCATCTGCACGTACAGCAGGAAGGGTTACTTCATCGCCCGACATTGAGCAGTATAAGTTGGCCCATAATTAAGAGATGAAATCTTGGTAACAGTAGAAATGAAAATCAATTTGAACTGCGTATTTAAGTTTATTGTATTAAAGAGAAAATCAAATCAATATGATAAATAATAACGAACAATTTGACACTTCGACACAACTTCTCGAATATCGTAATAAGGGGTTAATGCAAAACTCAAACGATCGATACTGAACTTCCTCCCTTGACTAGATCAATTGCGCATTTGATTATATTCTTCACTGAATTAATGCTATTTTTATAATTTCCGTGCTGAATCAACACACATGATTGCGCTGTTCAAACACAATTGAACGTTTTCCTTCTAAAACATTAACCAGTCAGTCGTGAAAGATTCTGACTCTTCTTATCGGATGTGAAGCTCGCTTGATTATCTGTCAGTCAATTATGACTAATAATCTTCAGATTGTATCAATTCAATTGTCGATCGAATTGATCTATTCTAAGCTCAATCCATAAAATGTCACATTCCTCATAAATAACATCCTCATACAGACACACATATCATCCTACTGCAACCATAGAGACTACCAACCTGAGGTGCGCTCACACACATTTGAAAGCAGAAACACACCCTCACTTATACATTCATTTCAAACACACACACAGACAGTGATAGACACACAGCAAAGGAAACTGGCTGATAACGCGTGCACAGACACACGGCAACAGATGCGTGCGCACCAAACTGGTTCAGACTGGTTCTCGGCTATATTTTTTACGAGGAGCCGCCGCCGCCGTAACGAAGAGGGCAATTTGGGAAATGGATAGACAACTCACAAATTTACTCACCTGTTGAGCGAACTTGGTAAAACGCTGGTTCAACTGTTCGCCGTATTCACGCTCAATCGTTCGCTTTTGGTTGGCTTGAATACAATTTTCACAGATGACATTCTTTGAGCCAGGTCGATCACGTTTCCACAACGGAGTGAAATCGGTGCTGCATTGGACACAGGTGAATGGGTTGAAGACATAGCGAACGGTTTCACTCGACGGTTTCTTATTACCAGTCGCCAGGGCACCGTATCTAGAAGAGAAATAGCGTGATGCAATACTTAGTGATGAACCGATTAATGCGCACTTGCAAGATGTCGCTAACTTCTCAAAATGACAAATCAGTCAGATCAAAATCTGCAGGAGTGAGAGTGTCTTGTTCGTTAATGATTTCATTTGACTTTCATCACGAAATTGAGGCAGAAAACAGAATTAGCAAATATTTATAATTACACTATCATCTCTGCTCAAATCAAAAGCGTCAAAACAAGTTTTGGTGGAATGGAACAAGGCGAGAATGATGGCAAGATAGCTCAGTTAATTAAGGGCCGCGCTTCGGTGCAGCAGGTGCAGGGTTCGAGTCTGTCCGCTTCGGGACGCACCACCACTCTCACAACAGGTTACTAGCCACAACCTTGTGGGAGTAGCGAGTGTATGTGGAGGCTGCCCACTTCTAGCGTACTGGCATGACTTCGTGCCTTGGGGATGAGGAATTAAGGTTAGAGCATTCATATTCAATGACGATTCAATTGACGATCAAAACATTCTTAAGGATCTATATTAGTTATGCAATTTTCTACAGGATAGAAAAAACATATCACTCCCTCAATTTTAAGACGACTTCCAATATTTGAAATAAAGCTCCACATCTAACTTTATGTCAAACAGTTTAAATTTACTGTTACTAAATTGTCAATGCCGCTTAAGTACTCATACAAATAACTCGTATGACAATTGACATACAATTTATTCAATAAATTTCAGAATTATGGTGAAAACTCTGAATAGATTTCGTCTATGAATTATAGCAATCGCTCACAACGAATTGTAAAAGCCTCGTCTTTATTTTGTGAAACATAGGACAGCAGTAATTCCGTGCAAAACAACCAATTAAATTAACAGCAGAATTACCAACAATTACAGAATGTCTCACAATCTGCACTCCGTTAAAATTTGCCTCATGACCTCATTACCAGGCGTTCTTCAAGGTAGATATGTAATGAGTTGGTCATTATTACCGTCAAGAATACTGCGGGTTAAAGCATCTCAAACTAGCCTCAACATAATTCTGTAAATCTTGGACTTTGCCCTCGATAGTAATATAGAGCAGACTTCAGTCCTTCAGTCATGGCATAAATCGAACTTACTGGACAACACGGTGTATCGACGGTGTTGAAGTACTATGAGTTTCAGCAGAATTTAATAAAAAATATAGTCTGACACCTTATTATTCACAAATGGTTCTTTCTCATTGAATTAGACTGTTATTAACTGGTTATACAACACATTTGACGGACCGCTCCCTTCAACAAAAAACGAAGATTAAATATGAAATATTACTCCTTCAATGTTTTCATCCGAGAATGTTATCACATTACAGTAATTAATGTTCAACTTTTCCTCGTATTCTCATCTTCACGCTAAAAAGATAAATTAAAGAGAACACAGAACGACAACAACCTAGCGCTAATTATATCATTTCGTCAAATGAACTTATAGATTGTCTTCAACATAAAGCTAAGAGCTATCATCAACTTAGATAACTCATGTCATAAAAAGTCATCCAACAATACTCAACAAAATGAGAATCGCCGTTTTCATTCAACGGAAAACATCAAGTAACACTTCGTTAATTAAGTATTTGAGCGTATTAATCAAGTAATAGTGTTTAGCGGTGCTGTCTTCATCTGTTGCAGTGGCATCATTGAACAATGCGCGCGTCATTGAACAAAGTAAGCGCTACAGATATTATGTTTACGACTTCACACACACACACACCAAGTATTGATTAAGACGATACGCATGTCAACTACGGCATTACAACTCAATTGTTGGATGTGTGATTGCCACGATGAGAACCGTAATATTCCAATGCGTTTGGTAATTTCAAGATGGAAAGTGAATTATTAGAGTCATGAATAATTCATTGAATCACAAAAGGTTCATCGTAAGTTACATCGGAGATTCGTCATTGTCGGACACATTTGAAGGGAATATGCTCTACATCTCAACACTACGTTGATATTATGTGCCTATGAATTTGTGTATTTCAAATCGCAGTTGTGTCATCATTTCTTCTGAAGATATTTGACGCTAGCGAAGATTCATGACATAACCGGCATTAGAAAATTCGCTTGAATTCTCAATTGAGCTGTTCGCTTTATTAATTACTAGGCCATATTTCAGTTCTAGTCTTTCAAAAGTCGAAGTCTTCTACGTAAAAGCGCAGGATCTAAAAAATCGTCAGAATTCAGAATCATATGATTTTACATGCCTCACACAGAGGTTAGTCGCCTTTCTTTTAAAAAAGGCTATATTGAATCTGAGAATTGTATGTCTAACTGAAACAATTCTGTTGCAACACTTATTCATTATCTGTATCAAGTAGAGTGAATTCGGTAGCTGGCTTGCTACTATCGGTCTTCATTCAAGCTAAATCTAGTCTTCAAAATGCTCCTTAAGATAGTATGCTCGAAGGATATTCCACCAAACGAAAATATTGATTTACTCAAGTCGTCCTATTACAGAGTGTCGACAGTTTTCAACCTTCCGGATTGTCGATGCCCTGTATTAATGCAGTACATGTATCCAAAAAATTGTTTGGGACCTCTCATTGACTATTTTGAATGCCAGAAACCGATCCATGCAGAGTGAGATGACGAACCCTCCCAGATTCGGACAGACAAGTTGGTGGATAAGTGACAATCCATGATGACTGTCTTCCAGACAGAATTTGATTATGATTCTAGAAAAAAAACGTCAAATCGCTCCCTTTGCTTGACGTTAAAACAATAAAAATGCCCAGCGCTTTGCGACTAGACTGACAATATCAAAGGCTTTCAATCCGATGCAAGTGCTCAAGCAAAATTCAGCGTCTACGTGAGGAGACTGAATACAAAGCGCGATAAGCGACATCTCAGTCATTTCGAGAATACCGCGATTTCTCTGCTGCGTCGAAAATATCGGAGTAATAGGCAATTTTTCACTCGCAGTAACTGAATAGCTCATAAGTGATAGATTTACGTTGTAATTTGAAATGGTCTGATCGTTTCTGCCTTCACGATCAAGAACCTACTTGCTTTATGATGAACAATGCACAAGCGCCATCACTCAGGTTTAATCAAAAATCCAATAACTACTAGAATGCTGAGATTCCAACACTCAAAGAATGATGCGATGATTAGTGTGTTATACTGTCAAATTTGAACAAAACTTAAGCATTTGTTTCTGTTCCACTCGCCTGATCTCATTATGATGATTCGACATCACCAAAGTGAGCGGAGAAAGATGACCAGACAATAACTAAGATTATTTGAATTCGGGGGAAATAGATTAATTTAGCATCAATCAGAGAAATAGAAAAGACGACATTATTGTACTTTTTTCGGAGTCTATCGGCGCTTATTGCGTTTTGCATTAGAATTGAATATCGACAAAGCCAGAACATCCATCTACTCCTGAAGACCATTTTTGAGGTTTATCACCGATATTTCAAATTTGGCGTTTATCGAGTTTTGCATTCAAACTCTTTTCACATATTCATGAATATAATAATTTTAATTCAACACTTGCATCAGATTCAAAGGCATTGATCCTATCGTGCAGGTCAAAAGGCGTCGAGTAAGCTTTTCGTTTTAAAACAAACTTTTTTACGGCAAACAAAGGAAGCCATTTGTTATTTTTCTCTTAAATATGACTAACCTCCCACAGGGACGAACTGTGAAATCGATTGAGTTTCTATAGACTTCTAATTTCTGTTGTTTGAGGCTGTGATATGAGATGAATTTCACTGAAGTATTTGGATGCTACAACTTCCGACAAGATAATGCACACGTTTATCATCAAAGTAAATTAACAGGGTCGGTGGAACTAGAACGCACGTCTTCAGAGCCATTTCATTACGTTCTCACCATTTTAACTAACTCTCATGAAAGTGTTGGACACGGAAGGAACTATGAGATGAGAGGGCTCATCGGTCAATATGTCAGATAATTTAGTAGACTGTGACTTTACATCAAAGAGATATTCATATTTACAAACGTTGCGCTTTCTTCACCAGGTAGAGTTAGTAATAAGGCCTATTCATGAACGTAGAAAACATGCATGGTACATCAGAAAATAAATGAACCTTGTTTATACTAGGAAGCACATTAGGCTTGAAGCCCTTCTTCCTTGTGACTGAGTTGTCATTAAGCCACTCTTTCTTTCTATGCTATGTTTAGTAAGAATACATAGTGTACCTATTCTAGAAGTCTTAGGTTTGACCCGACCAAGATTTGAACCAAGGTCTCCCGGACGCAGAGCGAACACTCTACCACAACGCCACAGCGCTGGTCGGAGATTTTTTTTGAATTCGTTTTATGCATGAAATTCCGGCGACACGCCATTTACGGAAAATCCCAGATGATCCATATTTAGTACTGCCCGTACTTACTATGAACCTGATGCGAATTACTAGCCAACCAATCTCATTAGAAAACTTGATAACCATGATGCATGCTCAGTTAATATATTAAAAGCTATCACTCCATGGGAAACTCAATGTCACTGGAGAGTGCCTTGCTGAGTACAATTTCTTCTTGTACTGCGCCACATCGACTTACTTTCGCCTCTAGGCAGATGCAGCTTGCAGCCACTTCCACTTTATGCTGGTTGACTAAACCTGTCTTTGAGGGAAAGAGACTCGAACACCTTGCGAGATGACTTCGAACATCTGAGGATCTCCATCGGCGAGCGAAGGAACTGGACTTGGATCGACCCTCTAGGAGACGACTGGTGAAAATCGCGGCCTTAACGTCTCATAAGCAATGGATGGAAGGCATGACGTGTAAATAGATGATGTGAATAAATCGTTTCTACAGCGAATGTTTGCTAAATCCTAACATTAATTTGTGTTTTCTTATTTTGTCTAAAACGATGCTGCTGTTCCGGCTGAATGGAAAGCAAAGCCTATTAGAAGCCAAATTGAAAGTAGTAGCCCATCATGATATCCATGACAGCAAGTAAACCTGCAGAAACATGGCTAACAACATGTGTGTAAATTATCCTATCTCTACAAGACAGATCTAGGAGAAAAGTAACGAAAAGTAGAAATGCAGGTTTGTTGACAGATTCCGTGATTCGAATGAGTGATAAGCACAATAATAAAGACATGCTATTAATTACGATGACAATCAAGAAGGAAAATCTTTCAAATTTTCGCTTTTTTATAAATTATGATTGATGTTGGACATGAGAATGTGAGCAATAAACCCTTATCCCCCTCCCCACTCTACCATCTTTCATGCTTTTTGAATGCTTGGTTCGCTTAGTTTAGGTCACTCAGCCACGACGAAATATGTGAAATTTGGTTAATAGAATCGTGTTTTTTATCACATTAACATGTTATGCACAAGAGATGTCAACCGAAATCCACAGGCGGAAACAGAGTACCGTATTTTGATACCTCTGAAATGACAGCTTCTAAATTGCGACAAAAATCGAGCACCTAAACTGAAGAATGACAAATTACATTCTCAATATATCACTGAGCGATCTGACAACATTTTCCCGCACTTAAACATGAAATTCAACAATAACCTACTAATCTTGGTCATATTTCTATGCATTCCCTTAAAAAAATTGAAAGAATTTTCGTCAACCTCGATGGATTTTTGCTAATGGACAAATCAATCTCGGGAATCTTTTATGAAAGGTCAAATGAAATTTCTCGAGGACATAGAACGCTTGTCTCTCATAACACATCGGAAGACAACTAATCAACGTTAGACAGGATATGGAGTCTGAAACGGTGATCTGTTCGCCTTCCAGTATTTTCCTGTTGAAGTCCATATGAATATTGAACATTGGCTTACGATTTCTGTCGCTGAGAGATCGTTTTCTTTTTTCTAAAGCTCCTGCAAATCCGTCTTGCAAGGGTTATAAAATATTAATTGATCGATTTGGAATGATAGGAGAGCTTGTTGATCGACTGCTTCACTTACAGTGCCGTCACCAATTCAGGGGGAAATACAGCACTCTCAATTACCTTGTTTGAGATACCACACCTTATCACAGGAAGACTGGAGCACTGGTAGGTAACTCCTTAACAAGCCTATCTTTCATACTACAATACTTCTAAATAGCTCTTAAAACTCCACTTTATGTTCTTCTTTCTACGTACGCATGATTCTTCTTTCACTTGTTTCTGCAAGTGATCATCACTGTGAAGCATGTTTGCAAATAGATCAATATTCGAGTCCAATGAGAATACAGCTACGCCTATCTCATATAATATACCGACCAAGTTCTCTCTAAACTGATATTTAAGCTACTATGTGAATGTAGGTGAATGGTGTGTAAAAGGTGAATGTAGATCCCGCGGAGTGAAATATTAAGTTTGAAAATCCAATATCATGAATTAGTCGAAAGATTACAAATAATTACAACTAATTTATATCATTCATTTCACATCCATCATAACGCTCAGCTTGAAGAGATTTCTGTCTGTTTCCGCTTGCCTTGCACGATGTTGTACCGGTATTCTAAAACTAGGACATTCGTAATGCAAAATGCTGATATAAATACACAACTAACTAATTGTACGTAACAATTGTTAACATTCGTCAGTGTCTCAATCAAAGATAACGACAATTCAAGCACACAATACTAATTATTGATATTAAAATATTATTTATATTTCACCACAATATCAATCTCAGAATTAGCTACTGTGTATTACGATTACTTTGTGTTGAATTGTGCACGTCTAGAGAAAAAGAGCTGTAAAGTAAGTATATATTTTTGAGTGAATCTTCTGTGTTTTGTTATGTATCTAAAATATGATTTTTCTGATGTATTCGAAATTTTGCATGAAATCTTTTTGACAGAGGCCCTTAATTCTAGAACAAAGTCGCTTCGTATGGAGTCCGAACGATACCCAGGGTGGTAAATGACATTTGAAACCCTATGTACAGCAGATGTGGAAACATGGGTAAAACCCACCTGCTTTAATCTCATCGAATTTTGCATAATACTACACAAATCTTATTATCCCAGATCCAAAGCAGTGCATTTAACAATGGAGAAGTCACTTCGAGTCAATGCTGCAGTCACTATCACATCTCGTGATGATAATCAGGTATTTCATGCTCTTTTGTGATCTATGATATAATAATAGAGTAATTAAGAGGATGAAACCAGTATTGAGCACAATTGCTATTAGTGCATCTCATACTTAATGGTTATCTTCGCTGTGAGTCAAAATGACTACTCAATTATTACTTTCGCAAGTTTTAAGAAAGATATCCTTAAATCACAATAATTTAATTGGATGTAAAAAAAGGGAATTGCATACTTGATACAATACCGGTAAGTGCATTTAGATGAAATTCGAGTCATATTGAGCATCAGAAATGCTTCTAGGCTACTTTCATCCTAATTACTGTTCAGGGTTATGTAACGGTTTCGGATTTTCATTTTCCCTGACTTTTCCAGGTTTTTCCCGGTTTTCCAGTCGTTATACACCCTGCTGTTGTAACCGAGATCATGATATTCAAAATCAAGCGATTTTGCATTTAGCCTAGATAGTAAATACCATAACCTTCCCAAGATAAATTCAAATTGATTACCAGCAACTTTGTGATACATTTACCGATGACGAGGTTTGACATAAGTGCAATATGCAAATATACTGATAATATTATGTTCACTGGTGAAGTTCGATGAAGATTTAAAATTTAGAAAAACAGTTCATTGCGATGGATCGGTTGGCGATGCGAAAATGTTTGGGCGTATTTATAAAAGAAAACGTCGCTGTATGAATATAATTCGACTGAAGATATTAATATAATTGAAGTTCGATAAAGAATCATGCAAAATATTTGATAGGCTATCATAGGGTATTTCAATTTAAACCAAGGTTTAAACAGTAAAAGCATGGGTTACTGGCGTGAAACCTTGTTAGACCTTTGACTAGGTCAGCAGATGTCCCCCTGCCGATACCACGGTCGTATAGATAACTACATAGTTGACTGCAGCCTATACTTAGCAAGCTTCTTTGTCTAGAATTGAAACAGGCATTTTCAAAACCAATGGCCTCTAACAGCTATTGTGAATTATCTAGTTATTCCGCAAATTAACAGTGTTGGAGTTTTCATTGCGACAAATAAAATCCACGTCTGCATCAACACACAATTTCATACGAAAAGTCAAGAGCAATCAATCAGAATGCAAAAACATTGTAAAATTGAGAAAATTATTTAAAGAGATGTCATTCGAGAGTGATGCTGAAATGATGAGTGCTCGCAATGGAAAGCGTGATGACGAGACGACTCTCCAGATTGATATCGGCCAATCTCCATCTCAACGACTCCCACAAATACCTGTCTGCGCATTCGAAAAGTAAGCTTATGTCTTTATCAAGGTCCAGCTGCTATGCCTGACTTGCAAATTGATTACAATTTTTTTAAATATTCATTGACTCTCAGACAGCAGTCCATGACATGCCTTTGCACATAGAAGACATGAATTTGTCAAAGTTCACAACTGATCCGATTTCCCATGATTTCTAACTACTATTGTATTAAGATTAAATTGAGGACACTAATTGAAATTTTCAATGATTTGAATTATTCTGAAAATGAAGTCAATCAGCTAATTTGGCTTTCGGTTGGATAATATTTACCAATTATCCGGCATCCGTTTTTTTATCCGGTACAACACGATTACATATACTACCAAAAGGAATTTCAGCAAACCTATCTTATCCATTTCACCATAAACGCGTGAAAACAGAGTTACTTCGTTTATCTCAATTTTTTGCTACCGAAAAAGAATCACGTCAAGTCAATTTTTCAAGAGTCATGCTAGATATCGGTTCAACTACTATTGGTATGAATTAAAGATCGAAAAAACCTAAAATTGATTTTTTCTATTAATTTGGCACAATTAGAATCATGACAATCAAAGTCAAAAGTTATCCAATTCATGACTAAACTTACTCTTGTATGTTCTTGACAACTTCCTCCAAACCAATTAAAGCAACGAATTCGTTTGTAGCAGTTGAAGGAATGAAGTTAAGTTCCGGCGGTGGTGGTTTCGGTGCAGGCATCTCCAACAACTGCTTCTCCAATTGCTTCTTCATTTGCATCTTCCTCATGGACAGTTGTTGCTCGAAGTTCTGCTGAGCAACCAGCGAGATAGCAGCGGGCTGAGTGGAGGAACTATTTGATGACTTGTTTCCTTGTTGATTTGAACTGGAATTGGACGATTGAGAGGTAGAAGTTCCATTTCCAGCCGAGGAGTTACGGTTCAACTGGGAGGAGCTCATATTTGCAGGGCTGGCGGTGGCAGATGAACGATTGCTTTGATTAGAGTTAGAGAGAAGACCAGAGTTAGTGCCAGAAACTCGTTGATGGCTACTGCCATTCCCAGTGATACCGCGGCTGCTATTATTGAGAGTAGAGGAGGTCTTGCCCGAAAGGTTGACAGAGGAACCAGAATGATGATGAGTTGTCTGCAACAAACCTCCACTGCTCCGAGATTGACCTTGACTTGAGCCGGCGTGTTGCGATCCTTGAAATCCTTGCCCACTTTGTCCACTTCGATTCGCTGCCGATGACTGACCAGAGGAATTGCCGCGAGCAGCGTTCACATTAGCTGTTAATCCAGCGGCTGTAGTTCCAACAGCTGCCATAGGATCGCGCAGAGGACGCTGACTGATCCTCATACGTTTCAGAAGATATAATTTGGTTTCCTCAGCTCGCAATGAGTTGCGTAATTTTCGAAGCATACGTTTCCGTTCCACGACTAACTCAGGATCGGCGGCGTCTTCGTCTTCCGACGCAATCGCTTTTCTTGCTAAACGTTCTATTTCATCTTCATCATCATCGCTGAGACAAATCACTTCCTTCAACGGTCCTTCACGAGTTCTCTCCCCTGGAATACTGTCGGTATTAGCCGTTCCGTTGGCAAGATGAGAAGAGGTAGTTCCATTCCCAGTTCCATTTGTTGATGGAGCTGTGCAATTGACACTAGGGGACGACGTTCGTGATCCTTGATTGCCAGTGGAACGTTGCTGTCCTGATGGTTGACTCAAATCGATGGGAGCCATATTCGCGCCACTACTGAGATCCAGAGCGACCGGAGCTCCACGTTTCAGCATGCTCTATACACTGTAAAATCAACACAAATTGCTATTAAACCAAAGGAAAAAGCCAGATGAAGCATACTAAGTAAGCTTTCTGATATGAAAAGGTAGGTTAAATACATCATGTCAACATTTATTCCATGCAGTTACACTTGGTCCAATAAATTGATGAGTGACTTCAGTCCTTATCGTAAGAAAAAACTTCAATTGAAAGAATTGACACAAATCAAATATGAATGCAGCATGTTTAGAACGCTATCACCATCGCACGAGAACTGCCTGCACATTACCGAACTACTATACCTACAACGCTGCAGCCGGGATTGGCCAAGTGCTTTACTCAGCTGAAAAGCTAGTGAACATTGCCAATATCTCTAATCATAAATTATGACAAGAAGAATGTTCATTAAGTGATATGTATGGTTTCATTTTCATATGCAGATAATAATTCCTCAACAGCAACCTATAATGCTGCTAAAATTCTATCCTGACTGAACACTATGACTGCGATCTGAGGGAAATGCAGAACGTCATCACAGTTCTATATCTTGATTGCTGGCTTACGAGGTATTGTGAAATGTTGTACATTGTGTTCTAACTTTGCATATGCGAATTGGTGGACAACTAGTGTTTTCAATTAATGGATGAAAGGGCGTAAGTTATAAGATCAATTTAATGAAACAATTTCCAACAAAATACATAATACATATTCCTATTGCACCGTTGGTCGAGTTTGCAGAGTGTCACTCAAAGTCAGCGGAGGACATCCAGGCTACTACAGCGCAAGTACTACTTGGTATTCACAACTATGCGACTACTGCAGTCAGGGTTGCATATTTAAAAAACCGTGGGTATTTTGGGTTTTTAAATAGGAGGCTGGGTTACTTGAAATAGTAGATTGAGTTTCTTTAATACAAGGCCAAGATTTTAAATACAAGTTGTATATCATCAGATCGGAACTTCAGCATGAAAGAGCGTTTAATTGATTGTCGTAATCACACTTCTAGCCTAATTACAGTTCTAAAGAAGCGGCTGCGGAGCATTCGTAGTAAAATTCTATACTTAAATAAATAAATAATCTCTTTATTGCTTCACAGTAAGTATTCGGTGAACGCATGACATATTTTCAATTGACATGACATGAAATGAATGAGATGAAAAATAAAAACAAAATAAAACTTACAAATTAAATACAATGTACAGGTCATTTACAATATTTTATGAATGAAGAGCTGAAGCGGACAGTTTTAGCAAAAGGTGGACGGAGATTCGATTGCAAAGTTGAGCGGCTCTAACGGTTGTGATTCTTATAAATACCTTGACTTATTCTATATTGCTGTTTCTGGGTGCTTTAATCAGTGTGTTATATCATTTAATTTTCACGATCGCAAGAGTTTCCATACCTTTTTAGAAATTTTTGTAATAGTCTATTTGTTATGACACTTTTTGTTATGAACATTTTTGGGTCATTGATTTTAGTGCGACGAAATCATACACGTGATATTGTACGCTCAGTTGTACCACAAAATTTGTTTTCATTGTAATAAATACTAGACTGGATAATCTGCTGATGTCAAAGTTACTTACAATTTCATGTGGATATATAATTATTAACCCATTTAGACGTTAAGCCTGAATTACTAGTACGTCTTCTCATCTCATACCGCAAGAATTGTCTCGGTGGTATAAAACGAATAAGACCTATATTTCAGATAAGGAAGAAATATTATGTTCAGAGTAGTTCGATACTTTACTTAGAATCGCTTACATCGTTGAGCTTGCGATTTGACATAGGACATAACCTACTATCAATATCTGTCTCAAATGCGATCGCATGTCTATAATGGGTTAATTTATTAAAAAACCCAAGTATTTAAATAATATAAAACATGGTTTTCTTAGGTTTCTTGAATAGGGGTGGGTTTTCGACCAACACTGACTACAGTACAAGATGGACTACACCAAGTACCACAACGCGTCAGTGAGAATCTAAACATGCCAGCACTCTCCAAGCCTCCATGGGGATATGCATCGACGCTTCATTTTGTCACCCTTGCTAATAAGAATGTTTAAGTTGTCGCTCAGATTAGAAAATACAATAACCTTCTTCAAATCGGGTACGATGAGCATCAGAAGCGAAAGCATTATCTATTCAATTGTTTTACATCGGAACGATGCAGATCGTGGGTATTCGCAGCACAAAACTTTCTTTGGCAGCCACAAGATCCATGATTTCATTTCTGCATTCACGGAATAAGAAATCGATGCGTGATTTGCCTTAGAGCACTAAATCAGTCAGTGTATGATGGCTTTCCATCCCTAGTTTGCTAGTTTAGCACCTAACCTCGAGTGGGAGAGGGATGTATAAAATGTAATATAATACGATTTTATGATTAGATTCTTCATGTCATAGGGAAGAGTGGAAGGATTAAGCAGTGAATTTTATGAATATGCTTAATTAACAAACTGGCTGTTTTCCCTGCTACATTAATTATGTGACAATGAATTACCTGGTATTGATTTGTGAATTCAAATGAACAGTACTGTCCTCTTCTAGTAATTCGAAGAGTCTGCACATTTTGATTGTAGTAATAGTATAGAGGCAGTTGTTTGCTTCGGGCAGCAAGGAACCATCGATCTTCATGTGGCTGTATAAGATGAGCTCACGTGCGTGTAAGAATGACTCATCGGGAGAGCTGGACTGATGGCATGGTCATCACTAGCACGATACTCTACCTCAACCCATAAAGAAGCTCTTGAGATTATGGGTATCTGTTTACGCATCTTCAACAAATAGAGCAAAATGTTGCTCTCCGTCAAATTCAAATTATTATTTACGATTTGTATTCAGAATGATTGATAATGAATACTGTCTATGGCTACAGTGTACTCGCATCGGATTAAACTTTCTAATCTATTTAACTTTGAATTCTGCTGAAAAATAGATTCTGAAGGATGTAGATATTAAGGTGCATCACAGAAATACTAACGATGAGGCAAGATCCATGGAATATTCTGAACTCTCGAAATAATAACCAGACATTCGTTCGGAAAATAGTAGCCTATACAATCAGTGGTTCAGCGAAGTAATTGTGTCGTACTCTTTATGCCACACTGATACATCGAGAAATCGAGATGTAGCAGTTCCTCCATCTTGAAGAATCCAGTTGAAAATTGATAGAGCATCAAAATTTGATGACAATATAATAAGCTAAGTTACCGAACCAGTTGATTTAAAAACAATCTATATATATTGGTGGTAAACTGTTAAACCCAATTTACAGCAAAATCAAGCACAACGGTGTGACAACTTGAAATATTTTATAAATGTTGAAATATTTGCCAAATTATATCCCGTTGCATTGTAGCTAGCAATCCAACCCTTGTCACAGAAATGCTTGATGCAAATATTGTTGTTATCCCTATCAAAAAAATACTAAATTACTAGGCATTGTGAGTGATTTCATGTATAATTCTCTACTTGCCAGTCTTGACATTACTTCAACATTCACCAAGATGACAATTGATTGTGCACTAAGCTTACCGAATACGAATAATCACGGCCCTATACATTAAGCAACGATACGATTCTAGCTCAACTAAGGCAGGAATTGTTTGAGGGCATTTTGTTTTGATTCGAATTTAACAATGGACACAAAAAGCCAAAATAACAAAAAATTCTTCATACATTGAATTATACATTGAATCATGTCATCAGCAAGCCTCGAATATGCCCCAATGCACGATAGTAATCTGTGTCAGAGAGCAGGAGTGACCTTTTAGAGAGCAAATTGAGAAGTTGGAAACAATCTTCGTTGGCTCGATTATGCCAAGCAACGTGATGCTGAGCACCGCATTCGGAAAGAATGTGGAGCACCAGTTTCTGAGGCGCCGAAGATGACCGAGGACATGGAGAAGAGAGGCGTGATAGACGAAGCTTTGATTGATGGGCTACTAGCGAGACGCTGCCGACGGAGTCACCTGGCGATGAGGACAGGTCGATTCTGCTTTGAGACGAAGGGCATTCAAAGTGAATCCGATGATGTCGGCGATTTTACCATTTCGGAGAAACGGATAATTTTTCCGCAATTTTTTTCGAATGAAATTCAATATAATTAGCAATAAGATTGTGACCTCTGATTTTAAGAATGGCTTCCTTTCCTTATGACGGATGCAATTTTCCATACACAGCATTAATTGCCTTCTTACTACGAATTCACGGTTTGCCGATGAACGAATGTCCAGAGATTTACAGTAGGATTTTCCTTTGGTCCGTGTGAGCACAGGAGCGATTTTCGGATCAAAGAGATATCTAAGTTTCAGCTCAAGCACGCTTTTGTGAAAATACAGTAGCCTACGTTCCTTGAGATCTCGATAGGAAGGAGTGGGGCAATCGCGCCATTTACATTTTCCTCCGGGAGTCATGTCTGCAACAGGCACCCAACTTTCGCGCAACATCTGTTTATCTATTTTGCATGTTTTTAGATGCGAGGTTCTAAAGCCGATTTAAAGATGAGAATTGTAAATGCGTTCATTGAATAAAGCAAGGCATAATCAGAGAAGGATGAGAAAAGTCCTTGAGACCAGATGTCTTCTATCAATTGGCAAACACAAGGCCTTTCAGCTGTCAACGATGGACATCTTCAAGCGAATGATTCATTATCACTCAGCGCATGTTATGGATCGAAAATCACAGCACAAGCAAGTTCAATGCAAGGATAATGAACTAAGAATACGTTTATGTGTTCATGTGTTTGTGACAAGATTGGTGTCCAGATTGTAGATGTGCTACAAGTACGGCGCTGTCAGAAGCAAGTAGGCCTACTAGTTACACCACTAAAGCTTCTGAACATTGGTTGCAACATTAGGCTTACGTTTGAAAAGTTCTGACTGATTTCATAAGAAGTGGTCAGTTGTGACTTGTGACCCACTGGCAAAATTTTGACAAGAAATCATACGCTACTCCATCAGACACTTAAGCTTTTGATTTGTTCCACAAAAATCACTCCTCGGCAAGAGACGCCACGACCAAGAGATCTCATGTCCTGGGAAGTGTACAAGTTGATCAGAAACAAACATGATGGTCTTCGCTCCGTTTGAAGGGAGGGGGAATCCGTGTATGGGGGTAAATCAGGATTTTTGCCATTTCTTGCATTGCATGCGTAAGACTTGAGCCGGCATACGGAATTTCCCATGGCTTGACTTACTTATGTATATATTGCTCTTTTCTGCATGTAACTACCTAACACCGCATTCCTCATTTTGATGAATTGAAGCAGTGGGAATATGCAATCATAGAATTAATGGGCCTACAAAAAAAACTATCACTTAATGGACAGAGACTACCATGTTAACTGAACATTTCTTAGACACATATTACGTGTATGGCATGTCTTGCCACAAAATTGTAGGATATCAGAGCAAATTGATGTAAGATTCAATAATGTTGAGGCATGGACAACGGAATTTCTTTAAAATTATGTTTTATTTCTAAATTAGGGACATATGTAAGAAAGCGCTTTGTACAAAACATACATATGGCAGAACTAAAAAAAGCATGTAACACCTGCCTCCTCAAAAGCAGGGACAGGGCCTTTCATGAAACAAAAGGTGAGTTTCTGTGACGATCACCCCCCATCCAATGAAAATGATTTCTAAAAATAACCACACGCTTTTAGAGGCACTAATTTGAGTCTAAGACACATACAATGGTGCTGCAAGCAGTGTATCCATGTGTGTTGAACGAATAATCTAACCGATAGTACTTCTCCAAAATGTCTGCAACTTATATTCAATACATTCGATATTTGCGAAGTACAATACATCGCTAACAATAGCAACAGCCAGGGAATTCTCAACAAGCGGGATTCCAACATGCCAAAATTCATCAAAAACTCTCAAGAAAGCCATAAATAAGAGTAAATAGCAATAATATATGATAATGTGTGGTAATTAACCTTATAAACATTAAGGTAAAGTTACGGTAACGTCGTAAGACTTTAGTGTTATTGATTTTATCATATAAGATAATACAAAACGTTCATTAATAATCTTCGTGTTATCTGCAATAAACAAATGTATTTTGTGATCGAAAAGATGTTAGTAACATTTTTGTTAATAGCAAAATTAGTGCGAACACTCATGTAATTACCTGCATGTTCAATTTCTAATGGAGCATTTGGCAACAATCACTTCTGACTGTTGATTGCATTGCTCCATTCGAATGAAAAATTGAACAGGTGACTTTCATGATGGGGATCAAGTGAAGTCAATCAGACAAAATGACAGTGATAATTGACATGATTTTGATTATATCTTTAATGTAAACCTCCTGTTCATTGTGGAGAATGCAACATGATTTACTTCACCTATACTGCAATTGCATTTTCAATCAATGCTGAAACGATCAATGCAAGGAAATACTCTATGTCTTTCACTGCGACATCTTGCCCCATCAATGGCAGTTGCTGTGATATGATCACAACAAGATCACGATTAAGAAATTTTTTTTAATGGGACTAGGCATTAAGGCAGTAGTTACCATAGCATGCATCGAATTGTTAATTCACAAGAGATTGCCTGTCTAAGATTGTCAGGACACGGTGGATTTTATAAAATTCCACTAGTTTATCGATGTTGCGATTGATCGTTTAATTTCATGGAAGTTTCTTCAAAACTACAAAATTTGCTAATCTAACATTTGTAGGATCTCAACTTGAGATCAATTAATAAAGCAGAAACTGCATTCACATTGGGGATTTCATTAATGCGCAGTTGTTTCTCTACATAGCATGCTTGCTCAGTGCATTGTACCAAGCTTACCAACGATCATTAACGAAAACGTTCAGTCGCCCAGTTTTATCGTGATCACTTGGATACCGGGTGGCCAGCATTTGCATCCATAAACTGAAGAATTCACAGAAAGTGACAAAACAACAGGTGACTGGCAAGCACCTCGAGCTTCATCATGCTGCATGGACAGCAAGAAACTTTCGCAGAACCGTTGAGAATTTCATGCAATAAGATAATTTTAATCCAAAATTTAAGAATGAAATTGAAAGTTTTTATTGTGTTTGAGTCAAAGATTATATTCAGAATTACTTTTGACGAATTTTTGAAAGCAGTTTTCAATATTATCTTGCTCATTTTTCGCTATTATCACTGTAATCAATAATTGGGCTAATCAAGTTCATAAATGAAGTATCAATTGCTTTTATCCACACTGTATACACTATATGCACACTGATGTTCTGAATACACTATTCACACTATACTTCACAATCCTACACAACGCAGACACTGCTGCTTTGAGCATGATAAAGCCTGTGAGAGCAAAACTTATCACAATAAATCAATATGAATGGTGTCCAAACACGTTTTTCTAATACGTTTCGAAATTGATCAGATACGTGGAGTATTGGTTTCCATACCACAGTCTGATTATGTTCAAAGTTGAAGTTCTCTAATCACGGTGGTAATAAGGCAGTGGCTCGATACATCTCTTTGCTTCGCACCCCTCATTTATTAAAATAACCTTACCAATAAAGACCTACTTATACTTGGTGAAAAAACGAAGACTAGAACATAAAATATAATTCAAGGAAATGAAACGTTGAATTTGTAAGGAGCGTGTAATTTCTAGATGTTCTTAGGGGGGGGAGGGTGTTGTTTTGGGGGGGGGGGGGGGGGGGGGGGAAACACAAACAAACCTACACACACAAAAAAAAGCCACACCCCCCCCCACACCAACCCCCACACTGCATGCCTGACCTTTCCCTCGTCAGATAACTGGCTGCTTTGAGCAATTTTATACAGGCGATGTAAATCGTTGGTTTCTTGACGATCTTGAGAGTTGGAGATTCACTGCTGTTTCACTACCAGCCTTAATATTAGTTCACTCAACTTACATGCTCAAATCGCATTAGGGAAAAGCAATTCGGATCATTCGTTATCCAGTCAGACACTACCGGTATCTGCCTGCTCACATATTCGCTATCATGTCTTTGAAAGACTAGCATGATTTTTAATATCATCTTTATGTGAAATTGTTCTTCATCTCTGAGATCCATGTAATTTATAAATTTTTAATGCTTCAGAAAACCTATCTCGGGATTCTAGTTTCATTACACGTGAGCTTCTGTGCGCTTCACTTGTATTCTGACAGGCAGAGGTGAAGCCAGAAGGTAGCGCAACATCAATCAAAGTGCCAAGAGCAAAATTCAATTTACCTGCGTGATATATTTACTTTGTGTAAATGTTGTTACGAAGTTGAATTGAATTATATTCTTGGCGATGTAATTGATTAGCGTTGCCTTCAGTCTTCACTTTCACCGATGCCTGTTTGAAGACGAGCAAAGCACTGGAAGCTCGCGCAAAATAAAAATAAACTCCCGAGATGCGAGATTGACCTCTGCTTTAATATTTAAAAACTATTTTTTCATGATATCGGTTTTTGATCACTAATCTCACTTAGCACATCACATTATGGTGTCTGCTAACCTAAGAGACCAAGTATTTCATTTATCAGTTAGGTACCTACTGTAATCCTTTGAAATTTTCAATTGAAATACCAAAATCGATGACAGGAAAATGGGAAGATTCACCCGAAGATGCGAAATGATAGTATGGTTCTTTGGATGCTGGAATGCATGAACACTGCACTAAATTGACAAGAGACAGCTGCTTTTACGGGAAGGTCCTTTAAGGCTCTGCAACCTCGGTTACGTGTGGATCTCTCGGACTTCCAATGAAAACCGCCTCAGCAATAGGCCCACTACCACATTATCAGGGACGTGCCTACTTGTTCCGACTCTGGCCTCTATATTCGCAAGCTGCAGTCTTGCATTCTTAATTCTTCCATTTCCATATTTTCTTGTCTGTGAGAAGCATCGCTAAATCATGTTGAGATCATCAGAAAACTGCCACCTGATCTCAATGAGTCATTGACATGACTCTGGTAGAGGATCTAGGGCGGAAAATTAATAGGTTGTTATGCTACATTGAGAATTAAGATCTTAAGTTGAAACAGACACAGAGGTGTGTGCTTCCCATTTTCAAGTGATGTTCAACATTGCAAAAGATACACAGTAATTTAGAACATTACATAAGTATTGAAATTTATGTAGTCCTTATGAGGACTGATCAGCACACAGGGAAATCAGTTAAGTCATATTCTATCTCCTAACATTGGGCGAACGGAATCCACAATTGGTAAGCACGAAGCTCGACAAGATTCTCTCGAGAAGGCTCGTCAGCAGGAAAACCAACCAGCTTTGCTTTTTGGTTCCTTTAATATCCTCTATGCCCTGGTTGACAGACCTCCGTTGTAGAACAGCGGACCCTGTGACACCTATTACTATTACCTATCACACCTATTACCATGGAATTCCCACGGAAACCTCTGATCTAATAAATCATTCCATAAGAATTCCGTCGCCGCTTGGACCTGAAAGTCATTCTTGTACAACAGCAAGCATGCAAAGAGGTAGCCCGTATTCGGAGTTGTTGGTCATGTAAGCCTATAATTAAAAGGAAATGATCAGTTATGTTCTACATTGTTAAACAATGCAATCCAACAGAGCGAACCATGAGGAAGCCAGTTGGTGTGAAATGATCTATCTTCATCCTTTGTAACCAAACAGGTGTGAAAAGGCGCACAGAATGGCCATTCGTAGATGATTGATTCATAATTATTATGAGAAAAAGTAAATGTTTGAAAACTAATTTGTCACTAATTTGGCTTGCATGTAGTAATGATGTTACAAAAATTTCATTGAAGTTTAAAGGGTGCTTTTTTTGGTATTCATATTCAAAGTTTGTCTCAATTTTTGGAAAGGAAAATCGCCAGCTTCGAGTGTCGGTATCTATATAAATTCACTTTTGTTCGATTTTACATTGAATGACCTTGGGGTGCAAGTGATTGACAGGCTACAGAGTGCAACAGAGTGCAGAGAGCCTTGGTGAGAGCTTCCTCGAGAGTAAATGTTCTCTACTCTAATCTCAGCTCCTTGACCAAGACGATCAAGCGTTGTATGAGAAATCAAATCAAATCGCATTTTTATCATCATGACTTTGGAAAATCTTAGGAAAACAGAGTCGAGTTGGCGAACAATCAGCTTAGGATTGCATGCTTGTTATGAGGCTGTTCAGAAAGAGAGGCTGTTACATATGACTTGAAGTGAATCATAATTCACATATAGTCAATACAGGTCATTGATAAAGGCAAAAAAATGTAAAAGAAGCACTGTCTGGCTTGTGCTAACTTGATTTAAAAGAAATTCGGCCATAAAACAAAAGGGAGTTACTTTTTCTACCTTCATCAATATGAATGTGATCTCCCGTCGTTTGGTCAAGTGCGACAATATAGGGTAGTCTGTGGATTTCAATGTAACTTTCATTTAAATATCAGTATACATGTATACCGTGTGTCCGCAAAGTCTGGAAAAATTTTAAATTCAAATATTCTCAAAAGTGAAAGAAGTGGAGCAAAACATTCACTCACACGTTTTAAGTCATTAAGACAATATTATGAAAATATCATCAGATAATGTCTATCTTGCTTTATGAATTATAGAAATCATTTTAAAAAACAAACTATACAATCCAATTTGAAAGAATTTATTCAAAACTGCCGCCACCAACTTCTCTCAAATAATCAAGTCTAACACGGATATTGGGCACTCCAGCTGACAATTCTTGCAGCGTAGCACTTCACACACTTTGTATTTCTCACATATTTTCATTTCATTCTGTAGTCATGCGTACCAGCAAAATATGAATATGCATGTACTTGCACAAGCAAGTTTGAAAATTCATTGAAATTAAGATGACGTGAATTAATTGTTCCAGGGAGTAGAACGGTTCCGCGGATTTGGTGATGGAAATGGTCATTTTCGTATTTCGTGCAAATATGGCATAAAAAATTAGGGGTGGGAGTACCCGAAAGTTATAGGAGTCAACTATAACTTTTTGCGTTTTACAAGTATATGCTCGTAATTCATATAGTGTATTGTTTGGGGGGTTGTTGAGGGGTCTGGTGCTCTAGAACCTGCCCGTGGTGACCCTGCTTTAACTAATCATACTAAAGCAACGCCGAGTGCTGGTCGGCGGTTATCAAACCCGGTTAACCCAGGAAGCCTGGGATGGGTAGTGGGACCCAGATGGAGGAAATGCCATCAAAAGCAATTTGGTATCCACATTGACAGCTTCTCTCCGACAGCTGTAAAACATCGGAGTTGGCGTTAGGAAGGGCATCCAACTGTAAAACCTTGCTTTAATCAAATATGCAAATGTCGATTATGGAAAGGATGGATATGAGGGGGCCACCTCCAGACCCTCACAGGACGATCAGGAGAGCACGTCAACAGCCCCGGACTGGTGTGACAGGTGCGAGCAGGGGTTCATCCCAGGAGCCTCAGACTGGGATGCGACATATATCAAGGAGCGAATGGTGTGCCTGAATGAGCCATAATAATTTACGTGCGGCATCTTGAATGTTTTGGTACCACTGAGGGGTAGAGCCAATGAGGTAGTGGAAATTTTAGAGCAAAGATCATTATTTCTTGCTGTTGTGCAGGAAACCCGATGGAGAGGAGGTTTCAGCGAGAATGATTTCGGGAAAAACCAGCAAGTACAAACTATTCTGGCAAGCGAGGAGATGACGGTTTTCCAGTGGTGTGGTATTTTTATTGCTGACGAAGGGGTTGACAAAGTCATTTCATTATGGCCATTTTCTAACCGGATTATTTGGTTAAGTGATTTCAAACCAACGCGAAATCATGAATTGATCAGCGGTTTACACCTCCTCAAGTTGGAAGGACACAAGAAGAAAAGGATGCGTTTTATGATGCACATCATCAGTAACCTTGCCTGCTGATCCCGACAACGAATTTCTTATAGTTGGAGGGACTTCAATGGCCACGTAGGTAACTCTACAGATGGTTTCGTGGGTGTCCCTCATGGTGATCAAATGGTTTCGGCAACTAGAAATAAGTGAAGTTATTCGTCTGTTGGACCTGTAGTGTTGCTCTTGCTCTGTCTGTGACCCACTACTTTCACTTGAGAAGAACAGAGTCGCGGTTAATAACGTACAAGTCTGGCCCTTCATCTACACAGGTTTGATTATATCCTGTCAGGAAATCTAATATGAAGTTAGTAAGAAATGCACAAAGTCCATTGGAGGTGAAGAAGGCTTTTCTCAACACAAATTACAGGTGTGCGATATGAACATCAACATCGATGTCCGAGAGGAAAAGAAAAGTTGCGCCTAAACTAAACTAACTAACGGTTATGGAAAACTAGAGTCTCCTGCGAAATCCGCGCTGCATTGAAGAAACGTGTTGTCGTAACGAATTGGCTACGAGCTGGATAAATGTGATCAAGTAGGTGATTCTATGGACTTGCATTGCGATCGGGTCCTAAGGAGGCGTGTGAGGATGTTTGTGGTTATACGAAGGGCGGTCCTGTGAAGCGAAAAGGAAATCCTGGTGTGGAATGATGAGGTAAATTCTGCGGTTACTAAAGAAACGTAAACTTTGGAAAGAATGGAAAAAAGGTGGAAGTAAATGAAGCGTATGTTGCGGCTAAACGCGCTGCAAAAATCAACGATATAACTTCGCAAAAAGAAAGCTCAGAAGGGAAAGGTTCAGTACCTTAACTGTGCCAATAAAAGGAGAATCAAGTTTCGGCTTGCACACGTAAGATGAAGAGCATAATATGGACGTTGTCCGGTGAAGAAGTGGGCATTAGATGTGATGACAACACCATCGGCTTTCTCTGACGCGGCCACAAGGATGGTGCCTGGGTCAGTCATTAATGACAGACTGCTCAACACGGAGTTCTACCCGGGAACCCGGTAACCTTGCGTAAGTTATTTGAAGGTTGGTCCTCCTTTGTATATAGATAAAACAAAGATTGAAGAAGCACTAAAAGCACATGAGGAATGGAAAAGCAGCTGGTCCTTCAGGTATAGTTGATAGAGATGATCAAGCAGGTGTGATCGTGCAGTGAAATGATAGCTGAGCTTGCGAATGCCATTATCAGAGAAGTTCGGGTACCTGAAGATTGGAATTTATCTTCCCTATGGTCAACTGCTATAAAGGAAAAGAGGTCTTAAGGTACAAGATCAAGTCCTCAAAGTCATTGAGAGGGTGTTTGAACCTATTATCATAGAGCAGGCTGATATAGACTCCATGCAATTTGGTTTTATGCCTGGACGAGGAACCACTGTGCTATTTTTTGTCATAAGGCAGCTACAAGAAAAGGTTATCTCTGTAAGCCGGAAGGAATTATTTTTTCCTCTTTGTCGACCTTGAAAGCGCCTTTGTATCGAGTCCTCCATCGCAAAGTGTTATGGAGGTCAATGAGGAGAATCGGTATTGAAGAGTGGGACAAATCAGAGTTGTTTCAGTTTCATTTATGAGTGTCCTAGATCGAGTGTCCGTATAAATGGAAATGTAGTCCTATTTATAATAATGTTACCAGATAGAGTCCATCACGGATCCCGTTTTGGAGCCCTTTGTATTTGTTATTGTTATGGATGCGCTCTCACAATGATTTCGTACAGGATGGCCCCTGGAAATGCTCCTACGTGCGATGACCTGGTCATTGCCTGCCAACAATCCTGGCTTGAGCCATAGAACAGAAATTTGCCCACTGAAAAGGTGGTCTACGAGTCGTATGGACTACGTGTCAACGTAAAGAAATCGAAGATCCTGGCATAGCACGAGTTCCGAAAAACCGAGTCTGGAAAAGAATCGGGCAAATGTCCATGTGGTGTATGCCATAGTGGGGTTGGTAGTAATTCAATCTACTGCGCACAGATGCAAGAGATGGATACGATCATAAATGCTCTGGATTCAAGGTTCTTTGAAGGACAGAAATCCCTAGCTTTTCTTGTAAAAAGTGCCGTGGTGTTGCTGCACAAGCTCCCGTAACCGACCGCTAAGTAAGCTTCGTATGTGATGCTTGGATTTATGAAGTTGTGCCTGATTTTGTTACCTGGGTGATATGTTAGGAGACCAAATCAAGTGGCTGCAGTGAGGCTGCTAGACCTGAGAATTCAGCTTGGCATGGAAGAACTTTCGTGACGCACTTCCATACTTACGAACAGAGACATCCCCTTCAGCAGCCGAGGACATGTCTGCTCCATGTGTGTGAGAAGTGTTCTGTTGTATGCAACCGAGACATGGCCAATCAACATCGAGGAGCAAAACCGATTGTGCCGTAATGATAACGCAATGGTGCGGTGGATCTGCTCCAAGCGCCTATCTGATCGAGTTCCTATGGATGAGCTAAGGTCTAGGCTTGGTATTCAGCGACTTGAAGATAGTGTGCGCTGGAGAAGGCTACGTTGGTATGGACATGTACAACGCATGGATGAAGCCGACTGGCCTAAGAAAGTTCAGACCATCGAACTCTCAGGAAAGAATCCACGAGGCCGACCAAAGAAACGTTGGCTAGACAACATCAAAGAAGATCTTCGAAAATGGAATCTATCCTCCGTCGACCCTTCGGATCGGACGGTGTGGAGAAATGCCATCAAGCCAAATCGACATTTGCGGACGTCCTACCCTTGCAACACGAGGAAAAGAAGACGGAAAACCGTGGAGTGAGTGAGTTTGCGTCATGTGAGTATAATTAGTTTAGTTAGTTGATATCTTAATTTTCTAACTAAGTTTTGCATAACGCCCCGACAAAACTAACACTTCAGTCAATTAAACGAAGTTATAGAAAAACATTAAAACACAATTCAAAATTTTGATGAAACGACTTCCTTCAGTCATGGCATCCCGGCAATAGTAGGCTATATCCACAACTCAACCAATATGAAATTTAGCTGTTTCATACATGGATTTCACAGTTTCAGAATTTTTTTCTATTATTAAGATGTTTGCGACTGTGAGTTGTTTTAGGCAAAAGTTTCAACAGCATAATATGAAAAAATTCCGCAAAATGAGACGGGGTAAATTTTGCGAGTTTTTCAAAAACTTTGATCTGGTGGCTACACACTTGCTCCGTTTTGGCTGCAATTTTAGCCATAAGTTTGTGAATATCATCGCTAGAGACTGATATTTTGTATTGTACTTATATTGAATACTTTTTATGCAAATTTGAAAAAAATTTTCGCGAACTTCATATTTGTAACCCATCTTTTGAACGATAGCAAAAAACTGTCTATAAGTGCATAACATGTCTAATAATAAAACAGATGGTCTAGTTCGACCAGTCTTCCCAGTCAGGCGCGAATGCGCGAATTCTGTGGGCAAGGCGCGAAAATATTCGAATGAAATGCGCGAATTTTGGGACAAGCAGATCATCAGATTTCAGTAAAAACTCTCAGATTTATTAACATGCAAGCTTGCTGTACTTGTCCTAGCACACAATCTATTGAAAAATGCATGTTTATTACTTTCGAAGTTGCTACTCTGCATGAATATGACTGAATGTGATTATTGACTTATCACTATTTTCTGATTTCCCATGCTCTGCGCTCGTATAGATATCCTATTTCCTGTTTATCGTTGATGACTTGCTGCCCATTGAAGCTTTTTCCGCACATGCAGTTGATATTTAGCAATGAGCAGCACATAATTTTCCATGAGTGTATGACGTTCTGTTGTTTCTGCTGCTGCATTAGGTACAACCCGCCTAAGAAGATCCGCAGGGCCATCCACGCGGTCCGTGGAGATTGCTGAAAAATAGGTATCTGAATCGCACAAGTAAAATCAAACCTCATTATGATGTCTGAATATCAGTTTTGAATAGGTATTATTGATTAACTTAGCTGTTGTTTTTCACATTTTTTTTGCTAACAGGGTATGTGGCATGCTTCTCAGGAATAGTAGTGCACGGTGTGATCATGCTGAAGTAGTAGGTGTGGAGTTGACCCCACGATTGCTAGTCTCCTAAGTCATTTCAGTTAGGCGCGAAAAATTGAGCCACTGCCGACTGGGAAGACTGAGTTCGACCTAAAATCTGAATTGTAGGTATAAGGCAACGTACAAAATGTTCAAAAATTACACAACTGTTGATCTATTAAAGAAAGGAAACGTTCATTCTTCACTTTGAATGTCTTTTATACTTG